>QEPC01008291.1:211309-240391 GCA_003113815.1 Sphenodon punctatus | reverse complement strand
AATTGGGACCCTTTATCACAGCTTTCTGATATGTGGCAGAGATGATAATGAAATGATAATGAAAGTGTTATATACAGCCCTGCCAAATTTCATGTACACTGGTTGGACTACAAAGATGTTAGTCAGATATACATTTATATGTTAATTGCTTATACCACCAGGACCCTTTATCCAATACTTCTGAAAGTTGGCAAAGATAGTAAATATGGGAAGGGGTGTAAACCTGCCAAGTGTCATCTACATTAGATATGAGGCAAAGAAGTTACAGCTAAGAATGTATATGAATGTATATGAAGAATTTTGCAAAATAAAATAATTCAATTCCTTCTAAAATTGGATTCCTTAACTCAATAATTGTGAAATATGGTACACTTAATGCCCTCCATTGGAGGTATATGCATCCCAGGTTTCAGCCACATATAGTGAAAAACAACAAAGTTACAGCCATAAATGTGTTTTCCATTGAAACCAATGAAAATGAAAGCCAAAACAATTCAACTCAATGATTAAATTGCTTCTAAAATTGGATTCTTTTACTTGATCCTTGTGAAGTTCAGTACACTTACTGCCTTCCATTGGGGGTATATGCAGCCCAAGTTTCAGTCACATATAGTGAAAAACAACAAAGGTACAGCCAAATATGTGTTTTCCATTGAAACCAATGAAAATGAAAGCCAAAATGAAATGGGGGGGCTGAAGCCTCCTCAGCCCCCCCGTGAATCCGCCCATGGGTGAGGCCTTAGGTCAGACAAGGAGACAGAAGGACTGGGGTAAGCTGTGTGGTGCACAGGCACTGTAGATGGGGTGGGTGGGTGGGGGAAAGGGATGCACTAGACACCATCTGTGGTGAAGGGGGGGCACTAGACACCATTATGTTTCTCCTGTCCCATCCTATCACCTCCCCTTCTCAGCAGGTGAGTGTCTCCCATCCTTTAACCTCACTCTTTTAAGGTGGGGCACCTGAACTCAAGAGTTTGTGTCCCTCCGTTCTCCCCCACCCTATTTTTACATCCATGCTCCTCACTTCTAGAGGAAGCAAGGGCTAAAGCTCAGGCAGCAAGGTTTGGGAGGAAGGGTGGCATTTTTCCCAAGCAGAGTGTAGATGTACCAAGGAATGCCACAGAGGGCATGAACTGCCTGTGCAGGGGCAGCAAGCTTGAGGCAGCCTGATGAAAATCAGTCAGCACTATAAGGAGAGTGGGACCACCATGCCCCTTCATCCTCCCTTTGGCCATTCATTCTACTTATCCTTTATCAAGCTATTTACTATAGAAATAGCATAGATGCTGCAGGAGGTGCCTACCAGATGCACCAACACCATGGTCAAAGCTTCAACAGACACTAAAACCCTTCCTTCTTGGAGGAAGCGGACAAGGCTGGACAACCTTCTACTCCTTTGGGGAAAGAGGCAGGTGGAGTATGGAAAAGAGGCAGCCGCAGGTGCTGGGCCACACAAGGCTCCTGTCAAGATGAAGCTCTTTGCTGTGCTAAGACACCAACAGACTTGTCTAATATGCGTTTGCAATGAAAGGAAAAAACAAGCCGTGGGATGCACATGTCTATGAAGAACAAACAGATGCATTGTCAGGCGAGCAGAGCAGGGAAGGATGATTGGCTGGTGACAGCAAGCTGGATTGTAGAACGGCAAGGCTGTTACCCAACACGTGCAAGCAGCAAAAGGCTGATGGGAGAACATCTTCTGTCAAGCAGGGCATTTCATTAGAAGAGCCCTCATCCCATTGAAGATATTCAGACCAAAACTCTCAAGCCACTTATTCCAGGGCGGTTCCCATCAAAACCATTTATTTGGATTTATATTCCACCCTTCCCCAAAGGAGAGCGCTCTCTCTCTCTCTCTCTCTATCTATATTTAAAAAACCAATATCCAACTACATAAAATTCCAATTAAAACCATTCCCACCATAAGCCCCATCCCCAAATAAATAGATCTTACATTGCCACCAGAAAATGCTCAGGCTTAGGAAAACCTTCGGGGGAAGGTTGTTCCAAAGCTGTTGAGCAGCCACCATGAACACCACTCTGTATACCCTTGCCATACAGACATGGTGCACTGATGAAACTTGCAAGAAGGTGCCCCAGGCTGGCTGTAGGGAGTGCAATGGAACAAAGGCGGTAGGAGTCCTTTGGATACATAGGGCCCAAACCATTTAAGGCTTTATAGGTCAAAACCAACACACTGAATTGTGCCTGGAAAATGCTATTGGCATCCAGTGCAGACTTTGGAGCACTGGTGTAACGTGCTCCCAGGTTGGTGACCCACCCCCATTAGATGTTGGTCCGCCACATTCTATACCAGCTGCAGTCCCACACACAATGCACTGCAGTAGTCTTGTCTCAAGGATATGAAAGCATGGACAACAGTGGCCAGGTCTGAATCAACAGGAAGGGCCACTCTGGAATAAGTGGGCCAAGATCTCGTTATATTAACATTGAGTTCCCAAGCTTTAGCAGAGATTTGTTAGGGTGAGACCCATTACTGCATTGTTCTGTTCCACCCATTTGGGGACTACTTAATCCCTGTAGATTTTTGTAGACAATAATCCTCCTGACCTTGGGCTAAAACGTTCTCCATAAATTTCCTATAGTTTTTGGCAAGACACATAAAAGGTACAGGCACCCAACCAATTTTTGCACCCTGATATTTACTATTAATTATTATCATCATTGATTTATACCCCGCTCTTCTCACCAAAGAATTAAAAGTTGAAGAATTTGGGGCTGTAACTTGCAGTGTTCACCTAATCTGGGGCCTAGAGAGCTCAAAATGACTGAAACAGATCCAAAATGTATTAAACTAAATACTGAAAACATCATGCAGATTATGCAGGGTACATAGGTCCTTTTCACACAAACATTCTAACACTGTTCAAATGGGTGTTGTATAATAAAATGTGACACCCATTTTATCAGTGTTAGAGTGTGTGTGTGAAAAGGGTCATAATTGTTTTTCTATTTTGCACTTATGGATGAATTTTGCACTTATGGATGAATGGAGCCCAGAATGTTGGTCCATCTACTGCATATTATACACTAATTTTTTCCTCATTTATCCTGCTGTTGGAAACTATGTAACAATCAGACATAGCACTATTGGGGTAAAATTGTTAGGGCAAAACATTACCTGCTCCCCTCCCCCTTTTCTATTAGCAGTTTTATTTATTTGAATTTATATGCCTCCCTTCCAAGGCTCAGGATGGGTCACAAGCAATAAAAATAGATAAAACTCATTAAAAATACCATTAAAACCCTCACCCCTCCCACAACCCCCACCAAACCCACCCAACACCACCTCCCAATTTCCTACATCACAATCCTCCTCACAACCCTACCCCAAAACCACCCTTCAAAGCCCACCCCTAAACCCTATCTCAGCCCACCAAATGCTTTTGAAAACAGGACAGAGTTTTACACCGCCTCTGGAAGACACTCTGACTCAGCTGGACTTCCATGGGAAGGGAGTTCCATTAACATTGGAGCGGCAGCCGAGAACACCCTTGTCGAGTCCTTGTCGTACAAACAAAGCTGACTGATGGTACCCACAGGAAGGTGCTCCCAGCCAATTGCAGGGGCCACAACAGGGCATGGCAGGACAGGCAGTCTTTCAGATAAGTGGAGCCCAGACCATTTAGGAGTTTAAAGGGTCAAAACCAGCATCTTCAGTTGTGCCCAGAAAGCTATAGGTAGCCAGTGCTTTCAGAGCACTGGTGTAATTGCTCTTGGAACCTTGTCCGGAAAAGCAGCAAAGCTGCTGTGTCCTGCACCAGCTGCAGCTTCTGAACAGTCATCAAGGACAGCCCCATTTAGAGCATGTTGATGTCGTCTAGCCTCGAGGTGATGAAAGCACAGATGATGGTGGCCAGATTCGAATCAGAAAGAAGAGGCCACAGCCTCCTCTTCAGATGAAGTTGGCGAAAAGTGCCATATCAATAACAGGAGTCCCAATTCCCTCCAGGTCACAGGACCAGCCAGTCATCATCACTTCAGTCTTGACCAACAGGTTGTTGCAGGGAATGTAAGGGGGGGAGGAGGGGGAGTAAAGGGCAGTTTTAATAGTGATATCATCTCTGCCCTGCTACCTCCTGTGCAAGATCTTAGTGGGAAGTTAGTTTTACAAGATCCCTGGTCTGTGGAGGGTTTAATCGAGTACTCAGTTGCACAGTTCTATGAACATGATTCTGGGAAGGGTCATCAACATATGCCTAATTGGAAGCTCCAATTAATTGCAGACAAATTAGTGTTTATTAATTACCCTAAGCCAAATGGGCTGTTATCCCAGCAGAAAGAGATTCATAATTTAAATAGATTGATTAACAAAATTAATCCTGGGTTGGTTACCGTGACAGATATTGTAAAAAGAGATTATTCTCTTTACAACTACTGTACTGATAGAGTTTTAGTTACCCTCAAATTGGATTTTGTTGCTAAAGAAGTTTATAGTAAGAGGATTCTTTTTGAGGAATAGACAATATCTGTGGTAAGGTATTTTAGAGATTTGCCTTCCCCTTATCCATGAATAGCTGGATTAAGTCATAGAGTTTTTCCAAAGGTCTACAAAGTCAGGGTCATCTGCTCCTAAGGAGTTTTATTATTTATTTTATTTATTTATTTTAAAAATTTATCCCACCCCTCATGCCACAGGCAGCTCGGGGTGGCTCACGTCATGTAAATATAAAAACAAACAACTTAAAACAACTTTAAAAGGAGGTACCAAATACCCACCCCCTCCCACCCCACTCAAACCTAAACCCCACCCATCATCCTCGCTAAACACCTGGCAGAACAACCAAGTCTTACAACTTCATTGAAATGAGGGGGGATCAGGGACCAGCTGGGCCCCCACCAGCAGGGAGTTCCACAGCCGTGGTGCGGCCACCGAGAATGCCCTCCCCTGTGTGCCCCCCCCCACCCGGAAGACTCAGGGGACCTTGAGCAAGGCACCCCCAGATGACCGTAGGGGCCAATCCAAAGCCGGGTGAAGCGGTCCCTCAGATATGCAGGGCCTTATACCAGACATAGTATAAGCGATTCCCAGTTTGTGTTTTGGCGCTCGGCCAAATTCTTTCAACCTTTTAACCTTGACCATTGCTAAGGTTTGGTACCTTGCTTCTTTAGGGCTGAATGATTGTCTTTTAGAAAAATCTCTAATTCTTCAGGATCAGTGAAAACTTTCCTTTTTCCTCTCCACAGGATACTCATTCGAGCCGGGAACATCAATTGTGGCTGCAGCTTCTTCTCGTGTAATGTTGAAAAGAATTTCCCCCATTTTCTACTTTTGAAAACTGTAGCTGCTGAGTAATCTGGGAAAATTCTGATTGTTTTTCCTTTGAATTCCAGATTCTGCTTGCTTCTGGCCAGCCTCAGTATTTTTTCTTTTACCTGTAAGAATTGTAAGAATTTTACAATAATTGTATGTGGGTTTTCTGCTTCTCTTGGTGCTTGTCTAGCTGTTCTGTGCGCCCATTCAATTCTGGCCTGATGGATGTCTGGGTCCCCAGGGAATAGTTCTTTCAGTAGCTCTTTGATCAGTTGTCTGGGGTCACCTTTCTCTGCTCCCTCTGTTAGACCAGTGAACCTTAAATTCCCACGCCTGGAGTGATTTTCCAGGTCCTCAGTTTTGTCCACCAGAAAGTCCACTTTCTCTTATTTTTCTAAGTTGATCTTCATTGTCTAGTGAATGATCTTCAATGCTGGTTATTCTTGTTTCTACCACCTCCATTCGTTTAGACAGACTCTCCAGCTTTTTAATATTGAGATCTGTTGCCGCCTGTAGTCTATTTACTTCTGCTGCCAGCTTTTCTCTCACTTGTGCTGCGGCTCCTAGGTCTTGCCTCAGGCCCCTTATTAACTCAGATAGCTCCTTGCTGACTGCTGCCTCTCTCTCCCCCTCCGTCTGACTGATCGCATCCACCATTTTTTTTACCGCTCTGGAGGCTGCACGCTGCTGGGCCCCGTTTTTTTCTCTGAGGAAGAAGTGCTCAATGTTTTGCTGGCTGCTGGGATTTCTTTTACCTCTGCTTGTTCCCGGCATTTATTCGGTTTTTTTAGTAACTGCGGGGCTCCACGGCGCTATGGAAGGGAGTTTTAATTGAGCCTGGGAGGGGAGCCCCGCTTCTCCACGTCTGCTTATGGCACGTGCATGCTCAGTCATATATTTAGCCTTTTAGATTGAATAACGTGTTTGGAATTTTGGTGTTGTAAGTCTTATTTTAAGAATATTTGTGTTTTATATTTTTATGCACTAAGTGTTGTATTTTGTGGATTTGTATGTTATATGTCTGGCCATGATGAATGTTAGTGCCAAATAAATACAAATACAGTTGCCTCAGGTCCTCTGTATACAAGAGGAACCCTTTGCTGTCGCAGTGGAAGCCTGGGTGCAACTGTGTCATTCCACAAGATGACCAGGTTATTGACAGCGTAGCCACTAAAGTCAATAAGTAAATTCCCCACAAAACAAATCTGATCCATTAGCCTCTGGCAGCAGACAAACTTAACTGGTCCACGACCCCGACAAGGGCATAAGAGGACCAGGATCTGGACTATCAGAAGGTAATGGGACCATGACAACAGTGTTGTAACACCACTCCTGATAATCGGAACCCCTGTTTCCCGGCTAGTGCAAATATCAAATCAAATGTGTGTAGCGCTTCATGTGTCAGGCCAGATATTGCCTAGTATAGGCCCATGATTGTCATGGTGGCCATGAACTCCTGCTCTGTCCCTGAAAGGCCAGCCTCAGCATGCATGATGAAATCACCCAAGACAGTAAGTCTGGGTGATCTCAACACCACCTCTGAGACCAGCTTTTCTAGAGCAGTCAGGGAAATCAGGTGTGCAGCAGGGTTGTCAGTACACCAAGAGGATCCCCAATCTGTCCCCAGCCAAATCCAGCACAAGGTGGATACTCTATAGCAGATGAGTTAGGCACCAGATAACTCTGAAAAAGCAAGATGTCTTTACAGAGCATTGCCACTCTGCCCACCCCCCCTGGCTGATGCCACACAGACTTCCCAGCTAGCATCAATCTGGGACAATGCTGGTGTAGATGCTTCAGCCAGCCAGGTCTCTGTAATGCCTACGAGGTTGGCAGCCTCATTCTGAATCAAATCATAGATAGAGGTTTTATTTGTCACCAAAGTTGCATTAAAACCTTAAAAAATACAGCAAACAACAGACTCTCCGCCCCCCCCTCCCCCCCCCTCCAAACAAGCCCACAAACTCACAGTCCCTTACTGCTATTGTAGCGATAGAATATAGTTTTATTGGTATCTTATGTTCCCCTGGTCTGGACAAAGGAAGCCAGACCTAACTTTGGTCAAGCAAAGGCAAAGAGCAGAAAGAGGGTCCAGAACAGACAGCAGACCTGAGATGGCTCAACATGTGGATAAGACTCCATCAGCATACTGACAAAGGCATAGCCAGACACTTAAGCGCCTGCTCCTGGGACCACCACCACAGATGCTTAACAAGCATTCTACTCAACAGTGTTTGTGGCAGGCCTTTTAAAAGAGCTGAAACCACTTCCATAGAGGGCTGATTTTTTAAAAGTCAGGCCTGTAAAAGAGCTGAAATCCATTTAGCAGAGGTCTGGTTTATAGCAGGCCCTCAGAAGAATGGAAATCAATTCCATGGATGCTAGTATAGAGCAGGTCACAGAAGAGCCAAAATCCCTTCAGTGCAGGCCTGATTTTTAATTGGAGCTGCAGTCACCAAGTGAGGTCTGAGTGTAGGTGGCTTGACAGCAGTGGAGTTAATGGAACAAACCAGTAAATAGGGGAGCTGGTTTTGTGCAACTGGAGTGAGAAGTTTAATGGCATCCTCAGCAGACTTGAGCACAGGCTCTGCAAAGCCAAATGTGATGCCCTTGCATGGAGACGAGACCTGGCACTTCAGAATGAAAGGGACTGGACTAGAGGAGACAGAAGCTCAGGATTCACTTCAGCCCCTTCAAAGCATGGGAGGGGCTGCTTTGAAAATGCCTGAAGAAACCTGCTTGGCACTTTCAGACTGGAGAATCCAACTCGTCTCCTTTGATGACTTGCAAACCGGGAACGACCTGGGAAATCACTTGAGAGAAATCCAGGGCCGGCTGCAGGCTCCGAAGGGAGGGGAGAGAGAGAGAGAAGCTTGAGGGATGGAAACTAACTGTACAGAAGGGAAGCCAAGAAAGCTTGATGAAGCTAGATATCATGGGGAAGGGGATTGTGTCTGAATTTGAGCAGCTGCCCCAGTTTCTGGAGGAACAAGAGTGCCTCCTGCTGGCCTGTCCAGGAGAGCTGCACTAGGAGCTTGAGAAGAAGCAGAAGAAAAAATGCCACTGAACTCAGAGGAAATTCTCACCTCAAGTAGGCTGTTCAGAGAGATGGAGGGGAAGTGTCAGCAGCCAGCCAGTGAATTCCTGCAGAGCCAGGCCACCAGCTGGGCCCCACTAGGACTAAGAGGACCAGGTGTCCAGAGGAGGGGAGAAGGACCAAGCAGAAGGGAAACATCTCAAGGCGGAGATGAGGCCTTGGATGTTCCTTCCAAACCTATGGTTCTAAGGGTCAAAGTGGGAACATCCATGGAGCATCAAGCGCCCGTGCTCTGGGTCTAGTGGGTGCTGAGATGGTTAGAGACAGTGGCAGAAATGAGCGGGCTGGTGGTGATGAGATTGGTGGTAGTGGGCCCCAGAGAAGTTTGCTGAGTCAGGGGAGGAAATTGGTGATGGACTTGGGGGTTGGTTGTGCTTAACACCCCCCCCCCTTTTTTGGAGACGATGTAGGGGGGAGGGGGAGGGGGCTCAACCCCCGTTGCAGGACCTGGCACTGGGGTAACTAGTATTTGGACAGAACAGGAGGGATATGTGTTTTTGTTTAGGAGATGGCTCTTCCCCCCTGGTGAGAGTGGAGGGGTTGAGGTGGAGAAGGGACCTCCTCCTGGTGGCAGCAGGGTGGAGGTGTGAAGTGGTATGGCAGGGCCTCTGATATTGCCTGCGTGTATGTAGCGTACCCCCCCCCCCCCCACCCTTTGGGGACTACTAAGGGTTTGGCCTGTACTTACCGTGAGACAGCCACTGGGGGGGGCAGTAGAGAGCAATTGAGCTATGTGCAGAGGGTTTGCAAAGTGCAGGAGAACTAGTGCAGGACACCAGGGAGTGATTGACAGCCAGGTGGAGGGAAATCTAGAACTGTTAGCAGGGCTCTGGCTATTCTGCCAGAGGGGGAGGGGGGTAGGAAATGGGCTGGGCTAGTCAGGGCTGCCCAAATGGATACTCCCTCCACCAGCTGCCCTGCCAGCCGACCTCCCTCACCGTTTTCCCACACTGGCCATCCTGCCAGCCGACCTCCCATGCCGTCCCTCTGGTACCTGGGGTTTGGAATCCTCAGCCACTCTGTCCTCCCCTCTGGTCCCCGTCAGTCGATTTGCTGACCGAGTGTCCTTTCCCTCTCAGCTCGTCAGTCTTCTCTCCCTGAATTCTCCTCACTCCTCTCTCCTACCCTTCCTTTTTCTCTCTCCCTATTGGCTCCCAGAGGGTTTGCAAAGTGCAGGAGAACTAGTGCAGGACACCAGGGAGTGATTGACAGGAATCTGGGAGCCAATAGGGAGAGAGAAAAAGGAAGGGAAGGAGAGAGGAGCGAGGAGAATTCAGGGAGAAAAGACTGACGAGCTGAGAGGGAAAGGACACTCGGTCAGCAAATCGACTGACGGGGACCAGAGGGGAGGACAGAGTGGCTGAAGATTCCAAACCCCAGGTACCAGAGGGACGGCGTGGGAGGTCGGCTGGCAGGATGGCCAGTGGGGGAAGACGGTGAGGGAGGTCGGCTGGCAGGGCAGCTGGTGGAGGGAGTATCCATTTGGGCAGCCCAGTCCAGCTTAAACCAGACCAGTGAGGATGAGCCCCTCAGCCTGAGGGGTTGCCTTGCCTCAAGATCCAGCTAGATTGTACCTTGGCCAGATGCTCTTTGGTGGCCTCAACTTATACTCTGACTAGCCCAGCATAGTGTTGTAGGGGACAGTTGGGGCCCAGAGAGTCTGTTCAGGGAGCAGTAATTGAGAGAAATAATCACTGCCTTATTATGCTTATCTTACATTATAATAAACCTGTTTGCACATCTTGGTAACCTGCTTCATGCGTGCATGTCTCAAATGGGGGTGATTTTCTCTGAGCTGGTATTATGCATTCCCACCACTGGGCCCTGGGTTGTGCAGAGGGGGAACCAGTCCACCCCTTTTTCCTCTGCAGGGACACCATAGCCCTGTCTGCACCCCAGGTGGAGGCACTCAGCATCAAAAACTCTAAGAGAACGAGCCCTTGAACCCAGGTGCCCTATTCCTTGGACCCCTCCCCAGGAGGGTCCGAGATAGGGGGTAGCCGAGGGGGCATTACATTTTTGGAGGCACCGTTGGGATTATATTTTATTGGGCAGGGCGTGACTAAGGCGCCCCAAAATTCTGGCTCACAGGCCCCATTGAGACCGCATGGAAATTGATGAACAAGGAGAGTGATTTTAAAATGGATGCGGGGGGTGGGGGGTGGGAGGAATAAACTCTGTCCCCTCTGGAGTTCCAAAAGTGGTGAAGTCAGGAGGAAATTCACCCATATCAGGCCCTACTGGTGTCAGGGGTGCCCGAAGGGATGGGGCTAAAGGGACTGCAGCAGAAGCTAGGTTCCTTAGGCTTCCCTGGAAAACTGCAGGCCCTAAGCATCTGGGAGGGTGAACGTCAGAAGCCCTTGAACCCAGGCGCCCTATTCCTTGGACCCCTCCCCAGGAGGGTCAGAGATAGGGGGTAGCCAAGGGGGCGTTACATGTATTTATCAGAGGACTGCTTGTTTGAAGGACGATATATTAGCTGTTGTTGGAAGGGTTGTATTCTATTGTACAGATATATAGGGTTGATGTTTTGGGGCGGGTGGTCATGTTGAAATTGTAATGATTTTATGCTGCTGTATTATGCTTATTATGTATTATAACTATATGTGAGCCGCCTCAAGTCATTCTCAAATGAGAGTGTGGGATATAAATTTAAAATGTATGTAATGTAAACACCTGGACTTGACAAACGCAATCCACTGTGAACAGACAAGTGGGACGTTTGCAACTCTGCTACCAATTCCCAGGTCAGGAAAGAACCATCAACTAAAGATAGAGATGCTGATATGCTCAGAGCCCTTCCTTCCAGGAAGACCAACTTCTGATATGCCAAAGAACTGTGTGATGTCACCACGACATGGCATCTTGCTGTTAAGGAACTGCACTCCAGAACTGTATAAAAGGACCTGGTCATGCAACATGGCTTTGGGTGAGGGCTTGTGGTCACCAATTTGGTGAATCACGTGGTTTCACTCCCTTCCAGACCTTGCACACATGGATCACAACTTATCCTTGCTCACCAGCAGCTCTACTCTCCAGCATCAAAGGGCCCTCTCTCAGTCTTTTCCCTGAATCAGCCTGCGTGCTTCCAGGATTTGGCCAGTCACAGGACATGTAAGATATCGGTGTGAGGTGTCAAGCGGGGAGAGTGTTGTGCTGGGATTGGAGAATGTAGGCGGCCACTGCCCCGGGATTCCTGTGCTTCTGCCGTGGGAGGTCATAGAGAAGTGGCAGGCAGGACCTGTCGAGAACAGCATCTGCCCTCTTCCCCCCCATGTTTGGTGCTTGAGACAGGGAATGATTGAACTAACGGGTCACAGCTGTGCTGAGGACTGAGGGCTCCTGAGCGAGTCACAAAAGCTCAGCGCGGACGGCGCAATGCCGTAGGTACACACCATGCCAGCGCGCCTAAGGGCTTCGCATGCAAGGGTGCACCCTTGTGCACACGGCCTTAGCGTCTCTTTGCCTTTTTTTTTTTTCCCTTTGGATTATGGCTGAAAGGAAGAGGAGCAGAAGATCTAACTCCCCTGCGTCAGCCCTGGAGCTGCCTCGCTTAAAGCAGCCTAAAATTATGGATTTTGTTAAGAATATGGTGACTATTTCTTATGGTTTTGATGACCCAACTCATAGCGGATTTGACAGTTTGCCGCTGGGGGATGAGGACTTGGGAATGGAATCCCCAATCGTGCCTGCTGACAAACGTATTGATCCTCCCCGGAGGGCTGTGTCTTTCACAACATTAGCTGAAGGAGAGAATTTTATTGTTGATGCTAATTGTTCTAGGATTAATGAACAAGATAGAGGGGCAATTCGAGACTTATGTGAACAGACTTATGGGACAATTTCCTCTTTATATGACGAATTTGCAAAATTGGGTACTGTGCTCCTTGGTGTGAAAGGAAAATTGCAACAAGTTATTTCTGGGTTGGATGGCTATCAGCAGGTTGCTGATCAGTGTAGGAGGACAGTTTGCCCAGAAAACGAAGGAGATTATTCTACACTATATGGCCAATATGGGGAAATACCACCACCATAAGGAATAGATTGATGGCAGGGGGTGGAGTGATGCAGCATAGAAGAATGAGGGTGGTGGAAACAGCAATCTGGATTAAGGCCAGACTCTGTGGAATGGGGTTATCCCTAACTGGGAATCCAAGCCCATTGTGGCATGTAATTTTTCGTTTCTTGTTGGGGTTAAGTTACCACCAGAGGAAATTAGTAGAATTGTCCCATTAAGATATTTACCCACAGGTTCGAGTTTTAAAATATATTTTAATGAAGAGAGCTGGGTTTTGAAATTATTCAAGGCACGTCGCTCACTCAAGCAATGGGGTGTATCTATTGATAGAGTTTTCTTTTATTCACAAGATAAGGTTGTTAAGTGGGGTAATAGCAGGCAGCTGCAGATTGCTTTTCTGGGTGGGGCCGACTCCATGGATGTGGGTAGTGTGGCCTCCCCTACTCCCCCTAAGGATTTTGAACTTGGAGTTGACGACGGAGAGGCACTTCCCCCAAGACCTGATTCTGACAACTCTGAGCCACTTGATACTGATTCGAGAGTCCCACCGGTAATAGATTTGGATGACCATCCAGAGGGCTCTGTCACTGCCATTCCATCGAAGAGCCATTCCCCTAAAACAGATTTAGCTTTGAAGCTTTTCGAACTATGTTTGAGTAAATCCTTCACTGATATAGAGGAGGGTGAATTAATAGGACTCTTTGATGATATGTCCCCTTTGGAGCAAGATCAGTTTTTGGGAAAACTGGCAACAGTTGAGGATAAGCTGGTTTGTAAGACATTCAATTGTGATAGCACACTGGGTTCATATTATCCTTGCCATGAGCCATCGCAGTTAATGGAAATGAGAAAACTTGCTCCTAGTGAGCTAGGCTCTCCTGTTCATCCCAAGGGTATTATGTTCAATCCCGTGGAGGTGATTGCCTGTGTAGAAAAACTGTTGGGGGTAGATATTGATCCACGGATTGGGTCTCAGGATAATAGGGATGTGGCCTTACCCCGGGGTGCTGTTGGATTGGTGCAGGGACTTGTGATCCCGCAGGAAGGAATCAAGGGTGAAGATTCTAGGGAGGGTGGTAATGTCCCTCTTAGTGGCCTGAGAGGAGGGAGACTGATGACGGCATTTTGACCATAAATCAGGGGCTGGATCTGGAATAGTTGATAGTGGTCAAGATACGGCAGGGATTGTAGGGTCGGATAGGGGCTGACTAGGGGTGGTGCAGTCTCTGGATGCTCCAGGTACAGGACTTCCTGAATGCGTATGACATCATCTGCATCCAGGAGTCTTGGCTCGAGGATGTCTCAGTTATTAACCTGCCTGGGTTTTGTGTCTGGGATTCCCCGGCTGTTAAGACTGCACAGCGAGGCCGGCCCTCTGGAAGGCTCCTTACATTTCTTAGGAGTTCTTTGAAATTTTCTGGAAAACTGCTAAACAACCCTCTTGGGAATGTACTGGCTGTCCAGTTTTCCCCAGTTGCAGGGAGTGGAATGATTGTGCTTAATGTTTATATTTCCCCAAATTCAGCAAGCGGGATGGTCTATTGGGAGCAGCTAAGTGATTATGTAGATTGCTTGGAAAATGATTACCCTGGAGTACCTATTGTTCTGGCAGGGGACTTCAACGCAAGAATTGGAAATGTAGTAGTGAGGCAGGCAAAAGTACTGGGGATTGATGAAACTGATGATTTTTTCTGCCCCATTCGGGTATCGAGGGATAGTGAACTTAATGCCCAGGAGGCTCAGTTCTTGAGATTTTTATATTTAGGGCCGTGGAAGCTTTTGAACGGTGGGTCTGTTTTGGACTCATGTGGCCAGTATACGTATATGTCCCGGTTGGGTTATAGCACAATAGATTACTTTTGTGTACAAGAACCCTATTTAGATAGATGCTATAACTTTGAAGTCAGGTTTGATGGTTTTAGCGATCATTTACCCATTTCTTTTGACATATTGTGTAAAACTCTTCAATTGGAAGATGGGCCCATATTAACATCGCCATCGCACGAAGGGGCTGATGCCTCTAGTGCTGAGTACCAGGTCCACTGGTCAGACAAAGTGGGAGAGGAGAGCTTATCCCTTTATATTAGGAAAGATCTGATAGAATTAAGGCAGCGTATATTGGATACGCAGTTGAGTGACCCCATTATTAATTATTATTATTATTATTAACAAACATTTATATAGTGCCAGCAGTGTACCTGGCACTTTACAAAGTAATAAAATAGACATTGTCCCTGTTCCTAGGTCTTACAATCTGTGTGACAGGAGCTGGGGGAGAGACTTAGGAAGGGGAACAGAGGGAGAGACAAGGGGTCTAACATTCATGAAGATGCGAAGTCTCAAATGCACATACTTGGCTTGGTTACGAAGTGCATTAGGATTAATATGTGCTATTCAACTTTGGTAGAGCAATTTAAGAGCACATTATTAACCAAGAAATGGCAGAATAGCAATGGTGGGACATTGAGGACTCCTCCTAGGTGGTATGAGGCAGAGTGCCAGTGGCACAGGCGACGCCTTAGATATTGGAGTAGGGTGACTAAGCTGAGCACTAAATCAGTCCCAAAGTGATCAATTGGTCCTGGCAAAAGTCAGTATAAGAAATTGATAAAGGAGAAGAAAAAGAACTTTCAGCATAGAGCATGGATGGAATTGGCCACTTTTTAAAATCGTGCAATTACGTATCCTTTCGGGCATTGGTTAACATGGGAATTAGATACACACACACACACACACACACACACACACACCGGCTAGTTTGGCAGCAAGCATGGGGCTCTCTCATTTTGGGGGAATTTTCTCGCAGATTCCTGATGTATATGTTATTCCGCAGGATGTTTTGAGAGAGGGTGCACAATGGCCCCTGTTGATGATGAGGAAATTAGAACATTACTTAGTGTAGTCCGTAGATGAAGATCTACTGGGATAGATGGTATTCTGGTCGAGATGTTTGTGCACAATCCTGACTGGTGGCTACCGATCACCACCCATTTATTTAATTCAATCAATGGTTCTGGTATTCTTCCAGCTGGGTGGAACAAAGTGTGGTGGTCCCTATTTATAAAAAGGGGGACAAGGAGCTCCCCCAGAATTACTGGCCAATTAGCCTGATTAATGTCATTGCTAAACTTTATGCTAGATACTTGCTTGCGAAACTGGAAGCTTGGGCCAACGAGGCCGATTATTTTCCAGAAGAGCAGGTGGGGTTTTATGCGCAACATTCTACAATTGACCATTGTTTTGCGCTTATCCATTTAATAGAGAAATACGTGAAAATCAGGAAAGGCAGCTTGTCCATGGCTTTTTTTGACCTCTGATCAGCTTTTGATTTGCTTGATCGTAACATTCTTTGGGCCAAATTGTTTAGTACTAACATGGACAGGAGGCTGATATACTTGGTTTACTCACTGTATGCCAATTCAGCAGTGAGAGTTCGGATAAGCAAGGACGGTCGATTAACTAGTCAGGTCCCTGTGACCAATGGGGTAAAGCAGGGTTGTGTCCTTGCTCCATTTCTGTTTAATTTTTATATTAATGGGATTGTGGCCACACTGACTCAGGACTATTTCTATCCAGCTAGGGTATTGGGGCAGCCCCTTGCTATTCTCTTATATGCTGATGATATGGCCTTCTGGCTTGGGACTAACAAGAATGCTAGAGACAGTTGGACAATTTTGTTCCAGTATGTGCTTATCTATCAACCAACAAAAATCCAAAGTGATGGTAGTAGGTAAAAGCTCCAGGAAATATAGGAAGTGTAGGTGGACCCTTGATGGAGTCGCCTTAGAGCAGGTCTCAGTATTTTCCTACTTCGGGCTGCGTTTTGCCGATAATTTTAACCGGCGGAGGCATACCAAGGCAGTCAGGCTCAAATTCCAGCAGGCAGTAATGGGCCTCTTGAGATTTCTGAGACTTTGTGGTGGTAGATTAGTTCCCCCGGCCCTGAAGCTTTTTGATATAAAATCAAGACCATGTGCCCTTTATGGTGCTGAAATCTGGGGTTTGTCTCTGGTGGATAGTCTGGAGTTCCCTCAGAATTTGTTTTTGAGAACTCTCCTTGCAGTCCCCAAGTGTGTGCCTTCCTGCTTATTACAGCTAGAGACTGGAACTATCTATTTATTTATTTAATATATTTATACCCCGCCCCTCCTGCAAACAGCTCAGGGCGGCTAACAAATCTCATATCAAACAATATTTTAAATATTTAAAACATCATAAAAATCTCAACAATTAAAACAGGGAAAGACAAGATTATAACAAAAAATAAGGAAGGGTAGGGGGATAAAAACCCACTAACCCACCCTCCCACAAGGCCTGGGCGAACAGGCAGGTTTTACAAGCTCACCGGAATGTTAAGAGGCTTCGGGCCAGGTGAGCTTCCTCCGGGAGGGAATTCCAAAGACGTCGAGAATGCCTTCTCCATTGTGGCCCCTCACTTAACACGGGGAACCTCCAAAAAGGCAAACCCGGCAGACCAAAGGAGCTGCTCTGGGGCGCGGAGGGTGAGGCGATCCCTGAGGTATGAGGGGCCGAGATGTTGAAGGGCCTTATAGATTAATACTAATACCTTGAACCTGGCTCGGCACGCTATTGGCAACCAGTGCAGAGCCCGGAGCACAGGTGTTATGTGTTCCCTTTGACCTGTCCCCTATAGGAGTCGGGCCGCCGCATTCTGCACTAGCTGCAGCCTCCGAACCAGGAACAAGGGCAGCCCCATGTAGAGCGCGTTGCAGTAGTCCAGCCTCGAGGTGACAAAGGCATAGACGAGGGAGGCCAGGTCTGGGCCAGAGACATACGGACGCAACTTCCGCACCAGATACAACTGGCAGAAGGCAGCCTTCGCCACCCCCTCTACCTGCTGTTGCAGGCGGAGATCCGCGTCCAGCTGAATCTAGATCTAGACCCAGGGTCTGGGTCAGCTGAAAAAGAGAGGTACATCTGAGTATCATCGTGCCCATAAGGGTTAATATTATAAGGGCTGTGCTGAATTATTGGTGCAAGCTGGAAGAGATGACCGAGGATAGGTTGCCTCGTTGGTGTTATGACGAGGCTCAGACTTGGTCTGTCCGATCTCTATGGAATAATAGGACCACCGACCAGATATGCAAGCTAGGCCTTTCCCTGGATTTGCTAAGTACGCTTCCGTTATATAGTAGAAGGAGACTTATTCAAAAACAACTAGTAGATCAGGCAATCCAACTAGATCTAGGGGAAATACAGATGCTTAAGAGTGCACCGCTATATAAAGAGTTTAAATATACTTCCAGGCGGGAATTATATTTGGACCTGCTAGAAGGTCCTGGCTTACGTAGAGCTCTGACTCTTTTGCGGTTTGATCTACTGCCAACAAAAGTACTGATTAGGAGGCGGCTGGGGATTTCATACGAAAATAGATTGTGTGCATGCAACTTGGGATGTGTTGAGGATTTATTGCATGTTTTATTTGTGTGTCCGCTTACGTTGCACTTGACGGAGTCTTTTCTAGCTCCTTGGCTAGTTCTGAGACCATATTCCTCACCCGCCCAACTACTGATTTCGCTCGCAACCACCAAAACAGTGGATCTTGTAGTCAAACTGGCCTTGCTGGCACGTGATCTCTGTAAACGATACTCCTGAATTGTTTTGTTTATGATTGATTCACCCCATTTGTTGATATACTATTGTAGTATACATTTTAGATGCCGCTTAATGTTTTGTTATGGACGTTAATTCTTTTATTGAAATGTTCTGGGACATGGTGAAAGCTAGTTCCCTTAATAAATATTATTATTTTTAAAAGATATCTTTACCTAGAGACTATCTGTATAATGCTGTGCATGCAATATAATCCTGCCAAGAACAGAAAACCAAGGTGTGTCATTCCAATAAAGTTTGTTTTGTACCACATTGAAGTGGTGTTTTATGACGATCTCGATCCCAATCATTTATTTGTTACACTATATGTATGCTCAATTTTCACTTCATGTAAAGTAGTTGGAGAGAGTCAATGCATGAACATTTCAGAATAATTTCTTTTAAAATAATGATAACTGCATGTGCTTTCATGGGTAAAATCTGCATATTTTCCTTAGATGGCAGCATTATAGAAAATCAATGTACACAAAGCTATTACAGACAAAATTAGCATACCCAACTGTCTTATAGGGTAGGTTTCAATGCTGCCAGTAGTGACATATTTAATTTCAAATACAAGACGACGAGATAGAAACATAGAAAGAAAGAAAGAAGAATTGTCCAAAAGACACTGCTCCTTTCCCCTGGCCTATCAGGAAGTACTCAGCTGCATACCATATGGCAACAAGCAGCAAAGCTAGATGCCACTAAACTGGAGAGGAGGGAAGTGGTAGTGTTTATATAGCCTTTTCTACCCTAAAAAACAACTGATCACATAGTAAATGTAAAAAATAATGATCTATTACCATTTAAATTTAGATTGGTAACTTCTAAGTCTTCTGCCAAATAGCTAGCTAGTTGCATGTCTGGGTAGTGCACGAGTCATATTTTTTACAGCTCTGCAGATTTTCAGGAAATCCCTACTTATATCACTTTTCAGCTGCCAACGTTCAAGTGTTGGACAGTTACACTGGTTGTCACTAGGGCTGAGATGAAAGCAAGTGTTCCTGTTCTGATGGGAAATACTGACCTTACGGGAGTGCTTGAGAGTGTCCATTGGTATTTTGTCAGTTTCCAGCGATTCTGCGCTTCTGCCATTTCCACCACTTTCTGGGACTTTCATGATAGTTTTACAGTGCTTTTATAGCAATTTCTCGAACTTCCCCCGTGCTTAGCTGGAAAGTTTTCATCTCCACAGTCTCCGGGGGTGCATGTGGGGAGTACACATGGGGCTTAGGACCAGCCTGTTCAACTTGCAAAGAAACAGGAAAGTTTCCGTTTTGCACGAATCTCAGGAAATACCCTGCTTCTGATGGAAGCAGCCCTCATCAAGATTTTTTGTTTCAAGTCTAGTAACCATGTAGTCACTTGTACCATATAAAAGCCAACACAAATACTTGTATCACAGAACCACCAATATGGCTACACTCAAGAATGGTGACAAAGACCAGTCTTCTAAGATTCACAAGAAAACTATTTTAACAGCTGGCGTATGCTGTTATATGCATCTAGATTCAATTTAAAAGGAGCCCATACAACAATTTACAGATATCTGGTGGGACAGATACTGCAAGTGTGCTACAGCCCACTTACAGGCTGCAGTTGGGTGGACATAATTTGTTGCTGAGTAACTTCAACCGTACCCATCAACAGAATTTGAGGATATCCCCATTGATTCAGGATTCCATCCCACCCGTTACAGGCATTTTATAAACAAGGAGTGCTGAGAGAACATGAAAACACACTGTGCTCAGCAGTCAATAGTATGTGATAAACACAATATTAGAGAATGCACATCTTCCAGCAGTAGCTCCTCTCCTTCCCCATGCCAGCCAAAGTCCCTTCAGTAAAGAACTGGCCTCCCAGTGCATACATCTAATCCAAACCTTCCTTTCATCTGCATCCTATGCAAAAAGAGGAACAGATATATCACTGTGGCTCATAAGCACCAGAAGGATCACCTAGTCCTAGCAAAAAATGTTGCTGCAACTCAGTTGAAAAGAGCTGCTAAACTAAAAGACAACCACAGCATTGCAGTCCACACAGAAGGACAAGATTATGTGGCATCAGAAGTCCAGTACTATAGAACAGGTTACAAAGATGCTCACCTGATGCCTGACTTCTGTCAGAGCCTGGATGAGGATGAGCCAATTGAAGCTGAATCAGACAAAACGGACAAGGGTGCCTGCCCCAATCCCCTTCTCCCCAAGCCCAGAACATCCCTGACCACCAGGTGAAGGGTGCGTGTGGTGCAAGGGATGCTCGTGAAGCCCTCCTCGTGGACTGCCCTCAATATGTTGGACGCGTTATCGGTCATCACGCACCCCTTGGTGAAGGGCGCATCAGGCGTGACGCACTCTCTCACCATGGCGGTCAGGGCTGCCTTGATGTTCCAAGACATGTGGGGGCCATCCATTACTTCCGCTTGAAGCAGGGCCCACCTATACCCTGCTTCAGGACCCCTCCTGCCACTGCCAAATCCTGCCACCAGGCCCTGCCACCAGTGTGCCATCACTGCCAGGTAGGCATGCTGAGCATTCCTGCTTGACCACAGGTCAGTGGTGAAGTGGATGGTGGCATCCCCAGCCCGACAGCTGCTCCCTCACCCGCTCCTTTAAAGCCTGGTACAAGGCTGGCACCACCTGCCGACTCAGGGTGGTGTACAACGGCAGCTTAAACTGGGGGGCCAGGAAGCCAATCAGGCGCCTGAACCCGATGTCCCTGACCACTGAGAAGGGCTGCCCATCCAGGGCGATCATTTCCCCCAACATGCACGTACGTGGCTTTCTTTTTTTTTTCTTAACATTATAAACTTTTATTTTAAATAACAATATACATAAACTTACAAATGTTTAACTGTGGTTACAATTTTTTTAATGTATTCACTTTTTCCTTTGGGTTCAGGTAGGTTCTATTTTGGTTATACATAATAATCAAATAAGTATGCTCTCTGGTCTTCAGGTAGATTTTTGTTTGTCATAACACATACACATGGAAACCATTTTGCTGTATATGCTTCTTTTTTGTCCATTAGGTTCGCTGCCACTTTTTCCATCGTTAGATGGTACCATAATCTATTCATCCATTCGCCTATAGAAAGTTCCTTAGTGTCTTTCCAGTGCAGGGTGATGATCTTTTTTGCAGCTTGTATGAAGGCCGAACATGAGTCTTTATGTTTTTGAAGTATTCCCACTTCTGGAAACAAGCCCAGCAAAGCAATCTCAGGTTTGTATGGAATGATCAATTTAGTCATTTCTTCCATTTTTTCCCACACCCCCCTCCACAGTGGTTGTACTCTGTCACAATCCCACCAACAGTGTCTTTGTGTTCCCCGTTCCCCGCATCCCCTCCAACACAAACCTCTTTCCCTTCCTTCTTCCGTTTGTCTGAATTGTACTGGTGTCAGATAGAATCTAGTTGTTAACTTGATTTGACATTCCTTAATTTCTAATGAGTGGGCATTGTTATGCATGTAATCTATTATATCAGCTTCCTCTTTTTCTGTAATTTCTATTCCTAATTCTTCTTTCCATTTTTGCATGTATCCTATTTGTTTAGGGTACCAAATTTCTTTCAATGTTCTATATATACGTGATAGCCTCCCTTTTATGGCTGTTTGTTCAAAGAGTATCCTTTCTATCTTGGTGGGCTCTCTTGCGTAGTGCTCTTTTTTATTTTTACTGCTTAGTGCATGCTTAAGTTGCATGTATTCAAATGGGTGAATTTGTGTTTCTATTACCCTTTCCATGTCTTCTTTACTTATTATTTCTCCATCTTTTATAATCTGGTTGATTTTCTCAATTCTTTTCTCGTTTAATTTTTTCCTTAGGGACCGTGCCTGCTGCTGTGCTTGAAAACACTTTAAATCTATTGGTGAGTATGGGAAATAATTCTGGCTAATTTTACTTTTCCTAATTATATTTTGCCAGGTTGCCCATGTACCCCACGCAAAGGGGTGGTCTTTCCATTTCTTTTTATTTGGGGGCTCTTCATCTAATATTATATTTTTCAGCTTGCCTGTGGTCAAAACATATTGTTCTATTTCTGCCCATTTTATTTCTTTTGGTTGAAGGTACCAGTTATTTAACGCTCCTAGTATTGCAGCTCTATGATAGAGCCGCAGGTCCGGGAAATTTATGCCTCCTTTGTCCTTACTCCTCATTAATGTTTGTTTGCTGACTCTTGGTTTGTTTCCTTTCCATATTATTTCTTTAATTAATTTATCACATTCTATAAAAAATTGATCAGGTAATTGGATGGGTAAAGCCATCATTTTATATAAGATTTTGGGCAATATTATCATTTTAAATAGGTTTATTCTCCCTAGCCACGTACAGGGTAAATCTTTCCATTCTGCGGCTTCTCTGCTTAATTGTTGTGGGAGTTTTGCAAAGTTTTCTTTGTAGATTTGGTTTAATTGCTTTGGTAGTTTCACTCCCAAGTATTGAACTGCCTTCTCTTCCTCAGGGTAGGGAAGGATTGCTTTTATCTCTTGTCGTTGTAATTCAGTTTGGCCATATATCAATGCGTATGACTTGCTTTCATTGATTTTATATCCCGAGATGTCTCCAAATTCTTGTATTAATTTTAGTAAATGGGGAGTGGATGTTACTGGATCACCTATGAATAGTACTGTATCATCAGCAAACATTGTAATCTTGTGTTCTGTTTTGTTAATCTTAATTCCTTTAATTTTTGTTTCTTGTCTAATTGCTATTGCTAATACTTCTAGTGTCAGATTAAATAATAAGGGTGACAGTGGGCATCCCTGTCTTGTTCCTCTGCTTAATTGAAATGGTTGGGAGTGTCCATTATTTATTATAAGTTTAGATTTTGGTTCTTTATAAATTGCTTTGACCCAATCGAGAAAGGGCCCCTCAAATCCCATGTTTGACATTATACACTCCAGAAATTTTATTTCAGTCCTATCAAAAGCTTTCTCCGCATCCAGCATAATTATTGCTGCTTTTTCTGGATTTTTTTGAAGATGGTACATTATATTCGTTACTCTGCGAATATTATCTGGTCCCTGTCTCGTGGGTATAAATCCAACTTGGTCTGGGTCTATTAGTTCTCTGATGATTGCTGCTAGCCTGTTGGCCAATATTTTTGAGAAAATTTTAAAATCCACATTCAATAGTGATATGGGTCTGTAATTTTCGCATTTATCATTAGGCCTGCCTATTTTGGGAATCAGTGTGATATGTGCTTCATAAAAGGATTGGGGCAATTTACCAGTTTTTAATATTTCATTGTAAGTGTTTGTTAGCTGGGGGCTCACTAGTGCTACAGTTTTTTTATAGAATTCCGCGGGGAATCCATCAGGCCCCGCTGCTTTATTATTTGATAAGTTCTTGATTACGTCTATAATTTCTTTTGTTTGAATGGGGTTATTTAGGTATTTAATTTGATCAATGTTTAATTTGGGTAACTTGTATTTATTTAAAAATTCTGTTATTTTTTTAGGGTCTGGATTCGATGAGGAATACAATGCCTGATAAAACTTAAAGAATTCCTGTTGGATCTCCTCATCTTTGTATATTTTAGTATTGCCATCTATCTGAAGTGCGGCTATATGGGACTTTTTATTTCTTCTTTTAACTAATCTTGCCAATGTTTTCCCTGGTTTGTTACTATGTGCAAAATAAAATCCTTTAATTTGTTTCAATTGTGCTGTAGTTTTTTCTATTTCTTTTAGATTGATTTGTTCTTTTATTTCTATAATTTTTTTTGCTCTCTGTTTCGTGGGGTCAATTTTATTAATTGTTTCTATTGCCTTTAATTCTCGATGTAATTCCTTCAAATATTCCCTGTTTTGTTTACACAATTTTGATTTTAAAGCTATTAATTTCCCCGATTACCGCTTTTGCGGCTTCCCACATTGTGGCTTGTGAGTTAACGCTACCCTCGTTGAGTTCAAAATAACTCTTAAGAGCTTCTTGGGTCTGTTCTAAGGAAAAATTATTTTTTAGCCAGCCCCTGGACAGTTGCCATGTATTGTTTTGTGTGGTTTTTGGTGTATCTGCCCATTGTATTTCTGTAACTACTGAGTCATGGTCTGAGATAACATTGGTTTTGATTGTACATGTTTTACATTCTTGTATATCTGTTTTACTCATAAAGGACTAGTCAATTCTTGTGTATGTATTATGTACTGTGGAATAAAAGGTATAATCTCTTTCTGTTTGGTTTAAGTGTCTCCATATATCTATTAATTCATTTACACTCAGCAAGCTTTCCAGGTTGCATTGCCATTTTCCAGGTGGTTTGTTTTTAGAGTGGTCTTTTTCTGACCAGCTCGCATTTAGGTCCCCTTGTATTATTAAAGTACCCTTTGTATATTTCTCTATTATTGATAGTGTTTTTCTGATAAATTCATATACTCCCTCATTTGGTGCATATATATTGACCAATGTCATAGTCTTGCCCTCTAGTTCGCCAACTAAAATTAGCAATCTGCCTTGTTCATCCTTATATATTTTCTCTAGATTGAATACCATATTTGCCCTTATCGCAATTAGGACCTCAGCTTTTTTCTTCAATTTATTGCAAGCCTGGTAAATTTCTCCAAAATATTTGTTTTTAAATCTCAAGCTATCTTTTTCTTTGAAGCGTGTCTCTTGTAAGAAGCACACGACAGCCCCTATTTCTTTGATCTCTTCTTCTTTTTGTAACTTCATTCAGTCCCTTTACATTCAGGGACATTACTTTTATAGTTTCTACCATGTTTTTCTATTTTGTTTTTCCACTTTGAGCACCTTTTTCCCTCCTATCTGTAGGTTTATTGATTTCTCCTGAACCTTTTTGTTGTTGAACCAACTATATACATTGATATACTCCAAATTAACCATTGACATGTGGAGAACTGTATCTCTGTATTTACTCCATTCCTGGCACACTGCCTGTATATCTCCACTCAGCTCCTCTCCCTCGCCTCTGCCTTTTCCTGGGCTTTTCTGCCCTTCCAATGCTTTCCACTTTCCTCTATTTCAACCTCTTATACCTTATTCTTAAACTAAAACTTTATGTTCAAACCAACTCCTTATAGTTAAAATCATACAACTGTTATTAATAAACATCATATTCAGTAACATTTTCTTAAACAACATATTCAGAGACAATTTCTTAACTCAGGTGTTTTCTTCCTGTTCTCTTCCTTGTTTGTGCAGGAATCCTTCTAGTTCATTAGGTTCTAGAAATATTTTTCTTTTCCCATTCCAAAGGATGGTCATCCTTGCTGGAAACCATAGTTGTGGTTTTAAGTCTTTTTGGTTTAGTTCAGTGAAATATTTGGCCCATCTCCTTCTTTTATTCATAGTTTCCCCTGCGTAATCTGGGAAGAATTTAATTTTTCTTCCCTGGTATTCCAGGGATTTATTTCCCCTGGCCAGTCTCAAAATTTTTTCTTTTTGTTGGTAGTCCATAAATTTCATGATTATGGCTCTCGGGGGTTCCTCATCGCTGGGCTTGGGTCTGTTGGCTCTATGAGCTCTTTCTATGTTTGGTTTGTGCAGGTTGGGCTCTCCTGGGAAGGTGGATTCTAGCACTTTCCATATCAAGGATATTGTGTCTCTTCCTTCCCAATTTTCGGGGATGCCCACCAGCCTTAAATTAGACCTCCTCGCCCTGTTCTCCTGATCCTCACACCTGGTCTCTAAGGTTTTTATTAAGTCCATCATCTTACTTTGCTGGTCCTGGGTTTTTAATGTGTTGTCCTCCAATGATGAGATTCTAATCTCAGCTGCATTTACTTTTTTGGTCAGGGCTTCAGTCTTTTTCTTATTTTGTATGTCTGATTGCTGCAGCTTGATTATTTTAGCCATCTGACTCTCCCTCGCAGCCTCTGCAGCAGCCATGCCTGCTTTTATTTCAGAGAGGATGGCAAAAATCCTGTCCTCTCTTTCTGTCTCTGAGCTTCTGCCTTCTGCACGAGGCTCTTCCCCGGCTGAAAAGGTTGTGGCGGCCATTTTGGCTCTGTTTTCAGCTCTCTGAGGAGGGGGGGGGCGTTTTTGTTTGAAATAGTTTATCAATTCCAGCAGACCCAGGTTTATTTTCCTGAGCCCCCTTTGATTTCCCCATCCTCCCGTACCTTTTAAGTTATTTTGAAGTTGGTTTTCTTCTTTTTTTGAGGCTTTGTCTCAGCGCGAGGAGAGGAGCTCGGGGAAGCGCGTCTATGCTCTTTCGCGCATGCGCAGTTCTCCTCATGCACATGGCTTTCACTTGAAAACCATGCTGCCCTCCACGTCCTGCAGCTGCCAATGGACTTGGCAGCTGCCCCCACCCCAGCTCCTCCATGGTGGACTGATGCTACTGCTGCTGCTGCCCCCTATCAGCAATACTGCTCCTGCTGCTAGCGGCAGCTGTTCGAGCAGGACACTTGCCCACTGATGGAGGCAGACGACTGGCAACTGCAGTCGGGAACCCGCTGGCGTCCGCTGCCCCTGCCTGCCCGCGTAGCAGCACAGTGCTGAGGCATTCCTTGAGGTGCCTCATGATGGCAGTTGTGCCAAGGTTGGTGAGCACCTGCACGCACTTCACCACCTTTTGGCACAAAGTGCACTTCACCTCCCTGGGATCATCTGCCCCCACCAACTGAAAATGCACCCAGACGGAGGATATTTTGCCCCCTCCTGCCTTCTCACCGGGTGACACACCGCTGCCAGGAGGGGCAGAACATGGTGGTGACACAGCTCTCGGAGGAACAGCCATTGCCTCAGCTCCAGACATCTCCTCCGCAGGACTAGTGTCTGCCACATGGTCCCCAATCACAGTGATGTCCCACAAAAGGGGAGTAATGGGATCCTGAGGCTGATCGACTGCCCACCATGCTGCTGCCACTCTCCCTGTGCCCCCTATAGCTGCTGCTGCTACTCCTGCTCCTCTCCCTGCTGCCATTACCCGGGGATCGGGTCCTGCCTCCAGAAGCCAGGGTGGGATCCACCAGCCCTGGACTGCTGGGGATCGCCTCAATAAATAATAATAATAATCATCATTTATATAGCACCAGCAATGTACCTGGCGCTTTACAAAAAAATAAGATAGACATGGTCCCTGCCCGAGAGCTTATAATCTAAAGACGGGGGAGGGGAGACAGGGAAGGGGGAACAGAGGGAGAGACAAGGGATGAGGATTCATGAGGATGCGAGAACTCAGGTACACTTTCTTGACTTGGTTACTGTAAACTGGGAGTTTACAGATAACAGGTGAGGGATAGTCCTGGGTGGGGATGATTAGCAGGAGTTCAGAAGGGCAGAGCGGAAGAGGCGGGTTTTGAGGAGGGACTTGAAGGTGTGGAGGGTGGGGGCAAGGCAGATGAGGGCAGGGAGGAAGTTCCTGGCATGCAGGGCAGCAAGAGAGAAGGGATGAAGGCGGTTGGGGGAGCAGGGGAGGCGTGAGAGGGCGAGGGAGGGGATGGAAGAGGAGCGGAGTGCTCGAACAGGGGTTCGGAGGGAGATCAGAGCAGAGAGGTAGGGGGGAGTGAGGTTGTGAAGGGCTTTGTAAGGGAGGACAAGGAGCTTATGCAGAATACGCTCAGGAAGAGGGAGCCAGTGGAGAGAGGAGAGGAGAGGCTGCACACGGTCAAAGCAATGGGCAAGGTGGATGATCCTGGCAGTAGAGTTTTGAACAGAGATGAGGGAAAAAAGGTGAGAGCGAGGAAGGCCAGCAAGGAGGAGGTTACAGTAGTCAAGGCGTGAGATGACTAGGGCGTGGATGAGAGTTTGGGCAGAGGAGACAGACAGAAAACGGCAGATCTTAGCAATGTTGTGGAGGGAGAAGTGGCAGAATTTGGCAACCGAGTCAATGTAGGGTTTGAAGGTAAGGTGCAAGTCGAAAATGAAGCCCAAGCTATGGACTTGGGGGACAGGGAGGATGGAGACCCCGTCAATGGCAACGGACAGGGATTAGGGAGAGGAAGGACTGGGAGGGAAGATAAGGAGTTCGTTTTTTGCCATTTTCAGTTTGAGTTGGCGTTGAGACATCCAGGTGGAGATATCAGAGAGACAGTTGGTGAGACGAGCTTGAACAAAGGGGGAGAGGGAAGGAGTGGAGAGAGAGAGAGAGAGAGAGAGTTGAGTGTCATCAGTGTATAGGTGGTATTGGAAACAGTTGGAGGCAATGAGTTTGCCTAGGGATTGGGTGTAGATAGAGAAGAGGAGAGGGCCAAGGACAGAGCCTTGGGGGACCGAGAGGGGTAGGGAGGAGGAGGAGTTACACTGAAGGAGTGGTCAGAAAGGTAGGAGGAGAACCAGTCATGGACAGAGTCCTGGAATCCAAGGGAGTGAAGTGATTCAAGCAGTAACGAGTGGTTAACAGTGTTGAAGGCAGCAGAGAGATCAAGGAGGACAAGAATAGAGTGGACAAAAATGGGGGACGATGGTGGCCTATGGTGAACTTCGGACCCTGCCCCTGAAGCACCTGCACCTGAAGCACCTGCACCTGCTCTTGCAGCCGCAGCAGAAACAGTCACAGCCTCCTGGACTGCAGGCCTTCCAGTGCCCTGCGTGGCAGTGGAGGATGCTGGCAGGAGGTGCCGCAGAACCACCCCCCTAGTGCCACTGCTGGGAGCCTTGGAAGCCTGACTGCAAAAATCAGGCCTGTGGAGTTTGGGGCATGGTGATGGGCTTGGGCTGCTGCCTGATGCCACTCCGCTGGCATGGCCCCTACCAGCTCTGTCCCATTGCCCGCCCTACGTGTCCCATTGCCCGCCTTACAGGCAGCAGACCAGCCTCTCCTGCTTCCCTTCTCCGTGTCTTCCAACCCAAAGAATGCATATATGTTTTTTATTTATTTATTCAAATTTGTAATCTAATACTATATATATATATATATACACACACACACACACACACACACTCTCTCTCTAACTGCTATTAACTATTCTAAAATCGATGGAACTAAATGGAATATTATATCTACAAAGGCCTAGTCCTACAAACACACTATACAATATTAAAACTGAATCACTACACACTATCTCTATCTAAGCTAACTCCTACAACTATCTATAGGGGCGGGACTTGGGGCAAAAAAAAACGGTTACCGGTTTTACCAGTTACTGGTTTCCAAAAAATTGGTTTA
>QEPC01008291.1:195997-210489 GCA_003113815.1 Sphenodon punctatus | reverse complement strand
GGGGGGGGGGGCGAAACAGACAGCTCACAACAAGCACCACAGGGAGGGGTACAAAACTGAAATGAAACTTAAATCAATCTAATTCTACTCTAAATAAATCCAAGAACAGGGGAAGGGAATCAGGGATGGAATATTAGTGGGGAAGAGGAAAGGATTAAATGGAGGGCAGGGAGAAAGAACACAGGGAGGGGTAAAAAATAAACACACCACCTAAATCTACCTAATCTAATCTAAATAAATGAAACTATGGAGGTAAATGTGTGGGAATGGGTGAAATAGGAGGAGAATGGCATTGGATTAGGGACACAAACTGTAGGGAAAGGGAGACTTCTGAAAACGTCTGCTGACAGGATCAGCGACTAGCTCAGTGACTTTTGTTACTTGCTGCACCCGCCTTATCACAAGCCCCATTGACTTCGTGTAGCCTAGCCCGTGGCCAATCGCAGACTGCCAAGCCAGTGGTCTGAGGAAAAGGGGGGTGGTGATTGGGCAGGCTGGCTGCTAGTGCAAGCCTCTCCACCCCTGGAGCCAGGAAGTCCGCTCCTTAGCTGTCCCCCGCCCCCCAGGCCTGCCAGACCTGTTTTTCCTGCCCAAACTCATCCGAATGCGGCCAAACCATTCGGGGCTTCGGGCAATCGGTTCGGCTGTCTGAACAGGTCAAGTTCGGGCCAAACACTGAATGCTTGAACCATGTTTGCACATCCCTACCACTTTAGATAGTGCTGTCTCAAGGTGACAAAGTAGCTGTAGACGCAGTCCTGCTTCACCCTTTATGAGCCACTTCCACTGAAATAATATGGCTACGGAGTAAGAGTGTGACCATTTAGGTATAAAACAAAGGTTGGCAAGAGAGTAGAGTTTCAAGCTAACTCCCTGGAGCAGGTGGGCAGGGAGCAGGGAAAAGCCTCTAAGCACAATAACTTGCAGCTATCCAAGACAGGCCAACTGTATCAGCTTGGAATTTTCTTGCGCCTGAGTCTTGTCACACTTTGCTTTCTCACAGAAGGTGTTGGGCTCACATCCTGCTGAGTTACTACAGTGCACCACACAGTAGAAAAAAGTGCTATTCCTCACCAATAGGGAAGTTGGAGAAACATTTCAAAAAGGTGAGTAGGGACTAACAGCAGCCACCCCAAACAGCATCCCCTGTATCTTAAACCAGCTTCAAAACATCCACATCCAAGAGAGCTCTTGCCCAATATCAGAGCTTCTCAAACTTTGAGCTAAGTGGCCACTCAACTTTTGAAAGTTTCTTTCAGACTAGCAACATCTACCTGCGATGGCCCAGTACACATTCACTGCAGACTGGCTGCAGCTATGTATACAAAGTGGCCTGCTGGAACACCTCTGGGGGCTGTAGAGGCCATGGGATGCCCATAATGCACATATACTGAGGCATTAAGTAATTCCATACTGGAGCAGCTGCAGACCACCGGCAGACCACAACCACAGCTGGAGCACCATTGCCTTAGAAAGTCATTTCAAGCTTTGTGTTGATTTCTGAAACACTTGGGAGTGCATCAAGTGCAGGACACCATGACAGCTAAGCCATCCTTTAGGAGATGTGTCACTCCATCTACAAATAGGGTCACAATCACAAATGATAGTCAAACATAATCCCATAACCTCACACAGCAGAGAAGACCTAGTGTAAGTCTCAAAACGTCTCGGCCTATATTCCTAACTTGCCTGATGAAGGACCCTGTGAGGTTGAAAAGCTTGCATACCTCCACCAGCTGTAGTTGGTCCAATAAAAGATATCACTGTACTACTTTGTCTCTATTCTCAAAATGAAGTCTCACAACAAAATGTTTGGGAGCCATTGATCTATGTGTTAAGAGAACAGTAAGTTATCCAGAAAGCAAATACTTTTAGAGATGGGTATTAACTCAGACACTGGGTATGAAGGCAAAGACCTGTTGCATTTAGTTTGCTAGTCCCCTTAGCAACTTGGATCTTTAAAAAAAAATTGTGTAGAGCAATACACAAAGTCCAAGCAGAGACAAGGTTGCACGGGTTCCAATGATCTCTTCTGAGTTTATAACTGAAATACAGCACCATGCACATTAGAAAGAAGTTAAACGCTGGGGTTGTGGGGAAGCAGAGTATACACAAACACAGAAGTACTGTACTTCAACAGCCAGCAGAATCTAAATCAAGCCCTGCTTAGTTGCTGCCTCTGGAGTAAAAAGATACACTTGTTCTCTTCACAGCTTTGGCTGGGCAGGCATCTATCAGGGATGCATTAAGTACAGGGTATTTTTCCTCAGGGCAGGAGGCTGGACTAGATAACCCATGAGATCTCTTTCAAATCATCTGCCCCAGGCCTCTCAAGTCAGTCTCTGTTGCATCCCAGCACCCAAATCAGGTTAGTCTACTGGTTTCCCCTTTGGAGCCCCTTTTGCACTAAAATCATTTCCTATTGCCACTTGTTCACAACACCACTCTTTATACATGCCAGAAATGGGCTGCCACACATCCTTATGCTCTGTTATGACAACATTCCTATGTATTTGTGCAAGCAGGAGAAAAAGCTTTCATTCCCAGACTAATAAGTGGGCCATTAGCAAGAGGGAGGAACTTACATCAGAAGGGTACATATGGCTTATAGGACTGTTCACTCAGCTAACATGTCTCACTTTACCACTCTCAAAGCAAAAACCATCAGCAGCAGTGGATGCACACACCTTCATTCAAGAATAGTTAGACAAAGGTGACTTCACTTGAAGTGCTGAGAGTGTTCTGTTTCTCTCAAGACTGAACATACCGGTGGTCTCAGCCCTCCTCCTCCTCACCTTATCTTCATCAACAGTTTTACATCTAGGATCCATCCTATGGGCTGTGGTCAAAGCTGCAGGATTTACAGGTTTCTCTCTCTCATGGGGGCTCTGGAAACAAGACAAACAAGGAAGGTTAATCCATGTGACCTTATATCAGTTCCACAGAATGCTGACCCAGCTGCCCAGCTCTCAGGTAGTGTGGTGAGGCCAGTGCTTTAGAACACCTGGGTGCTTCTATGGGCCTGCCATTTAGGCTTTTGGAAGGTGGGGGCAGGGGACGTGTAACTTTTTTGTGTCTGCATGCAATTTTCCCTCTAACCAGGCACGAACCAGCACTATGACATCCTGGCTCCCAATACAGAATGGCAGTGACATCCCCAGATATGTAAGTCACTAGGGATGTGCACCAGGGTTCCATGTTGTTTTTAGCTATCATTATTAAAATGTGTTTTATCATGATAATGCCATCATTTTTGTTATTGTAGTTATGGATATCGGTAATGGTTTCAAAACAAAAGTTTTGTTTTTGGTAAAGTTTTTGTTATTGATATTTGGTATTGTGATCTCGCGAGACCAAAAAATGGAAACAGTTCGATTGGCTGTGTGGTGTTTGTGTGTGGCTGCTCTATTGTAGCTAGCTGTGTGTGCGTGTGCGGAGAGAGGAATCTGAGGATGGAAGGTGAAGGAAGCAGCTCTGGTAGGAAGAACCACCTAAGGAGGAAGGTCATGGTGGAGGAGGAACAAATCATGGAAGCCTAGGCTGGACCATCTCGTGAGGTGGACTCCTCACCAGAGGAGGGCAGAGGAGGTGCCACTGTCAAGTTTGTAAAATTTGTTTTTATTTATTGTGCTATATAACTTTGGGCACAAGAAGATTACTATCCTTTAAAAGCGATCTTGCTGGTGTGCGGGTGGGTGGGCGGGCAGTCAGGCAGTGGAGGAGCAGGATTTGCACGTGTCTTATTTCATGGTCTGCCAGAGAGAGGGCCGGGGGGGGGTGGGTGGTGGTGGTGCAGCAGCAGTAGGCATCAGCGCGTGGCAGAGAAGGAGCAGGCTTGCGGGCGCCGGTGGGCAGTCAGGCACAAGCAGCAGCACCCAGAGACATGCCAGGGTTCTCAGCTTGCAGACAACAGCACCCAGGGAAGGGCAGGTTTTGCATGTGTCTTATTTGTTATGGTCTGCCAGAGAGAGAGACTCTTTCATTCAGCAGCAGTAGCAGCCAGAGTCTTAACTTGTAGACACTACAGCACGCCAAGTGGTGGTGTTGTACGTGGGAGAAAGGGAAAGAGGTGTGTAGGCATCAGCACCAGCCATTCACTTGGTGTGGGAAAATGGGTGTTAGTCTGGGAAGGACTAGAGGCATCACGATGAATGCATGATATTATGTAGGTGTATATATGTTCCTGTTTCAGAGAGGGTGATGATGCTGCTGCTGGTGCCGAACGCCCATCAAGGTGGACGTCACAGAGCCAAACCAGGCCAACAAGGTCCGCGGTATGGAAGTATTTCTATACCCTCAAAGGTGGATTCGCACAAAGCAAGGTAAGGCACGGGGGCTGGAACATGGAATGGATTGCCCTATGACCTGTTAGGAAGTCCCGCACAGAGAGAGAGATTGGCCAGTCACCCACTTGTGAAGACCAAATCAGGCAGGGCTCGATAGACCATTGGTCTGACATAGTATGGCACTTACGTTCCTATCTTTTTATGTTCTTTAGATCTGCAACAAAAAGATTAAGAGGGGGATGCAGGGGACATCAGGGCTGATTTCCCACATCGAGAAAGTCTGCCTCATTGAGGTGAGGAAGGATGCATCTCATGCTTAAATATATTAAGGGCTTCAAGGCCCACATGAGGGATGTGGAGGACAGGCTGTTGGAGCAATTTCTGGGAGCTCCAGATTAGGGAGCAGCAAGCCCAGGCTTATGTACAGTACATACATACTGAAAAGGACGTGGTTGAGGCATTCCGCCAGTCCCTGGTGGCATGGAAGGAGTCCATGTTGGGGGCCCTGGACATTGCAAGGTGACATGGGGCAGAGATCGATGACGTTCCTCCATCTTGGTCCCACACACCATTGTCCCCTTTCCCCCCATGTTTTTTATATTTATTTATTTATTTATTTATATAAATATTTGTTAGCTGCCCTCTCATGCCTATGGCATCTCGGGGCGGCATACATCATAAAACCACAATTCAATAAAATACAATAAATATAAAAATACAAAATCCCAACACACCAATTAAAACAAAACCTATCAATCCCCAACCCCATTTACCCCCCTCCTAAGGCCTGGATGAACAGCCACATCTTAAAGGCACTGCGAAAAGCCAGCAAACTTGGGGCCAGACGGATACTCCCAGGAACAGGCCTGAAGAAGCCCGAGTTATCTTTCTATGCCTTGTTATAATGCAAATGTTTATTTTGCTCATAGTTAAAATGTGTTTTAAAATGTTATTATAGAAGTTATATTTGTTACCAGCCAATTTTGAACTGTCCAATCTTCTACCCCTCTGTGCTGCTTCTGGCAGGTGGCAGAACCTCATTATATATACAGCTTGTCAGATCCCTACCTGACAGCAGCAGCAGCACTGGTAGAGTATTCTGCTCACCAAGAGGGGCAGGGCTTGTGTCTGTGTGGGTGTGTCAGAGAAAGAGAGCAGCCCATGGGAACTGAATGACGTCCCTACTGCTTTAATGATGGTTCTTCGGACTGGAGTGACTGCTTCAGATACAGTGGAATGACAGCTCCCTGTGAGCGGAATGATGGCCCCAGAACCCTGATGATGGTTCCTGGGACTGGAGTGGCTGCTTCTGGATGCAGTGGAATGACAGCCCATGGAAGTTGAATGATGTCCCTATAATTAGTGCATGATTGGGCACACTTCATTCAATCATTGTGATAGGTGGTAGCAGGTGCAGGGAGGTACACAGGCAGGCACATAATTATGTTGTGTATTATTTCCATCTCCTTCTGATGGGTTTGCTGCTGGACGTGGGCATTGAGCAGGAGCACAGATGAGCTCTCTCTCTGGTTCTGACAGGGCACAGCTTGAGCAGGATGCAACTCTCTCCCTCCCCCCACCCCCCCTCTTGTTCTAGCAATGGGGACTCGGGAGCCTCTCTGGTCATGTACTAAAGGTGATGGCATGGGTGGGAGCATCTCTCTCTCTCTCATTCTAGCAGCGGGGAGAGTGTGCGCGCACATGCACGAGCAGAAGGTTGCTGCCTCATAAGAAAAGTTATATTCTTCCTCGTAAATGGGTACGAGCAGCAAGTTGCTCCCTTGTAAACAAGGTTCTTTGCGCTGGCTCTAATCATTCTCGTCACATCACCCACTTCCTTCCTACCCTCTCTAGGACTATGAGACAATTCCATTGGAGGATGGAACTGTCATTCTGAAGGGGAGGATGATTTTTAACCTTGAGAGGAGCTCGAGGCCATTAGGCATACCATGGTGGGCAATTGGGCACAAGCAGCAGGTTGCTACCTCGTAAACAAGGTTTTTTTTGCGCTGGCTCTGATCATTCTTGCCACATCACCCGCACTTCCGTCCCCACATGGAATTGTCTCCTAGTCCTAGAAAGTGTTATCTGGAACTGTGTGGGGGTGGCGGAGGGGGATGGGAGGGCTCTCTGGCAGCAGGCGGCAGCATCGGAGGAGTGGGCACTAGGCAGGCAAGTGGCAGATATGCAGGAGCAGCAGTGATGGTAGCAGCAGCAGGGCATGTTTCTGTGAGAGGGTACCAGAAAGAGAGAGACTCTCTGGCAGCAGGCGGTGGCGGCATGTGGCATCGGAGGAGCAGGCAGTTGGCAGCAGCAGAGCATGTTTCTGTAAAGGGGTGCTAGAGAGAGACTCTCTGGCAGCAGGTGGTGGTGGCGGGTGGCATCGGAGGAGTAGGCAGTCAGGCAGCAGCTTGGTAAGAGTAGCAACAGCAGCAGCAGGGCATGTTTCTGAGAGGATGTGCAGAGAGAGAGAGAGAGACACACACACACACACACACACACACACACACACACACACACACACACACTGGCAGCAGTGGGTGGCATTGGAAGAGCAAGCAGTCAGACAGGTGGCAGCTTTGCAGCAGCGGAAGCAGGGCATGTTTCTTAAGGAGGTGCCAGAGAGAGAGGGGGGGCTCTCTGGCAGCAGGTGGTATCGGAGGAGCAGGCAGTCAGGCAGGTGGCAGCTTGGCATGAGTAGGGGTGGCAGCAGCAACCGGGCACGTTTCGGTGTGAGGGTGCCAAAGAGAGACACTCTCTGGCAGCAGTCGGCAGTGGTGGGTGGCATCGGAGCAAGCAGTCGGACAGGTAGTAAGTTGCCATGAGCGAGGGTGGCAGCAGAGCATGTTTCTGTGAGTGGGTGCCCGAGAGAGTCTCAGGCGGCTGCGGGCGGCATCGGAGGAGCAGGCAGTCGGCAGCTTGACAGGAGTGGGGGCGGCAGCAGCAGCAGGGCACGTTTCTGTGTGGGGGTGCCAGAGAGAGAGAGCACGCACGCAAGAGAGAGGCTCCCTGGCAGCCATTCAGAAGCCCCCTGAGTAGCAGGGCTTCATCTTCAGGTCACACAAAGATTGCCCCACGGGGAGGCACTATGGGAAGCTGAGGTGACAGGATATTGGTTTCATTTACTGTTGGTGGTAGTCATTTGGAAGCCCCTGAGTGGCGGGGTATCAGAGAGGGGAGCTTTGGGAAGCCCCCAATTGATTGCCCCATAGAGAGCAGGGCATAGGAGAAAGAGAGAGAATTAGTGTGTGATTGGGCACACTTCATTCAATCATTGCAATAGGTGGTGGTACAGGGAGGCAGGCACATATGTTTCCATCTCATTCTGTGTCAGTTTGCTGCTGGGTGTGGGTATTGATCATGAGGTCAGATGAGATGAGCTCTCTGGTTCAGGTAGGTGAGCAGGATGCACCTCTCTCTTTGTCTCTCTCATGTTCTTGCAGCAGAAAGCCTCTCTGTGGTCATGTATGGCAGGTAACAGCATGGGCAGGAGCAGGCCTCCCTCTCTCTTTCATTCTATTAGTGGGGAGCCTCTCTCTCTCTCTCTCTGCTGTGCCCCCACCCTCACTATGGGTCCATGGCCAGTGGCAGGCTGACCTTCATGAACAGGACCTACTCCACCAACCCAGCCTTGAACGGTGGGGACTCAAGTCCCCCGCCACCGAAGACACCCGTTTGCTGGGCACGCTGGTTGGTGGGCAGGACAGTAGTTCCTGTGCCACGCTGGTTCAGAGCCTGCCATAATTTCCCCCTTTTCTGCCCAGTACAGAAGGAGATCGCTGCTGGGATCCACCACCAGCTCCTTGAGGTATTTTGCCACTGTCTGCTGAAGGTGGTGCATGAGAGAAGCCGATACTGGTGTACCAACAGTGCTAGCAGACAGTGGAATCCGTGGTCCTCAACAATCTAAATGGCTGGTCATCTAGCGCAATCATCTCCCCCACCTACCTGGTGATCCTGATTGCCACTGGATGATGCACTTCACCATGCCTCAACTGCCCAAACCCTCCATTGTGACCTCCTGCTCCTGCTGACAGGGGATTTGAGATGGGACCTGCTGCTGCTGTACCTCGCTGTACCTCCCTTCCCCTTGCCATGAGGAGGAAGGTCTGTTGCTGTTTGTGCTTGCTGCAGCAGTGAACCCACTCCTGTCCACACTCTCTAATGTCTCTTGCAGCAGCAAATCCCTACGCCAGGTCCTCAGGTGGGAATTCATGCCATTACTACTTAAATTCCCCCTCTTATTCCCATGGCACACTACCTTCCCACAGTGAAGGCAGGCCACCCAGCTGCTATCACCTGCGGATCACTTCCTTGAAGTGATCCCACACAGGCCCCTTGGATGCCCTCCTGAACCCCTCATGCCACCGCTGGGGGCCGCTGCCTTTGTCCCTAATGTGGCCACAGGGGGAACGGCTTCAACAGGAGTCTCCTCCACCTCCTCCTTGCTTCCCTCATTGCTGCCCAGTTCCATGACAACACCCATGCTGAAGCTGCTGCTACTGCTACCACCTTGCAGCATAGGAGGAGAGAATGCCCTGCTGCTACTTGCTGAAGCTGGGCTGCTGCTGCCAAGGTGGAGAAGGGTGCCCTCAAATACATCCTCACCCAAATACTCAAAATCCCTGGATGAGGGGTGCCAGAGGGAGAAGCCTACCCCTGAGAGATGGTTGCCCCTGCACCACTTCCAGGAACAGCAACCATATCATCATCATTGCTATGGCTCCCCATACTAATATCTGCTGCTGCCCCCAGTGAAAAATCACTGCTGGCAGTGCCAGCTGCTGCTGCTGCTTCAGGAGGGTGTGTGTTGTTAATCCTTTGACACAACCACTTGGTTGGTGCAAAAATACAGTAACAACAACAAAAACAACCAAAGTATAGAAAGAGCAAAATCGACAGAGTAATACTGCCACAAGCAGTCCAACATAGTCTTAAACTTATATTCTTGAACAGTCCTTTACCCTAGACAATTATCTGATGTAAGGACCCAACATAAAAATAAAATTTCCCCTCTAAGTTCCTAAGGAGGGTGTGTGCGCATGCGCGTGCATTAGTGCTGTTAGTGCGGTTGCACCCCCCCACCCCCCTTGCCCTTGGCTACCTCGTCCAGTGCCACTGCTACTAGTGGAAGGCTTGGGCTCCCTGCCTTCCACACTAGATGTCACTTCTGAGATCTCTGCTGCAGCCTGTTTCCCTGATAAGACCTGCCACCTTGAGGGGGGAAAGCGCAGGTCTCTTCAGCTTGGGCGGTGGGCTGCCAGCAGTGGCAACCCTCTACCAGGGGCACCTGCCCCAGTGTCTGAACTAGTAGTCCTTCCCTTTCTCATTGTATACACAAGTGCACACAGTCAAAAAAGTACTGTATGATCCAATTATATATACACACATGCACAAAACCTAACATATCCTACTATCCATCACACACACACACGATTGACAAAACAGAGGTAAATGAAATCTTTTAGTTAAATGTTTCAGCTTCCGCCTTCTTCAGTAACAGTTGGATTTAAAGTGTAGCTGCTGGGAGTCAAGGAATCAGAGTAGAATGTTGAGGAAGGATTCTAAGACAGGTGATGTTGAAAAGGGGGGGGGGGGAGGAGGAGAGAAATCTCAGATGAGGGAGATCTAGGAGTTAACTTCCAGGTTAAGGCCTTGGGGTGTAAGGGTACAGAGTCTGTAAATCCAAAAGTTCTCTCTTTACAATGGTCACTAGAAGATGGAAATATTCCCTATAGAGAATCCATCTAAGTCCAAAAGGCTGTGGCCATCAGTATTAAAGTGCTTAAACACGGGTAGGTCTAGCTTCTTTGTGATGATAGTCGATTTGTGGTTTCTAAATTGCATGCGAAGATTGGAAGTAGTCTTCCCAACGTATTGAATGTGACATCCAGGGCATTTCCATTCAATAATGTATATGAGGTAGTTGGATTTGCAGGTGATCTGTTTGATAAAGTAGGTCTTGCCAGGTATACTGCTTTTAAAAGGTGGTTGTGTCTCTCATGTAGGTGCCAGTGATGCACTGACTGGAATCACGATGGTGTGACCCTGGATTGTGGATAGGTGGTTTAATTTTTGCTTTCACTAGTAATTTTCAAAGGTTGGGAGGTTGTCGGAAGGCTATGAGAGGGACTTTATTAATGGATTTAGCTAGATGTAGTGAGTAGGTAACCAAGGGGTAGCTTTCCTTAATAGCCAGATGAAAGTTAGGGGATGCCAGGTGGAAGTCGACCACAAAAAGGGATGTGTTGCGGTTCAGTATTTTCACTGTCAGATTTCTGGAGGAGTGAGTCCCTTGTGAAAAGAGATGCTCGGTGGATGTTTTGGTAAACAACATGTGCTGGATATCGCTTGCAAAAGAAGATGTTCTTTGAGCTCCTTGATTCTTTTGATGTAGTTGGTGGTGTTATTACAGATACGTTTGATCCCTAGGACCAGGCTGTAGATATTCTTTTTACATGTTTGGGATGGCATGAATTCCAAAGTAAGTATATGTGGGCATCTGTTGGTTTGCTGTATAGATCGGTGACAATTTGGTGTTGGTAAATGGTGAGCAAGACATCCAAAAAAGGAATGTGAGTTTTCTATGGTGCTATTGCATGTGAATTTAATATTAGGATGAGCAGAGTTTCTCTCTTTAAAGCAGTCAAAGTTGTCCTTGCCACTAGTTCAGATTACAAAAATATCAAGAAGCCTCCACTGTACTAGGGGTTTAGGTTTAGTATTTTTGAGAATAGTGTATTCCAGTTTCCCCATGAATAAATTAACATACGAAGGTGCCATGCATGTTCCAATGGCTGTGCCTTGTATTTGTAAGTAGTGTTTCTGGTTGAAAGTGAAGTAGTTGCAAGTCAGAACTAGGTTGGTTAGTTCAGTAATCAACTCTGTAGGAGGTTCCTTTGTACTTCTGTTGTGGAGGTGAACGTTCAGAGATTAGATACCATCCTTGTGTGGTATGTTGGTATACAGAGACATGACATCAAAAGGTCGCTAGTATAGTGTTGGAATCAAATTGGTATTGTTTAAGGCTTCAATCTTCTGAAGGAAATCGTTGGTGTCTTTGATACGAGGGGGAAGGTTTTGGACCAAATTTTGTAGGTGTGTGTCAATATAGAAAAATTTTTTTTCAGTGGCTGTATTGTTGCCTGAGATAATTGGGCGTCCTGGGTTCGTGAATTTTTGGTAACATGTAAAATCTTCAGGTATAGGTTTAGGATTGATGAGAAGTGAGGCTGTTTCATTGTTAATAAGCTCTTTATTAGTAAACCTTTGGATGGTTTTAGAAACGTAGTAATTAAGATCCGATGTGATGTCCTTTTTGAGGGGTTTGTAAGTGCTAATGTCATTGTCTTAAACCTTCTGAAATGTAGTCCTGGGTATTGAGTACCACCACAGCCGCACCTTTGTCAGGAGGCTTGGTAATAATGTCCCTTCGTAATTGGAGGTTGGTAAGTGCAATTCTTTCTTCTTGAGATAGGTTGTCCGAAGTAGGTTTAGGGACATGCATGTTGATGTTTCTAGTCACTGACAGAAAAAGTTTCTAAAACAGGGTTCCTGTTGGTAGGAGGTGTCCAGGTCTTGGGTGGGAGAAATCTTGTGAGTGGGTCCTTCTGGTAGGTTACCCTGTGATCACTGGAATCACTGTAGAAATATTCTGTTAATCTACAGTTACATTCAAATGATTTGATGTCACTCTTCATCTTTGCAATATTGTGTTCCCTTGGGCTAGGGCAGAAGCTGAGTCCTTTGGCCAGAAGTTTAATCTCACTCTGATATGCTCCCATTAGAAAGGTCAACGACTACACTGTTGGACATATTGTTAAGGTTTGTAGAGGATACACAAGCTGATCTTCTAAACCTTCTATTTCTAGTTTGTTTTGTGGTGGATGTATTTTGTACAGAATATTTCTACAGTGATTCCAGTGACCAAGACTTCAGGTGAGGTCTGACCGGTTCTGAATAGAGTTGAATTATTACTTCTGCTGCCTTGGAAACATTTGCTGTTAATGCAGCCCAAAGTTTTTTAGCTTTTTTTTTTTTTTTTTGCAGCCACATCACATTGCTGACTCATTTTGTTTGTGATCCACTACACTTCCTAGATCCTTTTACACACGCTGCTGCAAAGTTAGGAATCCACTATGTTGTTAATTTAGTTTTTCTTCCCCAAATAAAGAACTTTACATTTATTAATTGTTTTTGTTTTGTTATTACAATTTATATCCTGCCCTTCTCCAAGAAGGACTCAGAGTGGCTGTTTATCTTGGCTGAATTTCATTTTATTAATTTCAACCCAGATTTCCAACCTATCAAGATTTTAAAATTCTAATTCAATCTTCACAGGTACTAGCTGCTACTCCCAGTTCTGTCATCTGAAGGCTTAGTATTACATCCACCCTTCATCCAAGTCCTTTAATAAAGATGTTGAGCAGCACTAAACCCAGGACAGGTCCCCTGTGGGACCTCACTTGATACCTCCCTCCAGTTTGACAACGATCACTGAAAAAAGAATTCTTATTTTTTCTTAAAAAAAAAAAAAAAAAAGTTTGACATTGGTAGCTTGAGGTTCACATTGAAAAACTCTGTTTGGGTGCATCAAATTCCAAAAACTGCAAGCAGAAGAGCTGTTAAGGCGTCACAGAGGATAAGAGTCTTGTACCTTAAAAGTAAAGCATGGGAGGGGCTGCTCTGAGCTTGCCTGTGGAAATGTTTGACTCTTTCAGGCTGGAAAAATTCAGTTCAAGGTCTCACTGATTTGCAAGTGCTCTCACCCCTCCCTCCCTAATGTGGGACCCTGCAGAAGTTGGACTCCAGGACAGATAGCAAAAAAGCTGTCAAATTGGGGACACCCCTGAAAATCCAGGACACTTGAGAGGTATGTTCTTGAAGGCATGGTGCCCAAACTGAGACAGTATTTCAGGTGAGGTCTTGCCAACTACGAGTAAAGTGGCACCGTTACCTACTTTATCTTGGATATGAGCCTTTGTGGTGTATAAATTTGAAAAATAAATAAATTATGCAACCATAAATGCAGCCTGAAATGGCATTTTCCTTTTTTTGCAGTAACGTTGCATTGTTGACTTGTGTTTGTTTTGAACCACAATAACTCTCAGACCATCTCCATGGTGCTACTGCCTAGTCGGTTGTTGCTTGGTTAAAATAAATACCAACCCCCAGAGGACACATGAACACCTATCTTCTTGTAAAGTACCCCATAGGGGTGTGCATGTCATTTTTGTTTTATCAATAATGACAACTAAATTTGATGTATTGCAATAACGAAAACAAAAACTAAATCAATAATAACTAAAGTCGTTATTGGTTTCATTATTGACTAGCAGCCTGGCAGATGTTTTTTTTTTTGTGGTTTTTTTTTTTGAGGGAAATGTGGTGAGGGAAGGAGGGAGCAGTCATCTTGGAGCCAGAAACAGTGCTGAACTCTTCAACTGAGCCTGTGATGGGAGGGGAAGAACCTGATGGATGTAATCACTGGCCAATGAGCAGTGCAAGCAGGTCCCAGGCAGTTGAATAGCACCCTGTGATTGCTCAATGCCTTCTGCCTCCCAGAAACAATCAGGGGAGCTCTGGGGGAGGGCATTGCAACCCTTTATACTGCAGGGCTGGGATGCTGGTTCTGTGTTAGCTTTTGCTCTGTCAGGGTGCATTTGCAGAATCTGCTGGTGCTCACATTAAAAATCCTCATATACACACCTACCACCTTACCTTTCCAATCCTTATTCCTTACATTTTACCTTTTTTCTTTCCCTGCCTGTTTCCCCCTGTACGTGTGTATACATATGTACACACAAAGTATAGTGGGTTTATATATATAAATAAATAATTAGATGATAGATATTAGGGGTGGGAAACCGGTAGAATCCGGTATCCGATAATGCCGGTACCGGGCGTACCGGCATTATCGGATTCGACCCGGTAATCCGGACCGGGTACCGGATTTCGGGGTACCGGATTTTTTTTTACATTGCAGCCATTTAAAAATGGCTGCAATGTAAAAAAACTTAAAGCCCCCACATAAGTTTTTTTTTAAAAAACCCTCCCCGAGTCCAGGCTGCGTGGGTGGAAGGGGGGACACCCCCCACCCACCCTGCCCAGCCTGGCTTTTTGTTTTAAAAAAGAGTAAGACCCAGAGGCGAGCCCACCCCCCAGCACCAGCGGCCGCGGCGTCCCCGCAGCCGCCGGTAAGTATGA
>QEPC01008291.1:178331-195559 GCA_003113815.1 Sphenodon punctatus | reverse complement strand
GGACACAGCGCCCCATTGAAACCAATGAAATAAATCCGGTACCGGCATACCGGATTTAATCCGGGAATCTGGTTTTCGCAGAACCGGTAAATCCGGTAGCCGGTAATGGGCCCGGGGTCCCACCACTATTAGATATATAATAGAGATAGTGGATATACCTCTGAGTTTTCCTTTTCCCTTCCTCTGTGTGTCTCGCCCACATCCATATATTATATAGATTGTGTGTGTGTGTGTGTGTGTGTGTGTGTGTGTGTATATAGATATAGATTCTAGGCTGTTAAATATGATATATGTATTAGGATTACAGGATAGGAATATTTTGTATTATACACAGGTTAGGTTTAGCTCCGATTCTGTGTATATATAATTATAAATACTAGATAGTATGTATACCAATAATGATACCAAAATCTTTGTTTGAAATTGGTACCGATACGGATGAGAACAACAAAAATGACATCTTGTTAACAAAAATGAAAATGACTCATTTTAATAATGAAAACAACAAAAAACTACATGGAGCTCTGGTGCACACCCCTAGTACCTCAAGCTTACATTGCATCCAAAAGTTGTATTTTGTGGTGGTGATGTTTTTGGGATAAGGTGGGGTGTAAATAGAAAAAATACAAATAAATAAATCATGAAGTGAAATGCATTTGGTTGTGCACTTCCTGCTCCTCTTGGTTAATGGGTAACTGTGGAAAAACACAGAGGAAGGGCACGCTTAATGTGCTGCGGTTAGAGCCCTAGCGGTCTGCTTTCCCTGCAAGCTCAAATGGAGGCTAAAAATGTAATGTACCTCTCCGCATGGGGCAAAATGTCATGAAAGTGGGACTCTTGTAGGCTGAGGAACCCCAGGACACCTTGTAGCACTTGATGCTCCTGTCTGGCTCTCTGTAGTGCTTGACTCTGATTTTGAGGTATGGACTGCAGGTCTGTGCCAGTGCTGCAAGCCTTAGCAGCCAGTCATTGCCTGGAGCCAGGCTAAGCTGAATGACGTTCTGCTTACTGAAACATTGCTTGCACCAGGAGGACGTGGAAGAGGTGTTGCATGAACAGTCACATTCATCCTTCTTCCTTTATATCTAGAAAGTAGGATTTTAGTCTCCATACCTACCAAATCCCAGTGACTTTTTCTGTGGAGTGATGTTGTCTTCTATAGTTCTCAAATAGATTAGGAAGTGGTATGGAGGGGAAGAAAATTAATGGAGCTTCCCATGTAGTGGCCAGTGTTGCCAGATGGAGGGAAGTTTTTCCTCCATACAGGGAAATTCCTTTTGCAAAAGGAAACTTCTGGAAAATCTTATTAACTTCAAGGAAACTTTGGGAGGCTAACGCATAGGTTGTCAAACACTCCAGTTTTTTCTTCTCTCACTTTTCATGCCCAAGTACTTTCCCTCGACCATGTCCTGCTGGCTAAGGAGAGTGTGGCTAGAAAAGTGGAAGGTAGGGACGTGTGTTGAAGTTGGAGAGACTTGTTAACATTGACAGGCATGTGCCCTTTCAGAAAGCCGACACTGTAGCCGATTTTATAGCGGGTATTGCATGCAGGTTCAGTATGGCGGCATCATGACATGAACTACCAAGAAGCTGCAAGGAAGGAAGGAAGGAGAAATTCCAATCCCATTTCATGAATGAAGTCTCCAGCAGAGCAAAGGAAATGGCAGCTTCCATATCAGGCTTCACACCAAGCCCAGAGATTCCACAAATCCTTTAAAAAAAAAAAAAAAAAAGTACCAAGTTGTGTGTGTGTAGAAGGGTTCCACAGATTCTAGTTGCTGCACTGGGGAATTAGCTGCCCTACCACACTTTCACACCCCATCCCAGCATGCTGTGCTGTGGGTTCGTTTTGGCCTCCAACCATCCCTACAGCCAAGCCTTCTCTGCCAAGTTTGTAACAGCACCAGCACAGTTCAATCACAGTCAACGGATAGAACCACACAGCCCCACCTGGGTGTCCTGCTCTGTCCTGCTGCTTCAGGTCCCACACCTCCAAAACCTCTGGCTTCTGTGGGTTCTTGTTCTCCACTTGTAACTCCCCCGCCCCCTTCTCTCAGGAGGCAGCCTGCTGATATAGGCAGCTTCTTGGCCAGGTGTGTTGCGTTTCCTCAGGCTTCCACTCAGCCCAACGTCACTTCCTGGCTGCCCCAGGGTAAGTAACCAGGCATTTCTGTTAACTCTGTTACACAGTGCTTTTATGTTAACATCTCTGCCTGGGGGGCACTTGTGAACATGAAGTATTTAATATTCAGTTTGAAACACAGAGCATCTTGATTAGCAGCTAATCGCAGTCAATAGGTTTGTTCCCTAGATGAAGGTCAGCCATGGTGATGGCTCCTCCTGCTTGGAGCCTTTTCAGCAACATGCCACCATGCTGTCTGTCATACAGACAACATAGCCCAATTTCTGCATTTGCAATGCCATATGAGCACAGAGTGTTCTGAAGGATGGGTCAGCTAGTTCACTCAGTACGTCCTCCCTCAGCCAAATGTTTGCTAGTGTTAGTTCCATGGGCTGGTACCTCCTGCATCAAGGGATCTCTGGAGCAGGTGCCCACAGCACCCACATGAAACCTCTATTTTTGTGTGCTAGCTGAGATGGGCCCAGCCAAGTCTGCAGTTGTACCATTATCTTTATGACTGGACGTCTGTAGTGTATAGCATCACCACACAAGGCTGCATTGCTAACCAATGACTGTTTGCTGTTGCATGTTAAAAACTGAGTGCCAGGATGTGCATTCAGATATTTTGTCTGACACATCTTTGCAGCCATGGTGTCTACGTGAGACCAACTCTATCATTTGAAAGGCAGTGCAGAGCTCCTTGTAAATTCCAGAGCAAGCAATAATGACTATTTCAAGTGTCCTTGGCCTACAGCACATTCCTCACTCAGTTGGGATGCGAGTGCCATAACATGATCATGCTTGTGCCAGAGCACATTTCACAAATGGCTTGACAGGAACAGTTTGGCCAGCTCCAGAGGACACAGCACAGGCTTTGGCAGGTGAGGGTGGCACTTCCAGCAATGAGGAGACACTGCATGGCCTTGCGACAGTCATTGAAGCACATGAACACCATCAACTGCTAGTGCCATGGGAAAGCGGAGCCAACTGGTTGCTTTCTGCGGGTGATGCCAAAAACTTCAACTGGTGGGAGTCCATGCTGGCATGGGGAGATGAACAGCAGGTAGAGAACCTCAGGATGCCTAAATGTGTTTTCCTGGAGGAGACAGAGACTATCCACAGCTGGAGAGCATCACTGCCCATATGTGGTAGTCCGTCTTGGAGAAGCATATTGCCATAGTGGTTTGGAAACTAGCCACAGCTGCTGCTCTGCCAGATAGTAGTTCAGCATGGGGATCAGTATGGTGGGATCTATGGCTGAGACGAGAGCAAGTGTTCCTGTTCTGCAGGGAAATATTAACCTTTTTGGGAGTGCTTGCAAGTGGTCATCAGTACTTCATTGGTCACCAGTGTCCTATTACCCCAAGACCCAGTGTAAGTATTTGCAGGCTCTAGCTCCAAAGACCCAGGCCCATGTGGGATATCCACTAAAATCCTTTCTTATTTATATTATTCATTGTTCCTCACCATAAACAGTCTGTGTGTATAATACAAAAATTACAGTGGTGGTTTTTATTAAGGGGCAGGTGGGCAAACACCCTCCCCCCACCCCACCCCCCGGGCTCACTCGATTTTTGCTTCCCCTGGACTCCTTCTCAGTCACCATGCTGCTGTTGCAGCAATCACATTCCATATACCATTTGGGCACATGCACAGAAGGCTCAGGCTGGTGTCCTGAGCCTGGTTTTGCAGCACTGCCATGTTTTTTCTCTATGTGCAGAGAGAAAAAGCATGGTGGCACTGCAAGGCTAGGCACAGGGCATCAGCCTGAGCAGCCTGTGCATGCACCAAGGTTTCCATACACCTGTTGCTGAGCGAGACTGCTTCAGGCTCCCTAAATGGCATAAACAGCTTGGAGGAGGAGCAGCTGCGCTTCTGGAGGCGGGATAAACTGCTGCAACGGCACACAGAGAGAGGGGTCCTGGACCGTGCCAGTGCTGGGGACAAGGCTGGAGCAGGCAGGGCAGTAACATGGCCACAGGGTAACTCCCCAACCACTGGTTCTGGAAGCATGGAGTTCTTCTGAGGTCACGGTGGAGTGGCTCCATGGCAGGCTGAAGTGGACTTGATGGTGGTGGAGACTGAATGGTGACTGCTGAAATCTCCAACCACTGGCACTATGCAGTAGGTGCCCACGGGGCTGTGATAGGACAGCCGCTCATGATTGGTGCCCATAGTTGCCTTCACCAGTTCCAGGACTTGGCATTGGGTGCATAATGACTGGGAGAGAGTGTTCTCTCCCACACCAACGTCATTCCCCTGTGCATGTCCTGAAGCTCTTTGTCTGCCTTCTTGAAGTACCTCTACAGGTGTTGCTATTTGCATCCCTCACACACTGCCACCACCTGGGCTACCTCTCACCTACATTCCTCGGTGTCCCGGAGCAGAAGCCTTCACTGCCCATGACTGAGCTCCCTGAGGGCTGCCCTTGGCTCCTTTGTGTGCTCTCTGTGAAGTCCTGGGCCGAACCCTCCTGTTGGTGGTGACTTTGTACATGTTGTTTTCATTATCATTATTGCAACCGAGAACAACGACAATTGAGAATAGCGACAACAGTAACAAATGACAATGTTGATGTCATTATTAGTGACATAGTTGCGGTTTTGTTTTGGATGGCAATGAAGAGGGGAGGAGGGAGCAGACATCGTCTCAGAGCCCTAAAGAGGCTTGAACTGTGCTTGTGTTGGGAGGGGCAAGCAGCTCAGCAGTATTGGATGTGCTGCTTATTGGTCAGCGATGCATCCGAGTGGGTCGCAGCAGTCTCATGGCACTCTGTGATTGGTTGTGGGAGGCAGCAGGGGACTCTAGGCTCTGGGGGAGGGCACCACAACCCTTTATAATGGGAGGGCTGTTTTTTCCTCTATATTCTTTGAGAGCTCTCTGCTTGTCAGGTTGCGTCCAAGAACTGGTGCTTGCACACAAAAAATCCTCCCTAGCCCTCATTGTATTACCAATTCCTTTCCTTCCTCCTATATAAAAACAGAGTTAAAAGCAACTGAACAGGACTTCAGACAAGGGTGCTCTGGATCCTGTTAGGATACTCTCAATCACTAGTGATCAAATATCCAAAGAAGTGATTGACAAAACAGAGGTAAATAAAATCTTTTAGTTAAAAGTTTCAGCTTCCACCTTTTTCAGTAACAGTTGGATTTAAAGTGTAGCTGCTGGGAGTCAAGGAATCAGAGTAGAATGTTGAGGGAGGAAGGATTCTAAGACAGGTGATGTTGAAAGGGGGGGGAGGGGGGAAGAAATCTCAGATGAGGGAGATCTAGGAGTTAACTTCCAGGTTAAGGCCTTGGGGTGTCAGGGTACAAAGTCTGTAAATCCAGACATCCAGATCTGGAAGACATTAGGACTAAAATTCTTGGATTAGGAGACAGTTTTATGCTTTTTACTTTGTTAGCTGGACTGAGCTCTAAAGATGGCTTATGATACTTCTTTTTGTGTACCATATTTCAGTTTTATGATCATGGACTTTGTATTTGTATTGTTTCTGGCTTACTTCGTATGTCTTTTGTATTGCTTTTCTGTGTAAACTATTTTACCGTCATTGGCTATGGTGAAAGCTAACTGCCTGAATAAAATTTTGTACTTGTGTCCAGTTTTGAGTGCCTCATTTTAAGGACAAATTAGAGTGGATAAAGGGTCTGGAAAGCAAGTCTTATTTGCAAAGACTGAAGGAGCTGGGTATGTTTAGCCTAGCAAAGAGAAAAGGGGAGACAAGACAGCAGTCTTAAAATATTTAAAATGGTTGCCACCAAGAACAAGGAGCTGTTCTGCCTTGCTACAGAGGCCAGGACTTGGAATAATGGGCTCAATTTACAGGAAGATAGACTTTGGGTGCTTTCACACAAGACACTCTCCACCCACTATACATGCAATAGGACACCCATAGGGCAACACTGCAGCCCTACAACATGTATAGTGGGTGGGTGGAGAGTGTCTTGTGTGAAAATGGCCTTTGATTAAATATTGGGGGGTGGGAGAACTGTGAAAAATTGCCTAGCAGTAAGAACTGTGAGGTAATGGAACAAGTTACCTGGCCTGAGGTAGGTGGGTGGGTTTTTTTGGTTTGGTGTTTAAAATAAAAAATAAAATAAAAAAGTCAAGAAATCTGGACAGCCTTCTGTTAGGGATGTTGTAGTCATCCTGCATCCAAACAGGGGGTTAGACTAGATGACTCTCGGGTCCCTTTCAAACTCCAAAAGTCCATGGTTATAGTAAAAAAATAAAGTTTTTTAAAAAATAATCTCAGCAGATCAAGGCTTCACACCTGGACTTTTTAAGGGGCTGATGTGATTATTTCTTTGTTCAAGTTTCCTTTATTAAAAAAAACAAAAAATCTCAGACCAGCCTCTCTCTGTTAAGTCATTACCTAACACTTCCCCATGGGAAAATCCACACAGCATCTCATCTGTCAGAGAGAATCCACTCAGGAGGAGAAATGGTGGGAGTGGGGGGGGGAAAGCTGTGTCAGAAGGAGGGCTATGTAAATGTAAAGCTCCCATGGCATGTGACTGTGGAGGCCAGGCAGTTGAGGGAAGTGTAATGTAATAAACTTTATTGTTATAGCCACATGGCCATCACATAAAATAATAAAACATACTATAAATATGGTAAGCCTATAGGTAAATAAATATTTATTTATTTATTAAATTTATACCCCACCCCATCCTGAACTCAGCTCGGGGCGGCTTACAATCATAAAACATATAAAACAATCCAATACCTAAAATGCCATAAACAACAATTAAAACATATAAAACAGGGTCTGGGCCATAGATTACTGGGGGTAGGGAGAATAAAAACCAAACTACCCACCCACCTCCTCAAAGGCCCGGGCGAACAACCAGGTCTTGCATCTTCGCGAAAATACTAATAGGCTCGGGGCCAGGCGGGCCTGCTCCGGCAGGGAGTTCCAAAGACGCAGCCCAGCCACTGAGAACGCCCTCTCCATTGTGGCCCCCTGCTTAATGCGGGGGACCTCCAGGAAGGCACCCCCGGCAGACCGCAGGAGTCGCTCCGGAGTGCGGAGGGCGAGGCGGTCCCGGAGGTATGAGAGGCCGAGACCGTGCAGGGCTTTGTAAATCAATACCAACATCTTGAATCTGGCTCGGTACGCGATCGGCAACCAGTGCAGAGCCTGGAGCACCGGTGTTATGTGCTCCCAATGACCCATCCCCAAAAGGAGACGGGCCCCCGCATTCTGCACTAGCTGCAGCCTCCGGACCAAATACAAGGGAAGCCCCACATAGAGCGCGTTACAGTAGTCCAGCCTCGAGGGGACGAAGGCATGGATGAGGGAAGCCAGGTCCGGGCCAGAGACGAACGGACGCAGCCTCCGCACCAGATATAACTGGCGGAAGGCAGCCTTCGTGACTGCCTCCACCTGCTGCTCTAGGCGGAGATCCGCGTCCAGCACTACCCCCAGACTCCGGACCTGTTTAGCTATAGGAGGGCGAACCCCCCCCCCCAATAAGGGGGGCGGACACCTCCTTCGCTCTCCCCACCACCATCACCTCTGTCTTATCGGGGTTGAACTTCAGTCTGCTCTGCCACATCCATTCCGCCACGGCCTCCAAACACTGGGATAGCACTGATAGAGCAGGGTTTGGGTCCGCTGAAAAAAGAGGAGGTACAGCTGAGTATCATCAGCATATTGGTAACGCACCCCGAACCCCCTCACGACCTCCCCCAGGGGCTGCATATATACATTAAATAATAACGGAGACAGAATAGAACCCTGCGGAACGCCGCATGATAAGGCGCGGGGTCAAGATGTTTCCTCCCCCAGCACCACCCGCTGGCTTCTCCCCGAGAGGAATGAATGGAACCATTCGAGAACAGTCCCATCCAGGCCCCCCAGGTCACGCAGCCGTCTCAACAACAGCCCATGGTCCATGGTGTCAAAAGCGGCCGAGAGATCTAGCAGGATGAGAAATATTGAACATCCTGCATCCATCTCCCGGTGGAGATCGTCGACCAAGGCCGTCTCGGTGCCATAGCCAGGGCGGAACCCAGATTGAAATGGGTTGAGGAAACCGATGCTGTCTAGATGCGTCTGGAGCTGAAGTGCCACCGCCCGTTCAAGAACCTTCCCTAAAAAGGGAAGGTTAGAGACAGGTTGGTAACTGGTGAGGGCATCCACGTCCAAAGATGGTTTTTTCAGCAGGGGGCGCACCACAGCCTCCTTGAGACTGTGCAACAGCCTCCCCTGCTGCATGGACGCGTTCACTATCCTTGCCAGCACCGTCCCCAACGTCTCCCTGGAGGTTTTCACTAACCAGGATGGGCATGGATCAAGTTCACAACAACATGTGGCCCTAACAGACCCCAGGACATCCGCCGCATCGACCGGCGTCGCTTCTTGAAACTCCCCCCATAAAGCTGGACCAGACGGGGCCTCCAGCACCTCGTGCTCTCTATCTATTGCCTCTAATCCGGCTGCAAAGTCGTTCTGAATCCGAGCGATCTTGTCCACAAAGTAGCTGACAAATTCCTCGCAGCGGGCCTGGGACATGTCCCCGTCCAGCTGGAGCGAGGCCGGACTAACCAACCCTCGCACCACCCGAAACAGCTCCGCTGGGAGGAACTTCGCGGATGCTAGGACGACAGAAAGGAACTCCTTCCTTGCTGTCCTCACAGCCTCAACATAGGACCGCAAATGGGCCCTATGGAGAAGTCGGTCGGAGTCAGAGCAAGTACGCCGCCAGCATCGCTCCAGCCTCCTTGCTTCATACCCTGCAATAAAATACACACAATCTGCCTATGCACAATATATGGCAAAATGTATATATACAGTAAACATATAGCCCACCCACACACCCACCCACCCCTAAAATTGGGCCATAGATAGCATCTGGCTTGGGACTTACATCATGAACTATCCAAAGACCATACGGAGCTTGGCTGCCCTCAAAGCGTAAATGGCCACTAATTTAGTTCTTTCTGGATCAGTATCTCCTAACAGGTAGATCAGTTGTTGTATTTGTGGGCGGGAGCAGTTCCAACCTGTGGCCCTCAACAATTGGGTCCGATATATATGATAAAGGGGGCAGGAGGTGATATAGTGTCCCAAGTCCTCAATGCCCTTCCCACAGAGACAAACACGATCTTGATAAGGTATGCTCAGATATCTTCCTGACTGGACTGCAGTGCACATGGTTTGCGTCCTCAAACAGATAAATGCATGCCTGAGCTTTGGATCTAATGACGAGTATAGGTAGGTAGCGCCCTCCCCACCCCCGGCGGTAACAGATATTTATAAAAGAGAGAGATAAGGGATCCCACAGCTGAGGCTCTGGTTTTGCCTATCCATGTCATGGACTCGTCACCTTACCAACCTGACAATTTGTGCACTATCACGATCCTTTAAAAACTGCTCTGAAAAGCCAAGGGAGACAAGACAGCGGTTCAGATCAACCCACCACACGTCCATGCTGCATTCCTGATCCAATTGTTTCTCCCTCAAGGTTAGTTTCAGAAGGGAGGTATCTGGCAGCTCTCAGCCTGGCCCAGAATTTCAGGATTCGAAGGTCTGCCATTGCATCCAATGATAGCCTGCTGAGCTCCAAGTTCAGGATCACCTGGCTCAATGATGGCAAAACCCCCAGAATCCATTTCCACAGGCTATTGATAACTGGGGACAGTCTGGCCAATACCCGATGATCATAACCCCAAACCTGGACTCCATACAACAATCTAGCCAGTACTTTCCCATCTACAATTTTCCCTACCATCCTGACACACCGCTGACCAAACCGAAAAAAGAATTGCTGTATAGCCATTGAATCTGTTAGCACCACTGTCTTGGAAGCCAGAGAAGGGGCCTGCCAAGCACCATTATCTGCGAAGATGAAGCCCCGATACTTATAGGCTCGAACCTGCTCCAACCCATGGCCCTGCAGAGTCCAGTTGTATTTTGTAAGCTGTTTAGCAACGACCAAAGTTTTGGTTTTCCCATAGTTTATGCGGAGATTCTTACTCCGACATCTGTCCCCAAAATCCCTCAGGGATCTGTCCAAGCCACACTTACTGAGGGACACCAGGGCAGTGTCATCTGCATACATTAACATGAACACCCTAACAGGTCCTACTTGTGAGGATGATCTCCCTGCAGCCTTATGATCTGAAATAAGGGAGTTAACAGATATTGAACAGAGCCGGGGCCAACAGCCAGCCCTGGTGTACTCCCCGGAACGTCTGCACCAAATCCAACAATATGCCATTAGAGACCATTCTCACCCTCAAAGAGGTGTTTGAATAGAATGCCTTAATTAGTAACAAAAGTCACATATCCATACGTAAACAGGTCAGCTCGAGTCAAAATTTGGTTCTAACAATCTTATCAAAAGCAGAGGAAAGGTCAATGAACGCAAGAAAGATTTTCCATTTACACCTCAGATATTTGCTAATAATATGATTAAGGGTGATTTCAGATGTGATGGGGCTTGTATTGGCCCCGTCATGGAATCACCCTTTGATCACCCGCCAGGATGACACCGGCACATCCAATAGGGGAATCGGGGAGGGGGCGGGGCCACACGGCACAACATGCAGCTGCATGGCCCTGCCCCCCCACGCTCCCGCACCGCCCACCCTCTAGGGAGATGGGTGGGTGCTGCAGCCAATGCGGCCACAGCGCCCGCCCGCATTGACCATGGCCTGGAATCCTGCCGCGGATTCCGGGCCATGGTAAGCGGCCAGATGGGACGAGCCCCTTCACCATGGCGGGGAATCACATTCACCACGCGATCAGGGCCGGTCCCGCTGGGACAGCCGATTGTGTGGTGAATGCGATTCCCCACCGTGATTCATGGGGGTGATCATCTGGGGGGGGGGAACTTCCGTTCCCCCCATCAGACGTTACAGTCCCTTGCTCACCCGGTGGGAATTCACGGTGGTTGAGCGTGGGGTCGTAACGTCTGAAAATACCCCAAGTGTAAAGGCTTGTCCCACTGTGGATCGACTGCATTGGAATCCTGCTTACTCCTCTGCTAAGATATTGTTCTCATCAACCCAGGTCTGCAAGCGATTAAGAAGCAGTCTAGAATAGTTCTTTGATATAATACACAGCAGGCCAATTGGTCTATAGTTGCTTGGATCAGACCTATCCCCCTTCTTATAAATAGGGATGACTATGCTGGTTCTCCAGATATCTGGGATTTCTATATAAGCATTGAATAATGTAAATAAATTCGTAATGGCAGTAATCCCCCAATCCGGTAGTATTTTAAAAATTTCTCCTGGAACATAATCCAGGCCTGCTGCTTTACCCCTATGAAGGTTATCTATTGCCTCCTTAACTTCCTGAGGTGTTATCAGCTCCCAATGAGGCGGGTCCCTTTCTGAGAGAGACACAGATACAGTATCCATGTCAAGTGTGGCAAACAATTTTGAAAAATAGGTTGCCCAGACTGAAGAGGGAATCTTGGGGTCTTTATACAGTTGCCCCTGTTTCCCAGGGCTGTTAATCAGCCTCCAAAAACCACGGGTATTCTTTTTGTCAATAGTGACCTGGAACAGCTTCCACTGCTGTTCAAAAAATATCTCCCTCTTTTGTGACAGTAATACCTTATACTGTTTCCGCAGTTCTCTAAATCTAACCAGAAAGTTTAGGTTGTGACTTAGCTCGAAATTACGAATTGTGAACCTTAAGGCTCTTGTAGATCATAGTTTTGCATTCCACCAGATATTTTCCCCCCTGGTAGTAACTGGCCCTGCTAAGGAATTGTGGGTGAGTAGCACATTCAAATGGCCTGCAAAACGAGACCACCAAACCAGGGCTTCTTCCACCTTAGTGGCTGCCAATAATTGTCTGGCAGTCATAGTAACATCAGGATGCATGTAAAAAGTCTACTATGGTCTCCAGGAGCGCGGACCACCGCGCTAGCCGCCACGTCACTACCGTACCTCCACAATCCACTAAGATCTTCACCAGCCTTATCATGAATCAGATGAAATGATTGCAATGTAACCTGTATGGGAAGGTGGTCACTCAACACCTGGTTACCCACTTGAAAGAATGACAAATACTTAAGCATGGCATGAGAAAGCAGTACATAAATTAATCACACTACCCCCTGCTGTTCCCACATATGTCATGCCACCTCTGCTGTCACCATTCAAAATCTTCAGATCCAGTTCCGAAGATAATTTGTACAATTCATGTCCAGCCTTATACATTTTATGATCCCCCATAACTCTACCCCTATTTGGATCACATAAAGAGGTATCCGCCCCATCCAAGCCCAGGCTAGTAACAATATTGGCGGTGTTTGCCCCTATTCTAGCATATAAGTCACCTGCTATCATCAAACCAGCCTCTGGAAATTTGGATTGAAGCTCCAAAATTGCATCTCTAAGGGATTGCCAGAATGTCTGTTCTTGGTTAGCTGGGGGATTATACACATCAATCAGCAGGAATGCTGTGTGAGAGTGCACAATGGTCAATCGCAAAATAATAAAGTTGCGACTGACTGGGTCCAATAACTCTCCCTTGGTTAGAATGCTTGGAAATCAGCATCAATAATCCTCCCTTCGATTGGCCTCTCCCTGCTACCCTATGGGCTGGGACAGCCCATGTATGAAACCCATCCATATCAATGGAATCAGAACCACTCCAGGTTTCCTGCATGCAAACTACATCATAGTGGCTTAAGTATGCAATAAGATCTGGGTCTCTTATGTTTTGCAGCCCAGCCTGTGATAGTCCAAGACACAAAATTCACCACCCCTCCTTTCGACTCGCGCCGCAGTCACTCAGCCTCCAATAAACCCTTCTGGACCAACTTAACATCTTTACATGGAGGTTGGATGGGCAACAATAAGGAACTTGTGGGGTGATACACCTCTTGCACCACCGAGTTCTCAAGAGCTGGCATACTTGGATGGCACGAGTCAACAATAAGGGTCTCCCCAGAACACAGGTCTACAAGTACCTCCCCCTCAGCTCTCAGGGGAGTAGATGTTATATGGGCCTCAGTTGGGAAGTTGACGGCATCCGTTGGCTAGAGACCTCCACTTGGGGTCCAGTCACCGACAGACCTCCCTGAACTAAGCCATCCCCTCCGATCTGATCTTTCTGTCTGCTGTAACCAAGACTCTCACATTTACCATTCCTATATGAATTTGAAATCTGGTTGTATAGGGAGGAAAATATTGGAGACGACGGTCGGCAGAGTCTGAACTGGGCTGGTTACTCGCCTTCCCCCATTCTGCTGTGGCTCTGGCAAGGTCCTTTGAGCTGTCTGGGTTTCCATCGCCTCTTCCTGTGTTAGTTGGGCACCAAGCTCTGCGGTCAGGGCCATAGGCACCTGGGCAGGCAGATGGCCACTGTTCCATGGTTCCAAGGTTGTTGCCTGTTGGTCACCACCCAAAGATACTGTACTCACAGGGGCCTTATGCCTAGGGAGATTCCCTACTGCCTGGGCACCTATCACTCTTCCCACTTTAAGATAAGGGTAGACTCCATAATGGGTCAATGCCTCCTTTTTCTACATTAAACGTCACCACTTTATGGTGTGTGAAATGTAACAACACGTCTCTGGGATCTGTCCGTGCAGACCATATCTATTCCCTGTATATCTCTACTAGTGATCGGTAGACAAGTTAAGCCTCTCAGGTGCTCAGCAACCTTGCGTGGAGAGTTCCAAAAAGGCAAATTGCCTCAGAGGGTGGGCTTAACATTAAAGTCTAGCTTAATTAGTTGCCCTTTGAAAAGGGAGCAAGAATCTGGGGCCATGATCACCTCTTCAATCAATGATCAACTGATAAGTTCCCTCTCCCTCTTCCCCCTTATGAAAACTGGCCCCTACTCCAGGCTCCATTTCTACCTCTACTTCTGCTGGTCCCGGTGACAGGAGACCCTCTCTACCCTTGACAGAATTACCCCTGTCCAATACTTTGGTTAGTTCACCAACCTGTTGGGACAGGGTATTCAACTGTGCAAGTAAGACTTGGATCGTCTGCGCGGTGATCAAAGCATGATCCGCCATGAGTTCAACAATAGGATAGACTTGGCCAGTGTGCGGAGGAGGGTTCCCTCCCCACCTCTGGCTGGGATATACCAGGGCCCTCAACCTGGACAAACTGTCCAGCTATATATTCCTTAACTTGTGCTGGGAGCCCCTCCACAAGTCCCTCCCCCCCAAATGGAACTCCGCCTGCCATTCAGTCCTCCCTGAGGGAATGCTGGCCTTGATATCCACCCTAGGAAGACCAGCACCCCCCTGACAGCAGCCCCCCGCCCCCAATGCTGCAAATTTATTGGAGGTGGGAATTGCTGGGTTTAAAAAGATCCATTTTCCGTTGCTTAGGCAGTGGCGATGACATAGCCAGCTGAGGTCTACCCCAGTTTGTTCTTAAGGGACATCACGAGATGGGTGATATTGCAGAACCAATAGGAGCTGAATATACCCTGCACCCCCTTCTTCCCCCACCTATCATGAGGGTTACTACAAAACAAGTGTATGTGTCTAAACACAAAACCCAAGCAAAATACTGACAAATGTAGTAATAAGATCACTCAGTCACTTAAGCCTCAGCCAGCCCTAGCGCTGGATGTCCCACTGCTTGAGTAAAGTTTAGCCAGATCTTCAGTAGACGCCAGAAGAATACGCTCCCTTGAAGGCAGATATAAACATCTATACCAGGGCAAACCAGCACAGAGCAGAGCCCACTGGACTCACTTAAGAGGGCAAGAGTCCTCCGCCCCGGGCTCCCTGCTGGCACCCAAGGCCGCGCACGCCCTAGGCATGCCGCCTGCGGCACACGCCCACAATGCTTGCGTGCTTCCGCCTCAGATATATGTGTTTGGGGAGGAAAACCCCAAAGTCTGTCACCGCTCCCCGCACCGAGTCGGTCTGCAAGGGAGCACTACCCAGGTGCAACAGCACTGTGCTAGGCTTCCCTGTTGCCCCAAAGCCACTCCTCTCTATCCACCGCTTGTAGCTCTCAGGCATTCCGGTCCACTCCCATTCACACAGTCACCGATTGTTCAGTACCAGCTACATTGCTTGTGAGGTCCCACACAGGAGCTAGCATGACTGTCCCATGCACACAGGCAGCCTCGAGGGAAGTGCTGTTACAGAGTTTGGAGAAAGATTTAACCATTGTCTTGCCACTCTGACTTATGAGAGAGGTTGTTATATGGATAAAGGAGTCCTTTAACTTGAAGGCTGCTTTAAAATAAATAAATAAATAAAAGCCCAGCCTCAGCTATGCAATCAACTATTTTGAATTTGTGTGTGTGTATTACACACACACACACACACACACACACACACACACACAAAATTGTGTCCCACATTGAGAGTCACTGTCTCTCATTTCAGAGTTCAAGGGTTGAGAGGTATTTCAAGAAGGATGTTGACAAACTGGCAAGGATTCAGAGGTGATCCACCAAGATGGTAAAGGAGCTAGAATGCAAGCCCTATGAGGAAAGGTTGAAAGAGGCTAAGTCCAGGAGTTTTGCTCCTCAGTATATCAAGAACATCTTGCCGCACCCAAACCAGTCTGTCGTTTCTTTATCAACATGGGTTTTGGGTAAGCCAGAATATGGAACTCACCAAGTACCAACATCCTGCAGGAAGGATACTTAAGAAATATCCAGCTGCTGCAAGGCTCCAATTATTATTTCCTCCCCTTCTGCTGACATGCTTGCATTGCAGAGATTCCTCAGCCCACACAACACCCCATCAAAGTCTCCCAACTACTTCTCCAGCCCAAACTTACAGCTTCAGCAACTGCAGTCATACCAATTTCTCTAAGCAGAGGACACACAATCTGCACCAATACAAAGGTTGCTCCAGTTCCAAGGCTGATTAGATTGTGTGTTTCTAGAATCCAGCTCCACTCCTTCAGTTGGCAGGAGCAATAAGTAGGCAAGCGCAGCCTACAATTCTTCTATTGTTCAAGAGTCGACAAGCTAAAAAACAAGCCAACATCTCCAGTGCATGAACCCAGATTATTATTATAAGCATTTATATAGCGCCAGTCGTGTGACCTGGTGCTGTACAGAACATAGAATTTGACGCGGTCCCTGCCTGTGGCTTACAATCTAAAAGACAAAGAGGGGGAGACAGGGAGAGGGGACAGCAGAAGAGACGGGGGAGAAGACAAAAAACCCATTCAAGCGGATGCGAAGTCTCAGGTGCGTATGCTTAGCTTGGTTACAAAGAGGTTGGTGGCAGCAGTCTGCAGAGGAGGGCAGACAGTAAGTGTACAGGGAAAGACTAGCAGGCATTGGGAAAGTCAGTGAGGAAAAGGTGGGTCTTGAGGAGGGATTTGAAGGAGCGGAGGGAGGGGGCAAGACAGATGCGGGCAGGGAGGGAGTTCCAGGCATGGGGGGCAGTGAGGGAGAAGGGTTGAAGGTGGTTAGGTGAGCAGGAGAAACGAGGGAGAGTGAGGGAGGGGACAAAAGGAAGAGCAAAGAGTGCGTGCAGGAGTGTGTAGGGAGATTAGGTCCGAGAGGTAAGGGGGAGCTTGGTTGTGGAGCAATTTGAACGTGAAAATCAGGAGTTTAAACAGGATACGTTCAGGAAGAGGGAGCCAGTGAAGAGGAGAGGCTGCACATTGTCGAAGCGATGGGCAGAGTGAATGACCTTGGCAGCGGAGTTTTGGATTGCGATAAAGGGGGGAGGTGAGAGCGAGGGAGGCCAGCAAGTAGGAGGTTGCAGTAATCGAGGCGAGAGATAACCATGGCATGAACAAGGGTTTTAGCCGAGGAGATAGAGATAAAGGGGCGGATGCGAGCAATGTTGTGGAGGGCGAATCAGCAGGATTTGGCCACAGAGTCAATGTAAGGTTTAAAAGAGAGGTGCGTGTCAAAGATGAAGCCCAAGCTACGGGCTTGGAGAACAGGACAGATGGTGACCCCATCAATGCAGATGGTCAGATTAGAGGGAGAGAAAGGGGTGGGAGGAAAAATGAGGAGTTCGGTCTTGGCCATGTTGAGCTTGAGTTGACGTCAGGACATCCAGGTGGAGATCAGAGAGGCAGTTGACGAGGCGTGAGTGGACAGACGAGGAGAAAGAGGGGGTAGAATGATAGAGTTGGGTGTCATCAGCGTAGAGATGGTATTGGAATCCGTGGGAGGCAATAATTT
>QEPC01008291.1:152873-176972 GCA_003113815.1 Sphenodon punctatus | reverse complement strand
TCAAAGGAGAGGTCAGCAAGAGAACAATTTCGTGAGAAGAGGAGGTTGAGGGAGTGGCCGTCAGTATGGGTGGGAGAGTCGGTCCAGAGTTGGAGATCGAAGGAGGAGGTCAGAGAGAAAAAGCGGGAGATTGAGGGCTTGGAAGGTGTGTCGATGTGAATGTTGAAAATCACCAAGAATGAGAGTGGGGATGTTACCGGAGAGGAAGAAGGTGAGCCACGATTCAAAGTCTGGGAGGAAAGAGGAGATGGAACCTGGGGGGCGGTAGATGACAGCAACACAAAAGTGTAGGGGGGAGTATAAGCGCACAGAGTGGGTCTCAAAAGGAAGGGAAGGAGAGGGAGGGAGGAGGGGAAAGGGTTTTGAATTGGCAGTACTTGGCAAGGAGGAAACCCACGCCACCTCCCTGGCCCTCAGGGCAGGGACAGTGAGAGAAGGAAAGGTCCCCGGAGCATAGAGTGGCCAGGGTAACAGAGTTGGATGGCGAGATCCAGGTTTCTGTAAGAGCAAGGAGTTGAAAGGGGCGAGAGAGGAAGAGATCATGGATGAAGGGGGCTTTAGCCACAGATGAGCGGCAGTGTTGGGGAAGGCATGGGATGCGGATGAGATTGGAGGATGGGGAGCGGCTGGGTTTGCAGGGTTTGGGTCACGCACTGGCTTCATACTGGCCACAATGGGCTGCGGAGTGCCTGGGTGTGGAAGGTTTGGGTGAGGGGAGGTGGGGTGGGTCTACAGGGAATGGGCAAGGGGGAATGAGGGATGGGCATGGGTGAGAATAAGGGGTAAGTTGGCTAGAGAAAGGCCACTGGAGGTGGGAGAGGGAGAAGGAGGGGGGCCATGAGAAGGAGGGGAGAGAGAGAGATTGATGTTTGGGTTCCTTGTTTTTGCTTGTGCAAGCCCTATTTTGAGAGAAATATAATCCCATGATCACAGACAAAGGATATCAGTTGCCTTGCAATCCAATCCACAGATAGTGTAACCCCACTTGACAGAACAGTAGCCTCTAGCATAGTCTATCAATTTTAATGGCATTACCCAAGTAAAACAGTGAGTCAAATAGTCCATCAGGGCCACAAATCACTACAACGTTCTTCTCTTTCAGCATCTCTTGGGGGGCGGGGGCCCAAAACTTGGGTTTCGAGATCCCCTGCTGAGCTGAGTCCAGTTTACTGTTGCTCACTATGAGCTCAAGAAGAGTGCAAGGAACCACCAGATCCACTAAGCAGTGGGAATCTTGCCAACTCACAGCATCAGGATTCCTAAAAGTCCTGTCCACAATAATGGCTGCCATGGCTTCCCCCACATGCACACCTTGTCCCAGATCTTTCAGAGGCGGTGTAAGACCTCTCTTTTTAGTAAAGCATTTAGTGGACAGGGACAGGGATTAGGTGGGAGGTTGCTGGGCAATTGGGGTTGGAGTGGGTACATCACATCAACAGTATTCTTCAGTTTCCAGGTGAAACTCCTGTTGCTGCACTGAAGACAGTCAGGGGAATGGACGTTATGGTTAAGAGATGGGGAAAGATTCAGACAGCAGGTCGTGAACGTTTGCTTCTGTCTCCCAGGGTATGAGCAAGAGTCTCCAAGGCAAAGCAGTCTAAAGAGTGTGGTTGCCAGGCACGGTGCTACCCCTAGGGAACATGGGGGCAATGACCCTCCTGACCGCCCTCGCCCAGTACCTTGCCAAAAATCCTGTTCCGGTGCTGGCCGTGCGTTCAGAGGCCGGCGCGACTGTTTCAAGCCACTCCGGCACACTGAATTTCCTATTTAGAGCAAGCTGGAGAACTGCACATGCGCAAGCTCGCTCCTGGGCTCTGCGCATACGCAAACTACTAAGTGCCGCTTTGGTCACTTGCGGGGTGTGTGTGTCACTTGCAGGTTGGGACTTGTGGGGGAGCCTGTGAGGGGACTTGGAGAGCCAGAGGCTCATTGAAGGAGACCTGTAAGGGTCAAAATGTTGTGGAATGCACTTTGGGCAGCTAGGAGTGCTGTCCACTGTGTGTGTTACCAAAACAGCAACGCATTGCCATGATTGCTTGGGGCACTGTTTCACTGAGGTCTATGAAGAGGGAACCAGCAGCATTTATAACGTAAATTAGGCGGGAGCCCCCAGCGTCCTGTGAGGAGGGGCAGGGGGAGCAATGGATGTGTATGCTACTGTGTTGTGACGTGTGCGCGCGCTACTGGCTGGGGGAACTGCAACTGCAGGGGGGGTGGGGAGTGCTTTATGTGGGTTTAAAAAAAAAAAAAAAAAGCAGCAGCTTCTCACTCATCGGCACAGGCTTGGTCTCTCACATGAGGAGGGTGGGGGCAGTGCATATATAAAGGTGACTTGCACAGGCGCCATTTTAGCTTTCTTTCAGAAGTTGTGAGAGAGAAAGTTTGCAGTTGGCTGGCTGGTAGTCAGACTGAATCTCTCTCATTCATTAGAGATCACTTGTCTCTATAATGTTTATTAATCATCATCATCAAGGAAATTGGGTAGTGCCATACTGAGTCAGACCCAAGGTCCATCATCAAGCCCAGCATCCTGTCCTCCAACAGTGGAGAGGTGACATGGCAGAGCTCAGCCTGCTCTGGGTGAGTACATTAGGGACCCACCTGAGACTTGACCTTGGCTTTTTTTAGGGGGCCCCAAGGAGCTTGTCTTGTCTTGGGAGGGAGGAGGAACCAGGAGGGGGGAGGTTATAATAAATAGTGATTATGGGATGATATCACATATGGTTATTACATACAGAGTGGTTCTTCCTTTTTAGTATATTTTAAATTGAAAGTGTTTTAATTACGAGTTGTAAAATTGTTGATTGTGTGTTGTAAGCCACCACGAGCTGCTCTGTGAGCAGGAGGGTGTGGGATAAAATTGAAATATATAAATGATTGTGCTGCCAGCTGCCTCAAGACATTCATTCTTAATTGAGTAAATTTGAGCTTACTGCTATGTGGTGTACTCTGATTTGAAGGAATAGACTTAAAAACCACAACTACTTCTGCTACTAGTAGTAGTAGAAGTAGCTTTTCAGCCATTTCCATTAGGAAATGCAATAGTGGTTTCCAAGCGCTAAAAATATCTGGTTTCCAAGTGCTAAAAATATCCTATATTCACACTAGTAGTAGTATCTCTGCAACAACCTTATTGCAGAGATCCCACTACTAGCGTGAACAACTTGGTTTTTTCTTTCTCACTTGGAAACCACTATTGCATTTTCCCAATTAAGATTGATGTGTCTTGTGTCTAAGGGTTGGTTGAAGCCAAATATTGAGCTGTTGACCTAGAATATCAAGTATATGTTCTGAGGTGAGCAGCTGAATATTTGGCCTCTAGCTTGGTATGATCTGTGCTAGTTGCAACGCATGCTGCAAGGGATGTACTGCTGGTTTCCCTCCTCTCCCAAGGAGAAAGTATGTGCAAAAAAGACAGTGGCCATTTTGTGGAGCTGGAGCCCCCACAAAATGGTTTGTTGAAGTCAGTGGTGTTCCCTTTCTTTGCACTTTTCTAGCCTAAACTGTCTGCTTTCTCTGTGTTCGGTGGAGGGCTCTGTCTAGGGGCTTTGATGGAAAAGGTTTCCAATCTCTGCTGCAATATTCTCTGCATTTAAAAATGGCCCTGGCCTGCTCTTTGAAGTCTGGGCATGGGATGTTGCAGGCTTGTCTGTGAGAAGGCCATGCCACAGGTTGGTTCATTAATTAGTAGTCCTTGCAGGAAGGTTCATTGTAGCAGCTCGGACACCTTTTACATTGCAACAGAACTGTGTGTAGCATGTTTTCTGTTTTGGGATAGGTGGAACTCCATGCTGCTGTTTTCATGATGTGCAGTGCTGAGGACTTCACATAATACTGTTGGGTCAATGGCCTACGATCTGATTTCTGGTTTGTTTTGCTTGCTCTGTGCTTGCATGATGCACTGTTGCTTTCCTTCTCCTCCCAAGCATGAGTAGAGTGGCCATTTTGTAAATTTGTGGATCCACTGGTCATGGCTATTATTAATGGTTCCTTTGCTATTTCACTGCTGCCCCCTTCTGGAAAGGGGTTGCTTGCTTCTCTACTTGTGACTGTGCTTTTGAGCATCTTGCTTGCCGGTGTTGTGGAGAAACAGAAATGCATAATTTAAATTTGGTTTAGCCATGTGTTTGGTTGCTATACAGGCCTGCAACTAGTCAGACTTTTTTAAAAAGGGCCTGTTTGCCTGGACAGGCGTTTGCCTGCCAGGGATAAAGTGTAGCTACTGGGGATGCTGGTCTGGATGGGCCTGGTTTGCTTGCAGTCCAGTCCTGCAACAGGGCAAACTGTTTTAAAAAGACCTGTTTGCTTGGACAGGCGTTTGGCTGTTGGGGATCTTGGTTAAAATGGTCTGTCTTTGCGGTTTTCGACCTAAAATGTCTGCTTTCTGTCTTTCTGGTGGAGGGACCTAGGAGCTTGGCTGGAAGGAAGGGTTTCCAGCACAATCTTTGCGGGAATGTTCCTTGCATTCTATAATGGCCCCGCCTTTTACAGTTTGGTGGGATGTTGTGGCAGCAAACATCTAAAGTAATTTGCTTCTTTTTTCTATCCAGTTTGTCTGAGATCTGGCATGATTCCACACCTTGCCTTGCATTCCTTGTGAACAGAGGAGAAAGTAGGTAGGAGCACAGCAGAAGAGAAGGTGGCAGACAACAAGGAAACCCTTTCCCCCCTGAACCCATCTCTTCCCCTTCCTCTTCTCGTGCTCCAAAACCAAACTCTTTCCCTCCTACTTCTCCTGTCCTGTGCTTCTCTTCCCTTTCATTCTCTTCTGATTCAGCTTGTCCCAAAGCCTACACCTTCAGAAGACTACAGGTAGCCAAAGATGCCATGAAAATAGATTCGAGGGTTCAGGATAAAAGGTAGGTGATGGCAACGTGATCTATTTTTTTTTAACCTACTATGGTTAATTTGGACCCAGTGGGAGAGTGGACGGGACCCCAGTAAGAGGGGTCTCTATCCCCCGGTGGCAGTGCTTCACACAACAGCATTCCCAGCATTAACTAATGTAATGGCTATCCAGTGTTAACCCTGGAAACTCCTTGCTGCTGGGTTATGCCACGCCACTGGCCTACCGTTGCCCTGACTCTGCCCCTAGGCCCGCTGGCAAAGCTACCAGTGGCAGGGTCAACCTGCCCACTGCCCCACCAGCTGCCACTGGTGGTTACTGTGTTGATCCCCAAATGTAGGAGATGGAGACAGTAGTTCAGATGAGATCTTTTAGTGGACCAACCATTGTTTGGTGAGTGTATGCAGTTTTGTACTATCCAGGACCTTACTCAGGCCTGTAAAAAGTTTGTTAAAAGCCAGAGCTACTTTGTCTCCATCTTTGATGAAGCAGTCATTTTATGCAGTTCAAGATGTTAAATAACCCAGAATAACTAGTACCAGATGTGTGATCACTGCAATCTGCAGGATTCAGAGACTCAAAAAGCTGGAGAGGAAAGGACCATAGAAGTATGTAAAATCTTCAGACAGATCACCACAAAGAGTCAGTTCTGCCACTGCCAGTAGTAACCCATCCATTTGCTGATGGGATCTGCCCCCCACCCCAACAACACGGGATCTTTTTAAATGAGCAAGGCTTGAGGCAGGGGTGTGGGGTCCATGGCTTCTGAGTGGCACATAGAATGCACAGGGAGGGATTCTAGCAGGCAGCTCTCAGGGTGGCCATCATGGCCATGCAGGCATACTCCCACCACCACGGTCCAATCCTGCAAACAACTCATGTGGGCATCCGTTCCCCCTCCCCCTGGCAAAACTCCAAGCCCTGCCTGAGTGCTTACCCTCTGCCATGAGACAGCCATGGACATCATAAAAACATGAAGCCAGTAACCCCTTCCTGCCCATGACCCGGGTAGCTGCTGCAGCTGCTGGCAGTCCCAGGCAACATGGTATTTGTTGTTGACATCGAGGTATTTAATTTGTGGTTTTAAATGAATGCGCGACTGGCTTTAACATGCAAAAGGTCACATCTAAATCCCACATGCAGGATATTTACATGCAGGATGATTTTATGCAGTGTGTTCCCTGCACACGTCTAAAAGCAGCCACAGATACATGGGCACCCATTAGCCCCGACTGGCCCACATGGTGGGCCCACGATGACCCTGGACTTCGCCGTGATTGGCAGATCTGTGGTGACCATGTGGAAGCCACATGGCAGATACCTGACAGGCATGCAGAAATATTTATAAACAAAACATTTATATACTGCCCCCTCCTGCCCAATGGCAGCTCAGGGTGGTGAACACAACAGAAATACAAAGAATCTGCACCCTGGTATAAGCTTTAGATTCCTGGTCCTTTGGGCCCTAATTACTTTGAGATTTTAAAGATTTCAAGATACAGAGTTGCTTTTACTGCCTTGAGAATCCAGTAAATGGATACTATGGTCTTACAGGACCATTTTAATGGGACGCCATTTTCAGCCAGAGTTTTTATCTGTGGCTCTGGCCAAATAGAGCATTTGCCCCGTTATCTTCTGGCGTGCCCAATTTATGCTAAGCCACGTAAAAAAATTTAGAAGATGCTGAATATTTCTAGAGGAGGGGCAGCTGAGAGACAATTAGAATATTTAATCAATGATGCTAATGCGTTAGTTACGCTTGCTGTTGCCTCCTTTGCAAAGGCAGCAATTAAACTTCATGCAGAGTACTGTCAATATTTAATGGGAAAGGAATCGTTTAGAACGTTGGAGGGGTAACCATGCTTTGCTTAGGTTTCTTATGTATTTGTGATGTTATATTTTATTTGATATGGCCTTTGTGCTGACAAACTATTCAGAGAATAGAAGATAGAAGACATAAGAGGCCTGAGAAAAAACCCTTGACCATAAGAGAATCCCCTCCCCCACTCACTACCTGTCCCCCTCACCAAATGCCTGGCAAAACAACCATGTTTTGCATTGTCTATGAAGGAGGGGAGATCCAGAGAGAGGGCTGAACCTCTACCAGGAGGGAGTTCCACAGCCACAGTGCAGCCACCAAGAACACCCTCTCAGACGTTGCCACCAGGGAAGCCAGGGGGATCTCCAAGAGGGCACCCCTAGCAGAAAACAGGGGCCAACCCAGGACATGAGGGGTGAGGCGATCCTGCAGATAAGCGGGGTCCAAGCCATATAGGGCTTTACAGGTAATAACCAACACCTTGATTCAGGCCTGGAAGACTATACACAGCCAATGCATAGGAGAGCATATTGGTGTTATGTGCTCTCAGTGGCCTGTCCCTGCATTCTGTGGCAGCTACAATCTGGGTCATCACCAGGGGTAGCCCCATGTAGAGTGCACTGCAGTAATCCAGTGATGAATGCACGGTTGATGGTGGCAAGATTGCAACCCGAGATGTAAGACCGAAGGCGCCAGACCAGATGTAATTTGCCAAACGCACTTCTCACCACAGCCACCACCTAGGCATCCAGGCAGAGCTGTGAATTGAGGAGAACATCCAGACTCCAAACCTGAGGGACCAAGGAGGGACACACTTTCAATGATGGGGGCCTCAACTCCCTCAGTCCTTCCCACCAAAGTCACCTCAGTCTTGTTAGAGTTCAGCTTCAGACAGCTCACCTTCATCCAATTTCCCACCGCAGCCAGACACCGGACAAATACCGAGAGACTGCCGGGCCTGGGTCCAATGAAAATGAAAAGGTAAAATTGGGCTTCATCAGCATACCAACACCACCGAACCTCAAACCCTCTCACGATTTTGTCCAAAGGCTGCATGTACACATTGAACAGGGGAGAGGACAGAATAGATCCTTGTGGAAATCCACACATAAGGAGATCCCAGTGGGGATAATGTAGTCCCCCAGAACCATATGCCGAGTTCTTCCAGCCAGGAAAGGGCAGAACCGTTCAAGAACAGTCCCACCCACCCTGGCACAGTTCTGCAGGCGCATCACCAACATCTCGTGGTCAGCCATGTCAAAAGCTACTGAAAGATCTAACAAAATCAAAAAGGGTGCACCAACCTCGGTCCAACTCCCGGCACAGACCATCGAACAAGGCCACAAGCACAGCCTCTGGCATTCATTCAGGCTATAGCACAGACTGCAAAGGACCAAGGAAACCAATGTGGTCCAGATGGCCCTGGAGCTGTTGGGTTACCTGCTGAATGCCGTTCCCTGAAAAGGGAAGTTTAAGAGACTGGCTGACAGCAGGCAAGGGCATCAATGTTAAGAGATGGCTTCTTGAGCAAAGGTCACACCACAGCCGCCTTCAGGCACCCTGCAACTTTGTCCTTCATGAGGGAGGCATTGACAACCCCGGCCAGCAATGGCCCCAACATCTCCGGGCTGGCTTTCACTAGCCAGGATGGTCAAGGGTCAAGTTCACAAGTTGTGGCCCTCACAGTCCCCAGCACCTCCACCGCATCAGTGGACGACACTTGTTTAAATCCATTCCACAAAAGTGGACCAGATGGGGCATTCATAACTTCAGGTATCCCTACTGCATCAAGCACAGAGTCAAAATCATGGTGGATAGGAGTGATTTTATCCACAAAATAGTTGATAAACATGTCACAGCAAGCACTGGAAGATTCCAGTTCCAGGCAGAGAGGCTGGACTGACCAGCCCCTTCACCACCCAGAAAAGCTCAGCTGGATGCATCTTTGCAAGTGATAGGATGGTAGCAAAGAAGCGCTTCTTTGCTGCCTGCATAGCCGTAGGTCTTTAATGTGACTCTATGCCACAATTGGTCAGCTTCAGTATGAGTACGACACCACCATCACTCTGTCTCCCCTCCTGCTTCACTTGATGCAGGTCCTCAGTAAACTACAGGGCCCTGCATTGCCTACGCTCAGGGAATGGATGCCTGGGAGCTGTCTGGTCGATGGCCTCAGCCAGAAAGGTGTTCCACAAGGCAACGAGGTCATTGAGTGATCGACCATGGAGGTTGGAAGGTATATTCCCCCAGAGCATTTCGAAACCAATCCAGTTCCATAAGTCTCCAGGGACGGACCATACTAATAGGTTCCATGCCCTGTTATTTATTTATTTTAAGCATTTTTGAGTCGCCTCGCCCCCCCCCCCCCCTCCCATGCCTACGACATCTCGGGGCGATGTACAACTTCATAAAACGTTACATAAAAACATTTTTAAAACACCACAATAATGTTGCACTGGGTTGCGCAGATGTGCACTGGGTAACTGGCCCGAAGGAGATAATGGTCTGTCTGTGCCCTTGTCACGGACAACACCTCCCCCATTACCAGACTCCCTATCTCAAGGCCAGTGCAAGATGCCCCTCCCCTCCCCAGGTGGGCCAGATACTATCTGTGACAGGTCCATAGTTGCCATGGCAGGCATGAACTCTTGCTCCACCCCCCTTAACACTGGCATTGGTGTGAGTATTGCCTTGTGAAGGCTAATGCCTGGCGAAGGTGGTGTGTGTTGCTGGGGGGTAGGACTGCAGCTGCTGTTTGCCACTTCTGGAACACCTGGGCCTGACCTCCCTCCCCCTCCAAGAACCTATAAAGCTCTGCCTCCTGCTGGCAGCAGCCTGCAGTGGCAGCCTAAGGCGGACGCCAAAGGTGGTGGCCGTTAGCAGGGCCATTTGTGGACAGGGGGTGGAGTGATGTTTTTTAACGTCTGCTTTATATGGTGGGATGTGGAGGGGGGGGGATGGAATTGGGTGGGAAAGGGAGGGTCACAACCCCCCTGTGAGAGGTGGGGTATATAGGTCTAAGGTAAGAGGGAGTGCCTTGGTCCCTTGGTGAGGGGAGGGGGTTGGATTAGGTACAGGGTAAGAGGGTGGAGTATGGGGTATTTGTTGGGGAGGGGGTTTCCTTGCCTGCCCACCTCTGGGGGTGCTGGGCTCAGGACCCCCTTCCTGTCCACCACCTCCCCTGGGCCCTTATGGGCCTCTTGAGTGTTGTCATCTTTGGGGAGGGGGAATTGTTAGATCAGGAGCCAGGGAGGGGAGCCTTTCCTGTTGAGGAGGAGGGAGGAGCAGCTATTGTGGTCATGCTGGACATGAGGTGGTACCGGGGTGTGGGGGGGGGGGGAGGAGGAGAGAAGAGGTTAGACTTTGGGGGCTTTCAGGTGTGAGACTCCCCACCCCCCCATCTCGGGATATTTGGGAGTTGAGGCCAGTGGGACTCCCAAATCAGACACTGATGCTGCTTAATGCGAGGTTGGTGGCTAATAGACCATGTCATCCCTGATTCAGTTCAGGAGGTGGCTGCCAGCCTTTTAGGGGCAGAACAGGAGTTTGACCCCACCATGACAACCATGGGCCTATCCCAAATAATATCCAGCGGGACACACATTGGATTTGAGGTTTTGCACCAGTCTGGAGATGGGGGATTCGATCATTGGGGGTGTTGTAACACCACCATTGTTGTGGACGGATCATTACCTCCTGAAGGCCTGGATCCCAGCCCTCATATGCCCTCATTGCGGTGGTGGACCTGTTCAGTTGGTCTCTCCCCCACCCCCCAAGAGACTGATGGATCCAATTGGCTTTCCGAATTCTGAGGGATATACCCACTGACCTTGATGGCTGCTCTGTCAAGGACCTGGTTGCTTTGTGGAAAGACATATTGACCATGTCCACTGACAGTTGCTCCCAGGCATCCACGGTCATTGCTTCGGAAGCATAGGTCCCCTTGGCTTACTGAGGGCCTGAGGCAGCTGAAGTGGGAAGGTAGGTGGTTAGTGCAAGTTGAGCACCACCTGTGCTCTAAAGCTGACCGATCGTGGCATAGTTCATTTTTGAAGGATTATGCTGTGGCTGTGATGACAGCGAAGAAAGCTTTCTTCTTCGCTATTATAGCATCTGCAAAGTCTCATCCAGTGAAGACTGGTGATGAGAGTCCCGGCTAATCTGACCCGTCTCCACCAGGAAATGGAGCCATCCGTTGCCCACTGTAACATTTTTATTAAGTACTTTGCAGACAAAAATTGCTCATATTCACCATGACTTGGGTGCTACCATTTCAGCTGTAGAGTCAGAATTTGGGGATATGGAAGTTCAGTCTAGTCCTGTTTATTTGGATTACTTTCAATTGGTATTGCCCACCGATGTGAGGGAGGTGCCTGGGGTGATGAAGGCAACCAGTTGTGAATTAGATCCTTGCCCAACCTGGCTGGTGAAAGCCAGCTGGGAGATTTTGGGGCCATTGTTGGCAGGGGTTGCCTAACTTTGGGAGGGCAGGGTATTGGACACCCTTAAAAGACTGTGGTGGTCCATCCCCTGCTTTAGAAACCATCTTTGGATGCAGACACTGCACCAGCTATCAGCAAGTCTCTAACCTTTCCTTTTTAGGGAGGTTAAAAGGAAAGGCTAGAGACACCACTGTTGTGTGGTTGCCCAACAGCTCCAGGAACATCGATGCGGTTGGATTCCTGGACCCGCTTCAGTCAGGTTTTCATCCTGGGCATGGCACAGACTGCGCTTGTGGCTTTAATCGATGACCTGCACTTGGAGATGGAGAAGGGGAATTCTACCTTCTTGATCTTATTAGATCTTTCTGCGGCCTTGGATACATTTGATCATGAGGTGTTGTTGGCACGATTGTGGGATCTGGTGGAGGTGTGCAGGACTGCTTGAGCGGTTCCACTCTTTCCTGTCAGGGAAGCCGCAGCGGGTGGTGATGGGTAATTGCTCATCATCCCCTCGGGACATTCCCTATGGTCTCCCGCAGGGTTTTATTCTACTCTTGTTCAATGCGTATCCGAGACTGCTGGGTCAGGTCACTTGGAGTGAGGTGTCATCAATATGCTGATGCCACTCGGCTCTACCTCTCTTTTTCATCCAACTCTGGTCCCACAATCTTGGCATTTACCTGATGCCCGACTGCTGTTGTGGACTGGATGAGGGTGAGTGGATTGAAGCTGAATCCTGACAAGACTGAAGTGATAACGGTTGGCCGGTCTTGTGATTTGGAGGGGATTGGTACACTTGTCATTGATGGCGTCCGTCCCCCTCTGGTCACTCAAGTTCGCAGTCTCGGAGTGCTTTTGGATCCATTGCTGCACCGGAATTGTCAGGTGGCGGTGGTGGCCAGGAGCACTTTTCACCAACTCCATTTGGTGAGGCGGCTGTGGTCTTTTCTTTCTGACTCGGATCTGGCCACTGTCATCCATGCTTTCATCACCTCAAGGCTAGATTACTGCAATGCACACTACATGGGGGCTTCCCTTGAACACGGTTTGGAAACTGCAGCTGGTGCAGAACATGGTGGCTTGGCTCCTTTCAGGGACGAGTTGCCAGGAGTATGTTACACCTGTGCGCCAAAGTCTCTCCTGGCTGCCTATAGCTTTCTGGGCACAATTCAAGGTACTGGTTTTGACCTTTAAAGCCCCCCGGGGAGGGGCGCAAGGGGCAACTGATCTCCACCCCCACCCTCTGAGGCCAGGAGCAGGGTGGGGGGGGGGGGGGATGCCCCAGGAGGGAGGGTTTTGGTTTCTGTCTGCATCGACTCCCCCTGTGTCCGAGCTGGAGGCTTTCCCACTGAAGTCAAAGGGAAAGGTTTCCCATTGGATTTCAATGGGAAAGATCTGACATCGGTAAAACCAACACCCGTAGAGAATACGAAACACAGGAGAGCCGACACCAATAGAAACCAACACCGATAATCAGCCTGGAGTCCCACCCCTACTGGCCACCTATGGTGTACGTTTCAGCACTGTGGAGCTCACTATGGGTGTGCTCCACAACCCACACCCTGCAAAGCTGTTAGGCATTTTTACACACACCTTAAAGTTCCTGATTTTTCAATCTTCTGGGTTTACAAGTCCACAAGTTAGTTTTGGATGCATTTCTCTCACACACACACACACCCCTGAGGCAGTTCCTGGAGGCATTCTTCACACAAACACTGCCCTGAGCCAGCCTAAAGTAGGTACAGCTGTAGATGTGACAGGCTGCCATGGAAACCAAGTGACCACAGCTGCTTGGAGCAAAGCAGTTTACCAGGAGAACGTTCTACACACAAGCATTCTGGGAGAAGTTCTATGCAGAAGTTCGAAGAGCCAGATGTTCAAGATCTGAGTGAGTGATTTAGACACAGAAAGTTCAGGATGTAACAGCAAACATGCAGGAGTAGTGTGTGTAAAAACACTCACTGTCATAAGGGGTGGGTGGGCTCCAGGCTCTCACCTGAGCTTGGGAAAAGGTTCTAGGTTTGTTCTCCCTCCTCGCTAAAACCTCTCCTTCCCAGCTTCCAGATCGCCCCCATCCTGACTTGGCGGGTAGCCATTGCCTGCCCACCAAACTGGCACATTTAAATATTACCAACATGTAACACTTCCCCCACCCCTCCAACCCTCTTGGTGGGTAATGCTTCATTTGTTTCCACTGAACGAGTATTGTCTTCCACTGAGGTCTCTACTCAAAGAGCATGAGCAAGTAACAGAGCATATGGTGTGATTGATCAAGTATTAGCACTTGCATTACTTGTAGGATGGTAGCATGCAGCTGCCACTGGCAGCAGTGGGCCCCTCCATTTTCCTAAGCCCCTGCCCTCAGTGGTCAAAAACAACTGATTAAAGTCTCTTCTCCATTTTACTTGCTTTACGAGGCTCATTCACTTGTTCAAAAGGAAGTGGGACTGCCATTTACTATCAAGGTCCTACCATAGCTACCTTGTGGAACACCAGCAAAGAAGGGCTCTCTGCTATTCAGTCCTTTCTGTTCCTTCATTTTCTCTCAGGCATCATAGTATCTCACAGAGAGAATTCACATCCCTTGCTTCCACCACTTCATTTCCTTCTAGCAAAGATCTATGGAGTGGGTCCTGAGACAACTTTAGCTGCTGACTTGAGTCATTTCTTGCTTCAGACAGCCAGCTTTGAGGCAAGGATGGTTATTCTTTTTTGAATTAGACAAACCAGAACCCAGATAAAATACGCATAAACTCCATCCAGATTTGTTTCATGATCTTTCTGAAGGATGGAGCAAGTGCTGCTCTTTTCTGGAGCATAAATAAGGTTTGCCTGGACCCTAAAGATGTCAAGCACCTACCCAAAAGAAACCTTGTTCCATCTTCCCTAGACAGACTTTTACTCAACACTGCAACAGATTCTACCAGTCTCTGAACAGCCTGCTTTCTCAAGCAATGCCACATGCTAATTAAAAGAAACCTGAAAGGAGATCTATGAAGGCTAAGCACTCTGGAAATATTGGGTGCAATGGTGCATTCATAAGGCATGGTGGAAAAACTTTTTCTTCAGTAACAACTCAAAGCCTCTTCCCAGGTGATGCAATAGAGAAGAGCTGTCCTGGTGATCTCACATAACCAGTAGGCATACAGGCAGTCCATACCTACACTTCAAAAGAACCAAGCATTGGGGCAGACCAGGGAACACAACCCATGATAACAAAGGGAGCTTTCTACTGACAGCAGTGTGCCACTTAAACAAGCGATGCCATGATAAAAGCCTGCTTTTGCTTAAAGTAAAATGACAATATGATTTGGCTGTGTTAAGAGAAGCTGTTACCAAGTCATAAAAAGACAGGGGTGGGGTTGGGGTGTTGTGGGTTACAAGAGGTTATCTGTTTTATTGGGGCATTTTCATAGTTGGGTCTATTTTGGGTTTTGTTGTATTTGTTTATATATTGTAACCTGCTCTGAGCCTCAAGGAAATGGGCAGGATAAAAATCTTGAAATAAATATTAGGTTCAGTTTCTTTCTGCTACCAGCAAAGTTCAAGTATTTTATTGAAGACACCTGGGTTGCCAGTTCCTAGCAGGAAATTTGGCAAGAGCTCTTTCCCAGAGAAGAAAATCCAGTACTCCCAGAAGCAGACAAACAGGCACAAAGGCATCTGCCCAAGGCATTCAGAGGCACAAGGATAGGCAGCCCAACCCAAAAACATGCAACAGGGACATGATAAAAGCCTGAATAATAAGAGGCCTGGCCAGTCTAGGACAAAGCTAGCACCTCACAGTCCAGAAGTGAAGTGATTAGAACTCTAATTAGAGCATGCAGTACTGACCACCATCACCACTGCTGCAAAATGCTGGAGTCACATGCAAGACTTTTGCGTTAGATCAGCTGAGCCTGCAGTTCAACATACAGAATTGTTTGACAATCCCAGCTTTAAGAGATGTAGGTGCCAATTTCTCATCGGCGCTTGCAAGAATACCCCACTTTGGAAATCCAGCCTCTTATTAGCCATTTCTCTAGTGGAACTTGTACAACTCTATAAACAGAGGTTCCCAAATTATGGGCTCAGACGCTGCAAGGAGATGGGTTAGGTCCACCCTCTGGACCACTGCCATCACAGTACCTTTGAATGAGCCCCCCACCCCAAACTGTGATTCAACAGCCTTGTTTGAGGGACTGCCCATGCAGCTAGGAGGGGGCAGGGCTAGAAGGCATTCCCACCCCTTTTAGAACTTTGTGGCATCGCAGCAACCCAAAGGAGAAGGTCCAGGTCAGAAAGGTGTTTGGCCAAGAGGGTCCCCAGCCCTTTCAGAGTTTCATGACATGTTATTCTGCAAAGAGCAAGGTTACATCAGAAAGGAGGTGGGAAAGCCTCTTTGAAGAGGAAGTCATGCTCCTGACTGAAATCTGGTGACAAAGTAGTTCCAGTGATCTTTTTTTAGACCAACTTCTGTTAGCGTATCTTTGCTGCTGTCTAGGGTTGTGTCATAAGAGTATACTTCAACCTGAAGATGGGTCATACCGACAAAAACAAAAATGACAAGCCTTCACAGTAATCAGCATTTGATCATCAGACTATTATCCTCCCACTCCCCTCTGCCCCATACATATCACATTCCTAGGTTCTGCGTAGGTTTGGGGCCTGCCAACTTGCTTGCCCACCCTCTCCCCCAGTGGCCATCTTGCTTATAATGTTTTGCTTCATAGCACAGGACTCTTCTCTCCCTGGACCTGAGGTAGACAGCAAGCAACACCCTCTCCCCCCCACCGCCCCCAAAAAGTCAATAGCTCCGAAACGTTTTGGATCAGACCATTGTCAATCCTCCCAATTTCTTGTGGGCCGTTCTACACAATAGTACCCAGATGTCATACCTTGTGCTGCCTAGTCATGCTCTCCCTGGAGGTTGGGGGTGGGGACTATTTAAACATTGCAGGCCCTGTGCATTTGATTTTTTTTTTTTTTAAATCATTCAGCTTAGTCTCAGAGCTTAGTCTCAGGCAATGAGCTATTTTAAGATATGCACAAATTACATATACATATTTTTGAAAATTGGGACAATGGGGCAGATCATGGGGCATCCCACTTTGGGGTTTTCAAGCCTGGTCACTTTAACCTAACTCCCACCAGTGGTGGCCATAGCCTGGCACATGTTCATGCTCAGGAAAGTGTCATGGCCATACAATTCAGGTGACCATGGCCCCCTCTAAAGGAGAAGAGAATAACTAATGCACATGCACATTAGGATCATCCCCCATGCTTGGGAATTGCTACAGTGCCAACAAGGACCGAAGCCTGCTTTGCTGCTCCTAGTTCACTGGATCAGTCCCAAACAGATTGTTGTGACCTCACAGACCAGTTTGGAAACTAGTAAATCCCTGGGTTTGGACTAATTAAATCACTAAACATCCAAGAACTGCTGGTCTGTGTAGCTAAATAGGAACTTTCCCATGTCTGAGCAACAGACCCTAACCCACCTAGAGACCTTCTTTAAGATCTTGCTACTGAAAAAGGGGTCACTACTACAAATTGAAGTGAGCACAAAAAAACCAAATCAAGTGTCAGGACTAATTAACATAACTACCTGGTATCACTAGAATCCACTCTGTTGAGGTAAGTGATCACAGCAGTGGACATCTGAGAGGAGATTTTCCTTGGATTTCAAGTCAACTGTCAAACAGCTGCAAAATCTGCAGCACAACCTAGTCCGAAGTGCACGTGCAGGGTTCCAGCACCTTCACGTCAAACCTCTTATCTGTAAACCTCATGCGGGACCAGAATGCAGTCAAGCAACTTCAGACAGGATGGGCGTGATCCATTAAGAATCAATGGACAAGCCAGCATTTGACTCATTCAAGGTTCATGCAACATTCCTCAAAGCCCTCCCTCTTCAGAACTCTTGCCTTTCCAGCCATCAACACTCCTAGAGGGCGAGCAAGTATATTTGACTTAAAGCAGCTGCCTTTCCAGGAACCTCAACAAGAATGAACTTCCCAGTGGCACCAAAAATCCTTTTGGTCCCTTAAACAAGGCTGCTGAATCACAGATTTAGGGCCCTTTCTTCCAGAGGGACCATTCAGAAATCTTACACACACAGAAATAAAGACTGCCACAGTGAACCCCAACAGTTCTTGTATCCCATCTCCAACAACAGCCAACACTCAAGACTTCAGGGAGACATGAAAGAAGATTCCTGTGCTAGGCAGATGTGCAATAATTGGGGCGGTGTGCACTTATGGCATCAGGGGCAATCCCCTCCTGGCCCCAGGACTCCCCCAACGTGCCGGCATTCTGTTTTTAAAAAAAATAAAATTAAAATAAAGTTGCCTTTGCCAAACCATGCACGCGCACACAACCAGTGACAATGTTCGGAGTCATCTCAAAGAACTTTCTTTTAGAGGTTGCTACCTCTAAAAGAAAGTTCTTTGAGATGGCTCTAAACATTGTCACCGGTTGTGTGTGCGCGAGTGCACACAACCGGTGAGAATCACAATACCCCGCCCCCCCGAAGGCTTCCTTAGGACACCTAAGGAAGCCTTCAGGGACAAAAGCGAGGCGTTCTACCTTATATGCGGTACGGGTGGCTAGAAGCGCCTTCCATACCGCATAAAGGGAACCCAGCAATGAAATAGTGCTGCAGGGGGCACTATTTCATTGCAGAGGGTAGTACAGTGCAATAGCAATGTGTAATCTGCCATTCTACTTTACTCAGAACTGCATGCTGCAACTATTTTGTTGTGGCCCTGAGGTTTTGTATGTGTTAAATATGTGATCAGGTTTTTTTTATCCTGCTATGGCACTACCACTCTTGGAGAGAGAGTGTCATCCTACTGGAGTCCCATCCACTGAATGGATGAGATGCTAGTAGAAGGGTTCTCTCTGTCTTCAAGTGGTAGGGTTTTACTCAGCAGCAAGGAGTTCCCAGGTTTAACTAATGTTCTGTCCATCAGATATTAACATTGATAACTCCCAGTTGCTGGATTTTTGGAGGCTCCGCCTACAATGGACAAGCCCCACCCTAGAGCTCTGCTAGCCATAAGGTTCCGCCAGCCCGCCTTACTGCCCCACCAGCCTCAAAACCCACCAGCCGCCCCTGGCAATAGGCTGCTCCCACAACAGCCATTCCTACAAGTCAATGGTTGTCTTTAGCCCTGGAACAAGAGTTTTTCTCTTCCCACAATCTGAAAGCATTAAAAGCTACATCTCTGGATCATGTCAGTCGAGTTGGGGATCTAGAGACTTGCGCCCACCTCACTCAACAGCAGTTGCTTAAAGAAGCATTTTACAACACTGAGCATTCCTAACTTGTGATCCTAAGGCAGAGGTCTCTTCTGTAGCAGTGCAGAGCAGTGATCACATCAGCATATCAGAGAACAAAATGGTCCCATCGCTTAAGACAGGATCCACTGTTGAACCAGCTTGGGGTTACTCTGTATGTACTATGACATCATAGCATATATAAAGTAAGTGAGGGAAGCAGCTCCCAAAGTGGCTCCCTGGGGTTCTGGTTTGCAGCACATGCCCAATACTCACTGCCCAGCCCAGTTTAGGTTTGCTCTGGTGGGCAGTGGTTGGCTGGGGGGGGGGGGGGGGGGAAGAGAGAGCTGCCTGACCTTCCCAGGCAGAGGTTGTGAATGACATGCGATGACGACCTGGGTGGGCGAGATCCGAGGCTGGGATCTGCCTTTCTAACCTGCCCCCTAGTGCTGGCACAGGCAGGGGGAAGTCCAGCCACCCTAGTACCCTCCTTCCCCCTGCCCGAGCCCTGTCCTCACCTTGTTTGATGGCTCCATACTGGCTGATCCCTACCTGGGCCAGGGCTGCTAGGAGCCCCCCAACTCCAACCACTCCTACTTCCCCCATGGAAGCTGTGACTGCCAGTGGAGATCCCCCGTGCCTGTCCCTGCCTCAGAGCCAACAACATTCATGGAGGCAACAGCAGAGAATGGCAAGTTAATTCACTGGGGGGCTGCATTTGCACATCTGCATGATAAAAGGCTTCCATTTATTGCTATCCAATTACATGGGGTGTGTGTGTGTTTCTATACCGTGTCAATAAACAGTATAGACAGTCAATAAACCTATCACAGCAGGCCTGGGAAATCCCCACTTCCAGGTGGAGGGAAGCTGGACTGATCAGCCCCTTTACTACCCGGAAAAGCTCCGCCAGATGATATTTCACAGACACTACAATGGCAGCAAAAAAAATATATCTTCTTTGCTGCCCACACAGCCACCACATAGGCTTTCAAACTAGCTCTATGCCACAAGCTGTCGTCTTTAGCAGGAGTACGATGCCACCGTTGCTCTAACCGCCTCCCTTCTTGTTTTAACTGTCGCAGGTCCTCCATAAACCATGAGGACCTGCGGCTCTGATGTTTGCGAAGTGGATGCCTGGGGGCCACCCAGTCCATCGCCTCAGATAGCCAGGTGTTCCAGAACACAATGAGGTCATAGAGATCAGACGTTATTTTCCCCAGAGTATTCCAGAACTGATCGGGTTCCATAAGTCTCAGAGGGCGAACCAACCTAACCTGTTCCACACAGGGGCAGACATGCACCAGGATCCAAAAGGAGATAATGATCCATCCATGACAAAGGCAATCTCATCACATCCCCCACTAATGCCGCCACGCCGCCCCCGCCTCTAGGCCAGTGTAGAAAACCAAGAACTAAAACTAAGAACACTTGGTTTGCTCATATCCTTGTGTGGTTTTAGTGTTTTGAAGTGAGGAAAAGCCTGCATTAGCAACTTTGAGTTTTGTCCCCTACTCTACTTGGAATCTTCCCTGTATTTGTTTCTCTAGTTCACTGGTCTGAAAGTACCATATCAGAGGTGGAGAACCTTTTCCCTCCCAGGAACCAACTGCAGCATTTGTGGTGTGCATTTTAGGATTTTACATAATCCTGTTGGGTTTTCCTGCATTTTCAATACATTTTAGTTGTGGACGGTCTATGCTGCCTGTGTATTTGAGACACTGTAATGTTTGCTTGAGTTGTGCCTTAAACACACTCAAAATTTCTGTAATCTGGGCTGTTTTCTCTGCTATGGTACAGCACCATTGAACACCTTGCCTGCTGGTGGTTATTGGAGATAGCCGAGTGAATCTTCCAAGCCCCAAGGGTAATACAAATATTCACACTCAGGAATGGGAAAAGAATCTCAAACTGTATTAAGCAAGGGATAGAGAAGAAGATTAATGAGCATCAATGGAAAAGAGGAAAGAAAGATTGTCATCCTCCTTTCCTTTTAAATTTTTTTTTTTTTTTAAACTTTGTTACATGCCCCTTTCAGCTTGATCTCTAATACTTATGACATCATGTCAATATTTTGTCCTTTTCATTCTTTTTTCAGAAGGCAAAATATTTTTGTCTTATTAATATAGTGTAAGCAATGTGCCTGGTGCTGAATCATCATGATTAAAGACAGGTCCCTGTCCCAATAGGCTTACAGTCTAGGATACACAAGGGAGGAACATACTGAGACAAAAAGATACATACACTCCCATTTTACAGATAGGGAATGGAGGCTGACAGAAAGGGACTTTCAAAAGTTACCTAGTAAGTTCATGGCTGAGAGACAGGATCCTGGTCTCCCAGATCCAAGTCTTGTACTTTATCTGCTAGGCTACTCTTGCTCCTAATTGGGATGCAGTTTTAGATCCCCCAATTCCCTTTTTTATTCCTTGTTTAGATACTTCATAGTTTATAGGAATCTACCCCTGCTCCTATGTTATGAAGGGTCAGTGGCAAAGAACAGCCTCTTTGGCTGTTTGCATGTTCATTAGGAATATAGGAATTGCCATAGTGGATCAGATCACCTCTGTTGATCATCTAATCACAGAAGTTCTGCATCTGAGTACCCATATGGCATCTATTTATATAACAGCTAAGCATCGCGCTCTGTCTTTAATGCATTTATCTTCATAAAACCTCTGTCCTCTAGGGAAGTAGTTATACAGGTAGCCACAGTAAAACTAGGAATCTTGCCCTGTGTTCACATGGGAAGTCTATGGTGGCTCAGGGAATTAAACCTGATATCTAACCCTCCATGCCTTCAAGTCCCGCCTCAAAACCCACCTGTTCCACTCTGCCCTTCCAAACTCCTGCTAAGCATCCCCACCCAGGATCATCATCCACCTGTTATCTGCAAACTCCCAGTTTACTGTAACCAAGCCAAGAACATGTACCTGAGCTCTTGCATCCTCATGAATGTCATATCCCTTGTCTCTACCTCTGTTTTTCCCCTTCCCTGTCTCCCCACCCCATCTTTAGATTGTAAGCTCTCAAGCAGGGACCATGTCTATCTTATTTTTTGTAAGCGGTAGGTACATTGCTTGTGCTATATTAATGCTTATTATTATAATAATAGTTCTAAAGTGTCCCCCTGTGCACTTCTAGTCTTGAACTGTAAAAATACAACATTAATCAAAAAACAAAGAAACCGGGAACAGGAGAAAAAACTAAGAGTGTCAAAAAAGCAATAATGTCCTTCCTCTTCCTAGTGTAGGTTTTCACTCTACATATAAGCCTCCTCTTCCCTGTTACTAAGTTATGCATGTGCACCTGCGAGTTCTCAACATTATGAATGTATCCTTGTCTCTCCCTAGCCTTTTCTGCATTGTAAGAACCTGTCTAACTACTGATTGTACAGCACCAGGTACCTTGCTTGTGCTATATAAATAAAACCTGGAATCTCATCTTCACTGCTACCTTGTGACAATGGAGCAAATAAGTATACTCAATCTATATCTTCATGATTTTATATGCCTCTCTGCCATTTCCCCCCAATCTGTCTCTTCTCTAGGAGACCTACAGAATCATTTCCATGTTTCTAATGACTTTTGCCACCTGTTTCTGAATCCCTTTTATTTTGGCTGTGTCTTTGGTATAGGGTAGCCATAATGGAGCACAATATACCAGGTGAGCATGTAACTTGTATTTACATAATGGCGTTATAGTAACTTAAATATTTTCACTCCCATAATGTTAATGCTCACAGCCCTCTAGCAGGGAGAAGCAGCAGCATTATCCCGTTGCTGGGAAAGCAAGGTAGCGAAAGGGAATGGTCAAGCACACACAGCAAGTCAGTGGCAGAGCCAGGAAGAGAATCCAGAGGTTGTGTGTGTCAGTCCCATGCTCAGTTCACTAGAAAAGACTTCCTCTCCAGACCAGAGACAAGATGCAGGCCCCTCCCAGTGGGCTTACAATATAAGGAGGACACGGTGAGGGAAACACAGGGACACACACACACTCCCATTTTTTACTGATGGGGAACAGAGGCTGTAAAATCCCATATTTCAAAATTGTGGTTGGTCCCACCTACCGTTGACTCTACCCACCACCCCATCAACCTTAGAACCCACCAGCTGCCACTGTTCAACATGCAAGTGGGGACTGTATGGGCCAAATACAGACTCCAGCGGGCTATTGTCTTGTTTGAAGACACCCAGAGACAAGCAATGGTAGGCAGCAAGGTACTTCCACTGCCGTTTCAGCCATGGACAAAGCAATAGCTATAAGAGGAACAGATGGTGCAGCTGCACAGAGCTGAGAAACCGGGTGGTGGGGGTGGGGCACACTCCCTGGCATAGATGCATCCCCTGCCACTGGGAATGGATGGGATGGGGGGGGGGCAGCTATCTTCTGCACCAGGGCCTACTCCAACCTACCTATGCCCCTGGCGAGGCAAGGCAGGAGAAGAAAGCACCAGCTCCAGAGTTAATGGAATTATTGCAGATCAGAGATACTCAAGATAGTCAAGACCAAGGCAGATCACAAAGAGCTGCAAAGAGATTGATCACAGTTAGGAGAATGCCATTTGTTGCTCAATATTGAATGAAAATTCAATGTTTCCAAAGGGAAAGTGATGTACATAGAGAAAACCAATGAGGGCTGAAATTAGCAGCTAGATTGTGGTTTGCAAGAAATTTCACCATATTGGGAAACAGGATTGATTTCCCAAACATTCCCCCCCTCCCCCCAATACCAATGGAATTTCTTGTTTCTTGCAATACCACGAGATACTGTCCCAGTTTATCGACTTTCCGTATACTGTTCATTTACTGCTTACCACATTGCTAAGGGTACGGTTTTACCTCCGGGCTTCTTGTTTCTGCATTTCTGAGTCATCACTGTGCGAAAAGCCCACCCCTTAACCTCGACTCAGAATTCTTGTTCTATGTTGTTCCCTTTGCTTTGACTAATCTGCAACCAGAGTGGAGATTAGTAAAGGAACCTTTATACCAATCAATGAGTGACAAGGAAGTACAAGGAAAAATGGGGGTACAAGAAATTCAGTTCTGCATTGGTAATGTCTCTCAGGATTTGAAATGGATGGCAAAGCAGTAAATGGCGAAGTGGTAAATGGAAAGTCAGTAAACTGAGAAATGAGATGTTGGTCAAGACATTACCGGCTACCGAGACAGTATCAGGAACCAGGATTTCAACAAGATTTTCCTTTTTGGTGAAATCTTCATTTCAGCCCTAAAAATAACATTAACCATACATACACAGTGCTGGGATCTAACCTAGGTGTCATTACACATGGAAAGAGACATTGGAGTCCATGATCTATCCACAATGACATCAGCTCAATGTGCAGCAGGAGTCAAAAAAGGCTAATGGATCAGATGGAAATTAATGCCACTATAACACATCTATGGTGTGACCACACCTGGAATACTGCATCCAGTTCTGATCACCCCATCTCAAAAGAGACAGTGGAACTGGAAAAGGTGCAGAGAAGGACAACAAAAACTATCCAAGGCACAGAGTGGCTTCTGTAGGAGGAAAGGCTCAATTGATAAGAATGGACCCCTAAATTCCCCCAAAATGGGTACTCTTGCTATGTAAACTGAGGCCAAGGGACCTGAGAGAAAGGGCATGCAAACAGGCCCCAGGGACCAACAGAGGCCAGAGAACATGGGGATAGAGGCTTGACAGGGAAGCCCCCCCATACGAGGTGCACAAGCAAAACGGGGGGGGGG
>QEPC01008291.1:132661-146101 GCA_003113815.1 Sphenodon punctatus | reverse complement strand
AAGGAAGGATCGGGCCCAACCACCCTAGCCCCTAGCAACAAGGGACCACTCATGGAAAAATACCAGCCTAAGGTTGAGAAACAGATTGGCAGGGAGAGCCCTCTGAATAAAGAATGGGATCGTTAAGGAGAAGGGCTCACCCTGTTGTAACAAAGGACTGGTAGCCATGGCTCAGTGGCGCAACCTCCGATCCCTGCATTCCCTAAGAGAAACCAGGCACACCCCCATTGTACCGTAAAGGACCGTCATTAGCCCTGGCTCCCCTCCCTGCATCTTGTTTATAGTTTCCCCCTGTGTCAAAGATATCTTGTCCATCTTGTATAGCCCTTTTTGTCATGGAAGTAACCTCCCCTCGTTAGCCCATTGTACAGCCCAAACGACCCTTCGTAGCCTCCCAAACTCCTTTGTCTGCACCCTTTAACTGCCCCTGGTTTTTTCCTCAACCGTCGAGAAATCTTGGGACCCCGATACATGCAGGTCACACTGTGCGTGTCGGAGTTAAGATTTCTTCCAGACTCTGGTCTGCCCCTTCTTTCTTCCTCCATCCCCTGAACTCCGCTGGATCCGTGGGCCGCCTGTCCCGTCTCAACAGGCAAGGAAAGGTAACCACAGGTCCAGACTTTCCCAGCCAACTGGGGAAGCCCTTTTTCTCACTGTCTCTTTCTCTCTCCCTGTCACGTTCTCTTGCTCCCCCTCGCTGAGCCAACACCAGAACACACCCCCTCCCTCTCTTCTCCTACAATCCTCGCAAACCGCTTGTGTTTTCCCCTTGTTAAATCCCACTAGCCAGACCGGGGCTGTGTTTCTCTGTGTTACCCATATATCAATAAACTTGTTATTATTGGATTTGGATTTGGATTTGGCTCTCTCTCTCTCTCTCTCTATCTCTATCTCTCTCTCTCTCTGGTACATAAACTGCCTGTAGCGCGTACTGTCCTCAGCTTGATCCCTGGAACACGAGGGAACTCCCTAATTTGTCTAACTCTCCTAAATTTAAAGATCGAGCAGATATTGGGGAACTAACCCCCAATAATCTCACGTGGCAGGGGGTCTCATGTTAACACAATAGGTTAGGGCTCTTCAGCTTGGAGAAGAGGCCACTTGGATAGAAGTTTACAAAATCAATAGAAGGTGTGGAACAGGTAAGTAGCTGCTATTTACCCTAAGAATAAGAGAACCAGGGGTCACTCCATGAGTTAACAGGAAACCTATTAAAAATGAATAAAAGTACTTTTTCACCCAATGCACAATAAAAATTGTGAAAGTCATTGCTGGAGGATGTTGTACAAGCCAGTGGCATAGCAGGCTTCAAAAAGGGACTGGATGAATTTTTGAAAGTCAGGTCCATCAAAGGCTACTCATTGTGTTGGTCAGGGGTACAAGACCCTTGACTGTCAGAAGCTGGGGGGAAGATGGCAGGAGAGGATTACTCCATTGTAACTTGCCACATTCTCCCCTGAGGCAACCAAGGCTGGCCACTGTCAGAGACAGAATGCTGGGCTGGATGGACCACTGGTCTGACCCAGTAACCAGCACTTATGTTCTTAAAGGCTTCTTACACTCCCTCCCCACCTCCATGTGGGTCTTGTGGGGAGACAGATCTCCATACCAGTTACATGAAGCTTCCTTACCCCTCAAGGCCACAATCCTCATTTACTCTGCAGTAGTCCTGGTAAAGTCAACTGGATTACACTGGAGTAAGCAATTTGAGAACTACAGTTTATGAGAATGCCATTAGCCCGATTCATAGCGGTCAGCACCAGACCCAGAGTTTCCTGTCACTACTGGAATATCTTAGGCAGTTAATGGATAACTACTCCTATCACTTTGCTACAGCTGCCTGCTCTGGAAAGGATGCCTGAGTTTGGAGTTTCTCCAGATGTTTTTGCATATTCTCCCCTTGCACAAACAAGTGGGTGAAGACAGATAATTAAATAAATATGTATGGAGGCACATGAGGATAGACAAATAAATAAGAAAGACAGGTCTCTAAGTGACTGCACTTAAGGTTTGAGTGATCCTGGCCCTCTGGGCACTTGACAAGCTATGCAATTCCTTTTCATTGTCTAGTCAGCACCATGCACACAACAGTAAGAGCTGTTTAAAAAAGATATTATTGCAAATTATGCATCAGACCAGAGACTAAAGTCTTAGGCCACTGTCTTATGAACCGATACTTGGAAGTAGTTAAGACTTAGATCCCTTTTACTCCTAAATCAGTCACGTCAGAAGATCAAAGTTATTCTGGAACAAAGAGAGAAGTATGTATTCCTTAAGAAGTAGTACATATGCCATTCATGTTTACTGTAAACTCATGATATTGAAGTAAAAAGGGTAACATTGGCACGACCATTAGGGTGAGATTGAGAAGCAATTATTTCTATTTGCAGCTGCAGCGAGAATAGTATCAAAGTGGAGTAGTTACTTGGGTTTCATACTGCTCATCAGAACATGCTTTTAGCCTTCTAGTGTCAAAGCCACAATGGTTGCATGCCATTTCACTCACTCTTTGCACCCTGCCTGAATGATGTTGCTAACTGCACCATGCACTTGCGGGATGCTTTTTTCTTCTGTGGAATTCAAACTACCTCTCCAAGAAGCACAAATGCCATTAGCCTGATGTATAGCAATCAGCACCAGACCTGGATTTTCCATTCACTATTGGAGTATCCTAGGCAGATTCAGAGGGTGCCACTGATGTTCTCTGCCATCATGACATCTCTGTTCAGCAAATTCAGTGGTAGGTGTCTCATTTTTAGACAGTGGCAACTTAAGCATTTTATTTAATCCTTACCTTTGAAAGGGAAGGTTAGTGGGTCAGTGCTGGACCCAAGGAAGTTGAGGCCTCAGAAAAAATGGTGGCATGAGCCCATTCCTAACATAGGGATATCTGACAGACATTCGCTGACCCACCCATTAAAAAATAATAATAAATAATAATAAAATTAAAATGGGAATATGTTGCTGTAATTAGTTTTTATATCAGTTAAACATAATGTTCTCTTCAGGGCTGCCGCCCCCTACTTTTCAGACCCTGTATGTTACAGATACAATGTTATTTCTAGTTTGCTCACAGGCCCCACGTGTTGGAAGCCCACCATAGGCCGTGGCTCCCTGAGATGGAGGCTCTGCAGGCCCATTATTTTATACCACTTCTTCTCATACTCATCATATCCATCTAGTGATGAGGAGGTGATGCAAGAAGTTGCAACTTTCGGTCTACTTATTACGAGGAAGTGTGTGCAACTGCTTCAGGATAAGCTGGTTTATAAATAATTTACCTGCCTGTTTTAATTCTTATCCTTTAATTTGTTTCTATGGTTATACGGTATTGCATCTGTTCTGTTTACCGTCTGCTCATTTTTGTGGCGCTTGTTGTATAGTTCTGGTGGAAGCAAATATTTAATAAATCATTTATTAATGTAAAGAATTTCACTTGAGAAGGAGGAAAAAAGCTACATTAGAATATTAATCTCTGTAGTTGGCATAATAGAGGGTTTTTAGCTATCTAATTGTTTTGAACCAATGGTAAGGTATACGCTGCTGTTTTACATAAAGTATTGCTAATTGGAAAGGTGGCTGATTTAAAATGGTTGTTTTAGAAATGAATTGTCAAGGTTTTTTAATTTTTAAGAAATTGGATTGTGATGTGGGATCAGGTAAAGTAATGTAATGTCTTGTTTTATGTTGTTTGTTGGTTGGTTTTTTTGGCTATGATGCGAGTTGGTGCCAAATAATAATAAATTACTACTGCTACTACTACTACTCATCGTATCATTTCAAGTTTATGGACCTCATGTATTGGGAGGTCCCTGTGGTGAGGTCCTGCATGGTCATTATTCTGGATCCAATCCTGTCAGAGGCCAGGATCCAGGACTTCCCTATCGGTACTGTGCTATGAGAATTCAAGTCCTGTTTGATCTCACACCAAATAGTTGTCTTTAGTCCACTCAGCTGTGAATAGGTACCTGATCCATTGGATTGGAGAAGTCAAAGATAGTAAGATGTGATGCAGCCACATCATTCTCATGCCCAAGGTCACAGAAGTCAGGCTGCAGGGCTTGGGATGGATTTTGGACAAGAAAAGGGGGTTGGACCAGTGCCAGTGGTATAAATGTAAGATAGCATGTTTGAAATAATACAAAAAAAGTACAAAGGTATCATCATTACACACACAATATAGTACCATACATGTTAAATACAGAGTCCATAGGAAAGAGGTCCATGCAAAAAGACTCTAGGAAGGAACGAAGGATCCCAGGTAATGTTTCACAGCACTTTCAAGAAGCTTTCAAAATAGTCAACATGTTTTGACTATCGTCTTTGTCAGGACTTGATAGAAAAGTATGCCCAGATCCTAATAACCACAATTTATAATATCATTCTAAGAATAGGAGTCTATATTAAATTGGTGTAGATGTACCATGCATCCCTATAGGATATTAACATGATACTATATTACGTATGCAATGATAGTACATTTGTACTATTTCCAATATACTACTTTTTAAATTATACCACTGGCACTGCTCCATTCCCCTTTTTTGTCCGCTTTCAGATTTGGCACAGAGATCTAGTACCTCACATTGTCATTTCTGCCCGCCCCACTTCTACTTATTGTTGTGCTTGGGATGGATTTTGCCTTGACACTTTTCCTTTTGCATGATCTAGTATCCAGGTCTACCTATGATCTAAGCACAACGGTGCATTGAGGTCTTATTGAGCAGAAAGAGGGACACAAGAAACATCAAATGCTTAAGATTTCAAGAAGGAACCACTTTTAGTCTCAAGAAAAGAGGTGGTCATGTGCCCCAGTGTTCTTGCTATTGCAGTATCTTCCTCCTCTGGCCTCCTTTACATGTCTCTCCACTCTCCATCCAGCATCTACAAAGCATAGCTGCTAAAATAGTCTTCCGTGTCTGGACACACACACCCCCTTTGCCACTGGTGCCAGTCTCAATGTGGTCACATCTACCTCTCCACCACCTAGGCATGCTGCTGTTCTTCCTGCAGCCCTGGCACTCTCTTCATGGAAACCCCTTCAGAAGACCCACCCTTGCCAGTAGCTAAAAATGTGTGACTAGAGGGTCATCTTGCATTCAGAGATATACCTTTAAACCAATTATACCCTTCAAGCTCTTATCAGCAGAATGTGACCTATGACCATACAGACAACTCACTTGTCTGTGGTGCCCTATTCCTCTTACCACCAGCTCGGTTTACTGTCTGCTAGAATTGTACGCTCTTTGAGGCTGGGACCGTGCTTTCTCTTATGGTAGAAAAGCACCCAGCACAGTATGCACTCACTAATAGAAATACAATCCACTGTACCGAGCCAGCACCGACAGAAGCAGGGTTGATAACAACGCTTCCTGCAACAAGGGCCCTCAATAGCTTTGATTGTTTGCAACCCATTTTCTTTTAGTCCAGCTGGTACAAATTAAAGGGCTCTAGATTTTTGGGCAAGTTTCCAAAGATGGAAGAAGCAGCTTTTGCACTCATGAGACACAAGGAAGCTTTAAACAGAGGTCAAGATTTGAAATCAAGGCACTATACTTGATTTTATAAAGTTATCTGTAACTTTTGAAAAAGCGACTGACAGATGTTGCACAGATATCCTGACCCTTAGCCTGCTGATAATTTATGGCCAGAGTTTTTCAAAGCAAAAGTTACAAGGTTGATACTTTTTGGTAGGGGATTCTGGGTATCAGCTAGAGAGGCTACAGTCTCTGTAGAATAATCGATAATGTAGCATTGACAGTGGGAGCCCAGCATTTGCTCTGGAATGAGGATTTCAAGCATTCCTCCCAACCCTGCCTTTCAGCCAGGCACAGAAGGGAAACCTTTCAAAAAGCAGGATACTAATGACAGTATTTGATGGGGCAGGGGAGCGAGGGGAAGAGGACACGTTAATGAAAGAGATTCAGAACTCAGGATAAAGATGTAGGGTAGAAAAGAAACTTCTACCACGCTGCTGAATTGTGTTCATGTTTTAACCAGGGCCCCTGATCTTAATGCCACAATTCAGTAAGACAAACTCTCAGTTCTATTGTGAATGAGACAATCATTCACTTCTTAGCGTGCTGCAAGTTCCCTATGATGGAGAGAGAAAGTTACCCAACGAAACCCAACTCCAGTTATACCCTTCTAGAATCTGCCACCACACACAAAGATGGCCAACATTTCCACTTGCTCCACCTAAGGGTATTTCCCACACCACAGCCCTACACTTCAGAGTTAAGTAAGAGGGTGAGCAAGTCTCTCCTCCCTCAAAAGCTGGGAAGTTTCAGGGAATTACTATGGTGATGGTGCTACTATTGCTCCATCCATAACTCCCCATTTCAGTCCCATTATATTCCAGCTGGGGAGATGATCTCAAGAGGTACAAGAAAGGCAGATATTGGTGGGTGGGAAATGTAGCCAGTTTAGGGGGGAGGGGTTCAGATTTTACCAATCTAAACTATTACAAGTGTGATGGATCTTACAGATCTAGCCCTACGTCTGCTTATTACAGCACTCTGGCACCTGCCTCTGAAATTTCTGATGTCAGACACTACCAGAGACAGAAAATGGGGCTACAGAGGGACCTCACACCTAGTCCAGCCTGGTAATTCCTATGTGGCAAGTACATGGAAATAAAGTGGCTGGATGCAAGGGAGAAGGAGTAAAAAGGAAGGAGAGAAGACAGAAGAAAGTGGTTGTGGGGTGGCAATGTATGCACAGAAGGGAGCAACAAAGGGGCAGGAAATTTAGCAAGAGGGGTGCCAGGCAGAAAGGAGGAGAGAGGGCAGGTAGATTGGCAACTAAGATGAGTTTTGCACGGTGGTGGGCCTGTTGGAGGTGTTACAGCCTCGCTCCCCCCTACCTCTCTGCACTTATCGCCCTCCATACTCCAGCCCGTGCACTTCGCTCCTCCTCTGTCCCTTCTCTCACCCTTCCACGCCTTCCCTGCTCCCCTAAGCGCCTTCGTCCCTTCTCACTTGCTGCCCCCCATGCCTGGAACTCCCTCCCTGTCCACATCCGCCTTGCACCCTCCCTTCATACCTTCAAAGCTCTCCTTAAAACTCACCTCTTTCGCTCTGCTCTGTCTGACTCTTTATCCTGCTGAGCCACTATTCCTATACCTATAATCGGTTTACCCTTATCCTTGCAACATGGACCTGCCTGCTGTCATTCTCATCGTAACCAAGCCAAGTACGTGTACCTGAGACCTCGCATCTTCATGAATGTTAGACCCCTTGTCTCTCCCTCTGTTCCCCTTCCTATGTCTCTCCCCCAGCTCCTGTCTCTCAGATTGTAAGCCCATGGGGCAGGGACCATGTCTATTTTATTACTTTGTTAAGTGCCAGGTACACTGCTGGCGCTATATAAATGTTTGTTAATAATAATAATTGGCAAGGAGCAGGTCAGAAACAGGGAGAAGTCAGGGTGTGATGCAGGATAAGGGCAAGGGTACAGACAGGAAGTGAAGCAGGCATAGAAGGGAACAAGGCTGGTGCACAAGCAGCATGGAAAACATGCAAGTTTGTAGGGAGTGCAAAAAAGGGCACAGAGGGTGCAGCTGAGCAATGGATAGCTGGTGCTAGTGAAGTACATGCAACACTGCCTGAAACTAAACCTAGAACGAGTTCCTCACCCTCTGGGATTTCTGGGACAGTTCTCACCTCAGATAGGAACCTAAGGCAAATCATCCCCTCACCCAGACAACCATGAGAATGGGACAAGTCAGCGGGCAGGTACTAGAAATTAAAAGCACAGGAGTAACGGGGCAGGGTATTGCCAACAGGGCAGGGGAGCAAAGGTTAGTGTAATAAGGGCAAGACAAAAGGTAGTTGGAGCAAGTGAGATGCACTTAATGAACAATGGGATGGGGGCTAGGTAGGAGGTGGAGGCAATGGGGCAGGAGGCACAGGAGGAGGCAAAAGGGAGCGGGGCAAGAGGCAAAACAGGATCGAGCAGCAAGGGGGAGGGGGGGGAACGCATACCTGCTGCTCCAGCTCGTCCCCCAGGAGGTGCACATCGCCCAGGTAATACTGCTCCAGCCAGCGGCGAGCGTTGTCCGAGTGCCGGTGCGGGGGGCCGTCAAGCAGGGCGCTCACGTCTCTCCCCGCCCGCTCCCGCAGGAGCTGCTCACCGCCCGGGTGGAGACTCACGAAGTCGCTCAGGTCGTAGAGGCGGCAGCCTCGAAGCACAAGGCAGGCGCCCTGAGCACAGCGCTGCCGCACCTCGGCCGGACTGTAAAAGCAGGGCTGCTGCGGAGGAGCCATAGCTGGGACGGAGACGGGAACGGGACAAGCGCCTCTGCCTAGCGCGGCCGGAGTATAACTCCGCTAGCCTGACACCTGTTCTGTCCCTCCCCTCTGGGCTCATTAATATGTAGGAGGCGCGTCCCGATCTCATTGCCGGCTGGGACAGGGGGCGTGGCGGGTGTGGCGAGCCCGAGGGCACAGGTACATGCGGGGGACGGCGCAGCCTGGCGAGACAGGGACGCTGGGGGGCCTAGGTTAAGAAGGGGCCCGCGTTGCGTGTGTTCCACTAGTCAGGAAGACGATCACGCTTTTTTGGGTCATTTTTTAACCCCACATCCCTTGTCGGGGTCTGTCACTCTGCTATAGCGCCCCCCCCCTCCAAAAGTAATGTCACAAATGACACCCTCCTTTCCCCGCACACTTTTTAAATACCAGTAATGTGGAACCCCATTTATTGTGTGTAAGGAATAGCTTTTTAGTTTTAGAAACTATACACAGAAGATAGAAATGTAATTGAAAAATAAGTAATAAATTATTGTGACATCACATCAGGACTATACCTCCTCACTACCTTGTCACAAATTGCCACAACTTCTCTATCTCCCCTCCCTCTCCCACACCTACTTTATGGACAGTCCCTGAACAGTGCTAATGCTCACAAAGGAATGCCATCTTGGTCCTCTAGCACCTCTACCAGGGAATAGCACAGGCCAAAGCGAGGGGGGCAGCTCCAAAGTGGGCCCCAAAGCCCCACCCCCAATGGCGGTGCCATGCTTGTGCCACAGGGCCTGCGACCAAAATCAAGAAGCCTATCCGAAACCCATGGAGGTGGAATGTGACGCACATTCTCTGTACTTCCTCTCCCCTTGTTTTTACATCTGTAACCATATACTAAATGAGGATAGAGCAGTCCTCACCACTGGGGGAGCAGGAGATGAAGACAATGGGACAGATAAAGGAATAATCTCAGCAGCAATGACAAAGGATCTTCCTTCCAGGCACTCATTGCAAGAGAGTTCTGTCCTCGACCTAAACTGGGATTTAAACTAATGTGTGCAAGCTACCTTGGAGTCTGATCCCATTGGCTTACATTTAACCTGGTTTAGATTTAACCCATACCTAGATTGGTCTTCATAGGTTGATGTCTAAATTTTTTGAGTATTGTACGAAGGAGCATCTGGAAATTAATTTTGCCAAAACCAAAGTAATGATTATAGGTAAGAGATTTGTTAAACGTAATTGGTATATGGTCTCACATCCCATTGAGCAGATTAAATCCTATAAATATCTTGGGGTTCATTTTGCTTATTCATCTTCATGGTCTACCCACTTTGAGGCTATAAAGTCCACAGTTAATAATACCTGCAAAGGGATTTTGAGTTTTTATTACGTTAAGAGTGGGAGATTGGTCAGGCCAACCTTGAGTCCAACCTTGAGCCCAAGGCAGTAGCGCAGATGCTTTATGGTGCTCAGGTATGGGGACCGGCCCTTATTAACTGACTGGAGGTACTGCAGAATAGATTTATTCATTCTATTTTTTTAATGTCCCGCAAAATATTCCTATAGTCTCATTACGATCAGAGACTCAACTTTTCCCAGTTGTGTCTCTGATCATGGGTAGGCTTCTGAAATTCTGGCTTTGAGTTAACTTTGCTTCCCAGGATACCTTGGTGGCTCAAGCTTTAAACATGTTTGTCACCAAGGAACATAGGGCCACACACGTGTGATACTGGCCTACACGTAGGCTACAAGCCTAGTAAATATGGGTATTTTCAGACGTGATGAGATCACAGTGAACCACAGTGAATACCCACCTGTGGTCACTGTCCCCTGCACGTCTGTTCAGCGGCCGCCAGATGTTCGCCACACTGAATACCTACATGGGGTCAAATTCAACCACGCTTCCCGGGCTCCCGGCGGGAAAATCCGCAGAAGTGTGGTGAAAGTGATTCCAGGCGGGCATCAATAAAAAGTAACGTCTGGTCGACTATCACGGCCCGGAATCCCCGGAGGGATTCCGGGCCATGGTGAACTTGGCCAGACGCTGTGGCGGCATTGGCCTCGCTGCCCGCCCGTCTCCCCAGAGGGTGGGCGGTGAGGCAGCGTGGAGGGGGCGGGGCTGTGTGGCTGCATGTTGCACCGCGTGGCCCCGCCTGCTCCCTGATTCCCCGCTGGGATCCCCGGCATGTCTGTTTGCCGTGCCTGGGTGATCCCGGCGGGGAATCTCTGGGTTGTTTTCGGCATGGAGCGAAGCCGTCCCATCACGTCTGAAAACACCCTATGTAAAGCTGGAGGTCAAACATGGATGTAATGTTGAGAACTGACAGCTCAGTTCATGTACTTATGTGCTGTTAACTTACAGTTGGGAAACTCCAGGAAGTGAAGAATGTGTATTTGGGAAGCCTAGCCAGACAGAAACCCATTTGCTTGCAAATTAAGCTTCCTGTTTACCTGGATTGCCTACGTGCAAGGAAACACACAAGCTCATGAGCAGGAAAGCTCAAACAAAGAGACCATGAAAATGTATTTAAAGGGGAGGCAAGACAAAGGAGGACAGAGACATCTTGAGCAATCTTATTTGCATCCTGGATCCTGCCAGCTAGCAAGGTTGGGAGACATGCACTGAGACCAGGACTTTAATTTCTAACCTTAAGAACTGGAGCCCCGGCCAGCATCACCAAACTGGCTGTGTATGGACTAATTCTATGGACCTTCATAGGGTAAGATACTTATCTAGGAACTCAACCAGTATAGATTAGGAATGCGTTATAGTTACCTTTGATTTCTAGTTACTACTCTGTATCAACTATCTTGCTTATGTAATCAATAAACTTGCTTCTTATCTTTATGAAGAAGTGTCTGTGTCTAACATTGGAGACACAACAAGCAACTTGAGTTTCTAAACTCTTGTGAACCCAGAGAATAAAGAGTCTGTAAATGGGAAGGATCAGGCCCTTGGGTGACAAAGGGGTTGTCCCTGCTGCAGGATTGAATCAGCTAGAGAGGAAAACTGATTCAAGTGGGCTGTAAGTGAGGGAAACTGAGTCACTCAAACCCGGTAAAGTGGGGGTGCAGACCTCCAACCCATGACAGTGGTGCCCCAATGAGAAGGGTTATGCTCAGTTTGTGAACTAATGTGTAGAAAGTAGAGGGGAATCCTCTGAGGAGAGTAAATCCCATATCTGCAGAGACTGAGATTGAGCTCTGAGAGAAAATAAGCAAATCTTAGAACAGAGTGGCATTTTGTTGTTTTAGTTTTGATTTCGGGTGTCAGGGACAGATACCAAAAGAGGGCTTCTCCAAGTTCTCGAAGCCAGAATTGGAAAACGAGGCACAAGCCAGACACCTCCAAATAGAGGGGGAGCTAGAAAGCAACTGTGGCAGCTGATACGAGAATTTGAGATGAGCACGAATGGAACGGATGGGACTGGAGTGGGTGCGCAAAACCCCCCTCCAGGCTCCCCTCGACTTGACTCGCAACCAAGAGACGGAACACCTGGAGACAACCAGAGACAAAGCTCAAACTTGGAACTCGAGATGCTCAGGCTGAAAATTGAATATGAGTTCAAACAGCACCAGATTGACAAGGAACTAGTATTGGAGAAAATGAGAGCCGAAGAAAAGGAAAAAGACAGAAAATACAAGATCAACAAGGAACTGGAATTGGAGAAAATGAAAGAGGAGGAGAGAGAGAGAGGGAGAGACTACACCAACTTGTACTCCTGAAAGCACAGAAAGACTCAGGAATCCAGCCCACAATATCCTCTGGAAGCAACCAAGAAAAAGACAGAAGACAGCTGATCAGATCAGAGACTATTCACCACTTCTGCCCCTATACCAAGAAAGTGAATGCACTGAAAAAAGTTTCACAACTGCCCAGCACATCTTTCAACAACAACAAATTCCAGATGACTTGTGGATCAATCTAGTGATACCCAAGATCCCCGAGAAAGCAAGAGACATGTACAATGCAAAGCTGGAGGAAAATCAAGCACTGACTTTTGAAGAATTCAAAAATGCAGTTCTTGAGGAGTGCAGAATCACTCCAAAATCTTTTCGCCAGAAATTACGCAACTTTAAGAAGGGAAACGGTATGTCTTATTTGGATATGGGGAAAGTGTTAAATCAGTATGGGGTGAAATGGTTAGATGCACAAGGGAAGGCTACAAAGGAACAAGTAGTGGACCTTGTAATCCTCAAGCAATTCCTTAGTAATTATACCCCTAATCTCAAATCACACTTGCTTAATCAGGGGGTCATGAATGTCAAACAGGCTGGGAGGAGGGCAGATGAATATATTGCAAATGCTTATGGGGAAAGGAAGCCAAATAATGGGGGGAAACCTAAGCAGGGGTCTTACCATAAGCAGAATAGGTATAAAAACCCACAATCTGAGCAGGGAAACCTGACCCAGAACAACCCAAATGAGAATGGAGGTGAGGGGGAGACAGGGATCATCCAGACCCCAAAGAGCACACACCTTCCAATCCTATAATAATGATTCAAGAACTTGCTTTAAGTGTAATCAAACAGGGCATATGGTACGGGACTGCCCCCCCCCCCCAAAAGGGAGTTTCATGGCCCTAAAGGGGAGTCTGAGATTATTGAGACTGTCAGTGCGAATTTTGTGTCTGTAGTCCAACCCGTCCCTAGAAGTGTTTATGATTTCTGTATTATCCCTAGCCCACCCACAGGGGATCAGTTGCTACGCAAACTGCTAGGTGAACGGGGTAAACTGTGTGGGGAGGCTGGACAATGGATCACAGACTGTTATGGTCAGGGAGGACTTAATCCCCAAAGATAACATAAACACTCATAGAAAGGTTCCTGGCAACAGGAAGCAAGGATATTCTGCCCACAGCAACTGTAAATTTAGAGGAAAGAATTGGTCTACCCAGACACCCTGGGGCCTGACTTGGGGGACAGTAAGCCAGTGGCATGGCATAACCTAGCAGCAAGGAGTTCCCAGGGTTAACATCGGATGGAAAAAAACACAGTGTACATGCACATCAAGCTTAAAATAAATAATTTATAAACCCAAAACACAGGGAAACACCCAAAACACTGGCATAACACTGGCAAAACACTGGCAAAACCCAGCAGCAAGGAGTTCCCAGGGTTAACATCGGATGGAAGAAAACACAGTCTACATGCACATCAAGCTTAAAATAAATAATTTATAAACCCAAAA
>QEPC01008291.1:104435-118383 GCA_003113815.1 Sphenodon punctatus | reverse complement strand
TTAGTGATTTAGTTTTAGTGTTTGTAGGAGTAGGCCTGTGTACTTATTAGATAATCCATTTAGTTCATAGCATTTAGAATAGTTAATAGCAGTTAGATTTAGTGTAGATAGATAGATAAAATATTAGATTAAAAAAAACCCCACACCATATAAAAACAAAAAACCAATAAAAAACAACAGAAAACCATATAAAACCCAATAAAAAACCAAAAAAACATATAAAAAACAAAAAACCACCCATAACATTTCCTGAACGGCCGAACCGAATGGCCGAACAGTGGAACGGAATGGCCGAACAGAACGGCCAAATGGCCAAACAGAATGGCCGAACCAAACGGCCGAACCCGAACTCGGCGAACTAACCAAACGTCTGAACCGAACGGATGAACCGAACGCAGCCGAACCGAACGGACGAACCGAACGGACAAACTGAATGCAGCTGAACTGAACGGCTGAACCCAAAGCGTGATCTGTTCGTCCATCCCTAGTTTCTGCTTCATTACTTATTTGTGTTCAAGACCTATGGGTAGCCCCTGAAATGGACTCTGACCATCTCCCCTTACAGTTATGGTTAAAAAAAACCTTGCACAAAGCTGTTGTCTTGAATGGGGGACTAAGCTCTACTAGGGACAACCAGGTGGTGGGCTTAGGAAAGGATTCCAGACCAGTTAAGAAATGGTCTTTGGAGCTGGAGGAGGAATTTCTGAAGATGCTTGATTCTGACCCATTGTCAGGGGCCGGGGGCATGGGGCATGGTGGCAGCGGCAACGGACTGGGCCCAGACCCGACAAGCGCTCCCTCACTCACCGGAGAAATCCAAGCTGCTTCCCGCAGACCCACCAGTTGGGGCAAGCCCGCCGTCGCGTGCTGTTGCCAGGGCAACCCCTAACAGCAGCACAACAATGGAGCCGCTTCCATCCACCTCACAGAAAGTGAGGTCAGTCCCAGCCCCCATGTGTCGCTCCGCATGCATCCAGGCACGTCGAGGGGCGGAGCCTGGCCTATAACTACCGGTGCTGCTCTACAGACAGTGCCGGTAATCAGAGATTGAGAAGCTGGTCCCCCAAAACTAAGTGTGAAACTGTGGATTATTGATTGTTGTTCCTTGCTATTGTTCTGTGTGCTTCGTTCAGCCTTTCTGTGTTTGCCTGTCCCTTGTCCTCGCTTCCCCTCCTCCCCTTCCTTCATTCTCCCTTCCCTTGTCTTGTTTCGGGTATGGTGTATGCAGAGGGTTAGTGAGGCGATCCAGGAACAATTGGGAGTGCGTGTATTCCCGTGGTGATCTTCCCCAAGGAAGTGTGACTGCTAGAGGTGGTGGGGCTGTGTGACCCGTCCTTCCCCCCTGCAGGGTTAGTTGTCCTTACCGTGCAGTGTGCGAGCCCTTGAACCCACAACCTCCACCCTGGTACCTTATCCTGGTAACCCTCACTGGTACCCCACACTCCATTCCAGTTCCTTTCCCCTGGTGTGTCTGAAGAACGTGCTTGTGCATCCACTTCGAAGCTCTGCGCCCAGTGATGATGGAGGCCTGACTTCTGTGAGGTCATTAAGGCTACCATACTATCTGGATGGGCATTATTTTCTCAGGGCATCCTTGCAGATCGTGAGCCTGAGCCGTGTGTGTGAGTGGGCGGGGGCTTCTGGGTCTCCCTTATCTTCCCCCCCCCTCCTGTGACACTCATGTACTTTGCTGCTCTCCCAAATAGTGGAGCAGAAGGGGAACGTGTTAGTGTTATACTCCGAGTTGATGAATTATTTCAGAACAATTCTTGTGACTGATAGGGTTTTCAACTATAAGCAATCCTTTCCTCATTGGTTTGACAGCGAATGTCGTGACTTGAGAAGTAAATTGCGCAATAGTGTTCGCCAGGTTAGAAGGCTCCCGGACTAGATCAAATAGAAAATTCTTTGTTGTAACGAGAAGAAGTTATAGAAATTTATTAGCAAAACAGAAGGTCTTCTGTTGGGAAAATTGGTTGACCTTATTATCTGCAGCTAACCAAAAGGACCAGAGTAAATTTTGGCACCTCATTAAACTTGCCAAAATAAATTCCACCCAATCTGTATTGTGCAAGATCGCAGCGGAGGTGTGGGAACAGCATTTTGAGTCTCTTTTTACAGCTCCAGCTGCCCCGGTGGTGACTTCCTGGGACTTTTTACCTGAATGGCCACCCGTGGAGGAAGAAGAGGTAATGGATTTGATAACTCAACTGAAATCTGGCAAAGCAACTGGGCATGACTTAATTCCAGCTGAAATGATCAAAAGCAATCCCCAATGGTGGGCAAAAATCTTGGCACATTTATTCACTGTTATAAACACTACGGGGAAGTTCCCCGCAGACTGGTCTAACAGTATTGTTTCTCTGATCTTCAAAAAGGGTGATCCTAAAGATCCGGCCAATTACAGGCCTATTAGCCTGCTTAGTATAATCAGCAAGCTTTACTCTAAATTTTTGCTGGTAAAATTTCAGCAATGGATGGATGACGTCTCTCATTTGGAACTAGAACAAGCTGGGTTCAGAGCTGGGCATTCTACTTTGGGTCACATTTTTATTCTAAAACAATTATGTGCTAGATCTTTGGACCCAGCTGGGAAGCAGGCTCTGTACCTTTGTTTTGTGGACCTAAGACAGGCGTTTGATACAGTCAATCGTGAATTTTTATGGAACAAACTTCTGAAGACTTCCATTGATTGGAGATTGTTGTATTTGATAATCAGTATTTATACAAATAACATGTTGCAGGTCTGTCATCACAATCGAGTCTTGACAAAGAAAATCTCAGTAACTAGGGGAGTGCGCCAAGAGTGTATTTTGGCCCCGGCGCTGTTTAATTTTTTCATTAATAACATTGTTGCATCCTTTGCATTGATTGATTCTCACTCCCCCAAAATTGTCAACAGGCGTATTCTTTTATTATTATATGCAGATGATGCGGTTATTTTATCCCAAACCCCTGTTGGATTGAAAAGAGGAATGGCTGGATTTAATCTGTTTTGTCAAGCAGAAGGTCTGGCAATAAACCACAGTAAAACTAAAGTAATGGTAACAGGACAATCCACCCAGTCATATTATTGGCAAATGGGTGGACATGAAATTGAGCAGGTCCACACCTACAAATATCATGGGGTAATTTTTGCAGATAATTGTCTTTGGAAAGCCCACTACGCGGTGGTAATGACCCAGACCACGGCTTCTGCTAGAACTATTCAAAGTTATTTCTACTCTAAAGGTGGCAAGTTGATAGCTCCAGCTTTACATTTATTTAAAGCTAAAGTAGTGCCCCAACACTTATATGCCTGTGAAATTTGGGGTTTCCCCTTTTTAGATATGTGTGAGAAGGTACAGATTGCCTTCCTAAGAAGCATATTGAGTCTTCCTCCAGGTACTCCCCAAATTTTTTTGAGGACAGAATCTCGTTTAAGTACTATTAGATCAAGGATGCTGTTTCTTGTTGTCAAATTTTGGTTGATAATGTTATTCCCCCCAATTTCAAATTCACGATTTGCTCTGCTTGTCACCAAGGGTTTGCAAGATGTGTGGAATAGCAAAATCACTATGTTGATCTTTAAACTAGGTTTGTCACCTAGTGTTTTGGCTCCTCTTGGTTTGAAAGCAGCAATGGAGATTGTTGCAGCAATGGAGCTTCAATCAGAACATTCACTACTAGGATCTCAAAAAATTTCCAGTATTTATCCAGATATATGTTATGGTAATAGTAATCAGTATTTGCTCGCCTGGGTTGATGCAAATTTAAGGCATGCTTTAACATTGTTTAGGATGGAGCTGTTTCCCTCTGCTGTGGTCGAGGGACGCTATTCAAAGGTTCCCAGGGAGAACAGATACTGTACAAGCTGTAATCTTTGGCAGATAGAAACGATTAAGCATGTGTTCTTTTGTTGTCCATTGTATGCTGATTTACATTTAAAGTACTTGACTCCATATATAGGTTCGGTCTCAAACTGGCAACAAGATTTGCTTGTGAAATCTCTTCTTGGTGGCCTTGACTCAGAATGTTCCAGAAAAATGGCTAGGTTCTGTTTTTTGGTGTTGTGTAGTAAACATCTTAAGTAAACTGGATAGTGTATCTTATTTGCTGTACTTGAAGTTTCATCTTTGGAATATTTTTATTTGTTTAAGGCTATGTTGCTGCTTGTATATTTACATGTATATTTATTTGTAATGACCAAATTGGTCACACAATAAACAAACTACTACTACTGGAAGTCAGGAACAGAAAGGGGGAGGGTAGGTTCAGGGTTCAGCCTGCGGAGGCTCTCCCATCAGGAGGGTCAGGCGGCGTGCCGGCCTCTCACAGGGAGCCTCCGGAGAATAAGGGGGTTTCCCTATCCCACCGGCCCAGAGTTTGGAAGCCGGTGGGTCACAAGCCTAGGGGACCCACTACAACTGGTGTAGTTGGCAGGATAGGCCTGAAGGAGCAGGTAACTAGGGACATCGACCCAACGGTCGGGGAGTACAAGGGGGCGATGGACACCGAAGCCATGCTAAAGTAGCTAATGGAGTCCCACAAAGCACAGTTGGAGACCCAGAGGGGCTTCCTCCAACAACTGACCAGCGAGTTGGCAAGCACCTAAGTGTGAAGCCAAGCTCAGTTGGCGGAACAAGTAATGGCCCTGATGTCTCCCACCATCACCGCCTTAATGGCTTGTGCACCCAGGGCCGTGGAGGCCAAGGGCCCCAGGTGCGGCTCACAAAGATGTCACCTACGGATGACCTGGAAGTGTTTTTGAACGTTTTCAAGTGGGTGGCTACCACAGCAAAATGGCCCGAGGCACAGTGGACCATTCTGTTGGCCCCCTGTCTATCAGACCCCGCCCAGGCAGTGTATGATAGGCTGGAGGTGGAGGAGGCGGCTGACTTTGCTAAAGTGAAGGACGCTATCTTCAGGGGGCTAGACATTTCAGAAGAGACCTATGGGAAATTATTTTGGAGGGGAAAGTATCTCCCCGGGGCATCTCCATAGGCAGTGGCTCAGTAGCTGAGGACACATTGTCTGCGGTGGCTAAAACCACAGAAGAGGTTGTCTCAGGAAATAGTTGAGCTCCAGCTAACGGAGCAGTTCATTCAAATACTGGCCCCGGGTGGTTGGGCCTGGGTCGCTTGCCACCAACCCACGTCCTTGGGAGAAGCAGTAAATCTAATGAAAAATTATGAGGCATTCGAAGGCCCTGTGGGGTATGGGGGTAGAGAGAGCAGTAAGGGACCACCCTGTGATGAGAGAACCTCCAAGCCGAAGGGTCCACCCTGGGAAGGGCGTTTTGGGGGCCTGGGAAAATGGGGGCCTCGGGAGGAGGGCACCCGGGCTGGTATAGGAGGCGTGCATGAGGGCAAAGGAACCAAACCCCTCTGGGGGAGCTCATGTGGCTTTGACCCCAATGCCTGGCTACCTCCCGACCCTAACCAGGGCTGAGGGGGGGAGAGGGGAACTCGGTGACCTGGATGTATTATCAATGTGGCAAACCAGGGCACTTGAAATGTGACTGTCCCCTTATGGATTTCACCTTTGCAGATGGGTGATACCCATCTGAAGGTAGCAAGGGGGGAAACCGTTGATCTCTGTGTGGATCGGGGGCCAAGACTATGGGGCCCTCATTGACACTGGGTGTGGGAAAATCTTGGTACGGGCAGGCATTCAAGGGGTAACCCAGGCCGGGGCCCCAAACATAGATCTTCAGTGTATACATGGGGAGGTGCGGTTTTACCCAACCTGCTCGGTGACCATGTCAGTGGCGGGGCATTCAACGTGCCATCCAGTAGGGGTGGTACCCGGGCTTGCTCACCCCGTCATATTGGGGTGGGATTGGGGGTCCTTAGTGTCACTGTTACCCAAGCACGAGGGACTCCTTGGGAATGATCTTCCTGATGGGGAGACTGGACCGGACCAGGGAGGGTCGGATATCAACGGAGCACCACCCGGGGAGGCACCCTGGATGGTAAGGTCCTTTGATTTTATTCAAGCCTAGCATAGCGATCCCAGATTCCACAATGCTTATGAACAGGTAACCATGGTAAATGGGCAACCCAGGGACCCTGAACAACCCTTAGCATAGTCCCATTTTGAATTGATAAAGGACCGTCTATACTGGGTGGACAAAGACCCAGCCTGGGGGGAGGAGGTATGCCAGTTGTTAGCTCCAGAAGGGGTGCAGCTGCAACGCGATCTGCTATGATTAGCCCATGAGATACCCTGTGCCGGGCACCTGGGGGCTGAGAAAATGCTGGAGAGATTGACGGCCCTGTTTTACTGGCCCGGTATCAGGGAGACAGTACAGAGCCTCCTGCCCTGAATGTCAATTGATGACAAAATAGAAAGTGGCTCCCGCACCCTTGGTTCCACTTCCTCTTGTAGGAGCACCCTTCGAGGGGGTGGGAATAGATATAGTTGGCCCAGTGGAGAAGTCATCCGAGGGGCATAGGTATATTCTGGTAATGGATGATTATGCCACCCGATATCTGGAGGCAGTGGCTCTGAGGTCTATCAAGGCCCCTGCGGTAGCTCGCGAGTTATTCAAAATATTTTCATGGACAGGGTTCCCCCAGACCATATTAACGGATCAAGGTACAAACTTTATGGGGTGGTGGATGCAGCAGTTGTGCTGCCTTCTAAAGGCCTGCCAGCTAAGAACCTCTGTATACCATCCCCAGACAGACGGATTGGTAGAACGATTTAACCAAACATTGAAGGCCATGCTCTGTAAATTCATCTGCGTATCACGGGGCCAGGGTACCAGGAGGGGCCAAGGTAGGGAAGGGCCTAATCCCCAAGGACGGAAAAGGAAGGTTGTCACGAGGCCAGGGTACTAGGGGGACCAGAATGGGGAAGGACCATTCCCACAGGCAGGAAGGGGGAGAGACCCCAAGGAGGGGAGCCTATGGAAGGGTGTAGGGGGAAAAGACCTCTCAGAGCATCTTGGAGTCTCCAGAGCCTGTTCTCATCTTGAGGCCTAGAAGCCTACATCAGAGAGGGTCTGATTCATCATCAAGGTCAAGGAGCAGACTTAAGACCCACACACCAAGATCCTCCCAAAGGGAGAGAGAAATGCAATAGGTAATGATGAGGAACAGGGGGAGTCCCACGGATTGGGTGATAGGGGACTAGGGACCTAGAGCTGGGGAAACAACAGGGAACCACAGGGAACAAGGGAATAACAAGGGACAAGAGCCAAGGGGCTAGGGAACCAGAGCGGGAGGACCAATGGGGATGAGGGGAACAGCAAGGGGCCAGAGCTGATGGGCTAGGGAAACAGAGCTGGGGGAACACCAGGGACAAGGGAAACAACAGGGGACAAGAGACGGGGGGCTAGGGAAACAGCGCTGGGAGAGCCCTGGGACGAGGGGAACAATAGGGGACAAAAGCTAGGGGCCTAGGGAAACAGAGCTGGGGGAGCAACAGGGATGCAGGGAGCAACAGGGGGCAAGAGACGGGGGGCTAGAGAACCAGATCAGGGGAGCATCAGGGAACATGAGACAAGGGGCTAGGGAACCGGAGCGGGGAGCAAGAAGGATGAAAGGAGCAACAGAGAGCAAGAGACAAGGGGCTAGGGAACCAGAGCTGGGGAAACACTAGAGACAATATTTATTTATTTTAATTTATTTTATTAAATTTATACTCTGCCCCATCCTGAACCCAACTCGGGGCGGCTTACAATCATAAAATATCATAAAAACAATGCAATACCTAAAATGGCATATATAACAATTTAAAACATATAACACAGCATAGAAACAGGGCCTGGGCCATAAATTACTGGGGGTAGGGGGAATAAAACCCAACTACCCACCCCACTCCCCAAAGGTCCGGGTGAACAACCAGGTCTTGCATCTTCGCCGAAATACTAAAAGGCTTGCGGCCAGGAGGGCCTCCTCCGGCAGGGAGTTCCAGAGACGCGGCCCGACCACCGAGAATGCCCTCTCCATTGTGGCCCCCCGCTTAACGTGGGGGACCTCCAGGAAGGCATCCCCAGCAGACCGCAGGAGTCGCTTCGGAGCGTGGAGGGCAAGGCGGTCCCTGAGGTATGAGGGGCCGAGACCGTGCAGAGCTTTGTAAATCAATACCAACATCTTGAATCTGGCTTGGTATGCTATCGGCAACCAGTGCAGAGCCTGGAGCACTGGTGTTATGTGCTCCCAGCGACCCGTCCCCGAAAGGAGAAGGGCTGCCGCATTCTGCACCAGCTTCAGCCTCCAGACCAAACACAAGGGAAGCCCCATGTAGAGCGCGTTACAGTAGTCCAGCCTCGAGGGGACGAAGGCATGGATGAGGGAGGCCAAGTCTGGGCCGGAGACGAAGGGATGCAGCCTCCGCACCAGATATAACTGGTGAAAGGCAGCCTCTGTGACTGCCTCCACCTGCCGCTCTAGGCGGAGGTCTGCATCCAGCACCACCCCCAGACTCCAGACCTGTTGAGCTAAAGGAGGGCAAACCCCCCCAATAAGGGGGGCCGACACCTCCTTCGCTCTCCCCATCAACATCACCTCTGTCTTATCGGGGTTGAGCCTCAGTCTGCTCTGCCACATCCATTCTGCCACGGCCTCCAAACACTGGGATAGCACCGAGATAGCAGGGTCTGGGTCCACTGAAAAAGAGAAGTACAGCTGAGTATCATCGGCATATTGGTGGCAACGCACCCCAAACCCTCTCACGACCTCCCCCAGGGGCTGCATATAAACATTAAATAATAACGGAGACAGAATGGAACCCTGAGGAACGCCGCATGATAAGGCGTGGGGGCAAGATGTTTCCTCCCCCAGCACCACCCGCTGGCTTCTCTCCGAGAGGAATGAACGGAACCATTCGAGAACAGTCCCATCCAGACCCCCAGGTCACGCAGCCGTCTCAACAACAGCCCATGGTCCATGGTGTCAAAAGCAGCCAAGAGATCTAGCAGGATGAGAAATGTTGAACATCCTGCATCCATCTCTTGGCGGAGATCGTCGACCAAGGCCACCAATGCCGTCTCGGTGTCATAGCCGGGGTGGAACCCAGATTGAAATGGGTCAAGGAAACTGATGCTGTCTAGATGCGTCTGGAGCTGAAGTGCCACCACCCGTTCAATAACCTTCCCTAAAAAGGGAAGGCTAGAGACAGGTCAGTAACTGGCGAGGACATCCACATCCAACGATGTTTTTTTCAGCAGGGGGCGCACCACAGCCTCCTTGAGACTAGGCAACAGCCTCCCCTGCTGCATGGACGCATTCACTATCCTCGCCAGCACCATCCCCAACGTCTCCCTGGAAGCTTTCACTAACCAGGACGGGCATGGATCAAGTTCACAACATGTGGCCCTAACAGACCCCAGGACTTCCGCCGCATCGGCTGGCTTCACTTCCTGAAACTCCCCCCACAAAGCTGGACCAGACGGGGCCTCCAGCACCTCGCGCTCTCTATCTATTGCCTCTAATCCAGCTGCAAAGTCGCTCTGAATCCGAGCGATCTTGTCCGTGACAAGGGGAACAACAAGGGACAAAAGACAGGGGACTAGGGAAACAGCACTGGGGGGACAACAGGGATGCAAGGAACAACAGGGGGGCAAAAGACAGGGGGCTAGGGAACCAGAGCAAGGGAGCAACAGGGATGAAGGGATCAATAGGGAACAAGAGACAAGGGGCTAGGGAATGGGAGTGGGGAAGCAACAGGAATGAGGGGAACAATAGGGAACAAGAGACAAGGGGCTAGGGAGCCAAAGCTGGGGCAGCACATGCAGACTATAGGGGAGACAGGGATACAGGACAAACACACAGCAGGAGAAGAGGCACTTGCTACAAGACCATACATAAACATCAAACCTTAAGGCGGGTGTGAGACGTTGCTCCATCGGCTTCCTGTGGCCACACCAAGGCTTAAATACTTCCTGTGGCCAATCAGGAAGCTGGGGGGGACAGGACTAAGGTAACCGACTACAGCTGGGGGAGGCACAACATACAGGGAACATCCCCACCAGAGGAGACAGAGGGAGAAAACTCAGGGCATTTACAGACCCACCCAGTGGTGCAGGGTGCTAGAATGGCACCTCAGCACCCAAAGGCCATGAGTTCAAGGCCCATCCATGACACTGTGATGAACCGTGAACATGGCCCTCCGTTCTTCCAGCCTTACTGTTCGCCTACTGCGAGGTTCCCCAAGCCTCCCTGGGATTTTCCCCCTTTGAGCTCTTGTATGGGAGAAAGCCATGGGGCTTGCTGGATTTAGTGAGAGAGGGGTGGGAAGAGGCCCCAACACCAACATCCAACGTAGTCCTATACATGACCAGGCTGCGGGACAGATTACAGAAGGTGTGGAATGGGCAGCAAAGAACGGGCTTGAGGCCCAACAGAGGCAAAAGGCCTTGTTCAATCAGCAGACGAAGCCCTGCCAGTTGCACCCTGGTCAACAAGTCTTGGTGTTGTTACCCATCTCAGAGTCGAAGCTCTTGGTCACCTGGCAGGGCCCATACAAAGTGGTTAAACAAGCAGGGGAGGTGGATTATGTGGTGTGTCAGCCAGGGAAGCGGCCCAAGCTGCAGACGTACCACATGAATCTCCTAAAGGAATGGAGGGATTGAGATCAAGGGCCAGCTGAAGCGTTGGGGGGTTGACCTCACTGGGGGGTCTCAGCTTACAGACAAGGGGCCAGATATCCTGATGGGGAAGGAGCTGGACCCCACCCAGAGGGCCCAGCTAAGAGCCCTGGTGACATCTTTCCAACATGTGTTCACGCCAGTCCCTGGCCGCATGACACTAATCCAACATGATATTGTGACCAAAAAAGGGAAAGTGGTGTGGGAGCCCCCATGACAGAATCCCCGGCATCTCTGGGGAGTGATGGAGGAGGAAGTACGGAGTATGCTGGACCTCGGGGTCATAACAGAGTCAAACAGTCCCTGGCGGAGTCAACCAGTGCTCGTGGGCAAGCCCAACGGATCCACTCGGTTTTGTATTGACTTCCGGAAGGTAAATGACGTCTCCCACTTTCATGCTTATCCCATGCCCCATGTGGACACCTTGCTCGAACACTTGAGGGAGGCACGGTATCTCTCGACACTGGATGTCACCAAAGGATGCTGGCAGATCCCCCAAGTGCTGGCAGCTCAAGAGAAAATGGCATTTGCCACCCCATTGGGCCTGTTTCAGTTTGTGTGGATGCCCTTTGGACTACACGGAGCCGCGGCGACCTTCCAAAGACTGATGGATAAACTCTTCACTGGTCACGGAGCATACGCCGCAGCATATATCGATTACATCATTATATTCAGTGCCACGTGGGAGGAACATATGAAACATCTCCACAGAATACCACAGGCCCTGGCCGATGCTGGGCTCACGACTAACCTGAAGAAGTGTTGGTTAGGGCTACACGAGGTCGTGCACTCAGGATATCAGGTGGGCAAGGGCCAGATACGACCCTTGTGGGACAAAGTCCAGGCCGTTAAGGAGTGGCCCCGACCGACTATGAAAAAGCAAGTTCAGCAGTTTCTCGGTCTCGCCAGTTACTATCGATGACATGTTCCACACTTTGTGACGCTGGCAGCTCCCTTGACAGATTTAACAGGAAAGAGACACCCTACCACCATCCGATGGACCCCAGTGGAAGTGCACATTTTTGATACCCTAAAGGACAGACTGCAACGCCCCTGTCCTCTATACCCCTGACTTTGCCCATCTGTTCCTTCTACAAACTGATGCATCGGATGTGGGGGTGGGGGCCGTGTTATCGCAAATCATGGGAGGGGAAGAACACCCCATAGTATACATCAGCCGCAAGTTAGGCCCTCGGGAGTGAGCATATGCTACCATTGAAAAGGAAGCCTTGACCACGCGCTGGGCCGTTGTCTTCCTCCGGTATTATCTGGCGGGTACCACCTTTACCCTGATTACTGACCACGCCCCCCCTCCAATGGTTGACATCCATGAAGGACTCTAACGCCCACTTACTTCGATGGTATTTAACTTTACAGCCCTATAGATTCGAGGTATGCCATTGTGCGGGGCGACTCCATCGTTATGCTGACTTTTTGTCTCAACAGGGAGACACAGCCCTGCAGCATGATCCCCTCCTGGGCGATCTCTTGATGGTGGTGGTGCGCCCACTGACCAGACCCCCCGAACGATACCTGGGTGGGCAGGGAGTCCGCGGTGATTCCTCCAGCAGTAGCGCTGGTGCCAGGCTCAAGGAGCAGGGAGCTGCTCATGCGGACGGCGATGACATCATCAGGTGGCAACAGACCCCAGGGCGGACACACACGCAGAGGAAGAATCTGGAAGCCCCGGGTAGAAAAGCCGGTGGAACAAGGGAGAGAGGAGGCAGGACTGGAGGTGGTGGGAACAACTCAAGGAAAGTACCCGCAATCTCCTAACTGGGGGTGGGAGTGGTAGATACGCCCGTGTTGTCACGCGGCGTTCCCCTACTAAGGGCTGTTACCCTGGAAGTCAGGAATGGGGAGGGGGAGGGTAGGCTCGGGGTTCTGCCTGCGGAGGCTCTCCCATCAGGAGGGTCGGGTGGCATGCCGGCCTCTCACAGGGAGCCTCTGGAGAACAAGATGGTTTCCCTACCCCACCGGCCCAGAGTTTGGAAGCCAGTGGAACACAAGCCTAGGGGGCCCACCACATTCTGTATTAGCTCTTGCTGTGTCAGGTTACGTTCACAAAACTCTGGTGCTTGCACTAAAAATCTTCCCCAGCCCTCAGTGTTATACATATATACCTTACCTTTCCTTATACTCTTTATACATTTTACCTTTTCCCTTCCCCTGTCTGTCTCTAATATAGATTACAGATATAGATATAGATTAGATAGATATACCCTATAGTTTTTCCTATATATTGCATATACTATAGGCTATTAGGTTTAGGTTAGACATACATTATGGAGCCACAGTAGTGCCTCCATAGTTAAGGCAGAGCTAACTTTCTTCATTGAGAAGCCCATTGAGTTCCATGGGAGTCCCAGGGGCAATTTCCTCTGGGTTGCAACCCACTGTTGATGGGGTTTTCTCATTGATTTTGCCATTAATAGTGAATGTGGTTTGCATAGAAGAGTCAGAAAATGCTCAAAGTACATGCCACTATTCACAGAACGTGCAATGGATAGGTATAAGATGTTTAATTATGATTTTAAAGTACTAGCTGTATGCTTTAACCTTATACTTATGTCATGCACTCTTCCTAACCTATTTGATTTGAGGACAAAAAATCAATGCTACACATAGTAGAGCTTGGGGGTCTAGAGGTACAACTCTTGTTTAGGGAGCAAGTGGTTCTGGGGTTCAAATCCCCTGTAGTGCTGCTGTTGTCAAGTGGGAGGAAAAAAGACTGCACCTTTAGGGGGGAAAAAAAATGTTGCTGGCTGTCAAAGATTCATATCCAGTCCTGTGCAGGGGGCCCTGATCCTGGAATCCTTTCTCTGGTGGGTGGAGGATGCTTGGGATCCAGTGGGGTGCTCATCCTGTGGTGGTATGAGCCTTGAAATCAGTGAGACCATTTGCAGAGCATAAATTTAGTCACATGCAGTCTTGGTGGGAATGGAGCTAATAATAGGAAGCATCTGAAGGATTCCACAAGTGGAGAGGGAAGCACAAGCTGCATTATGTGATTATGGTGTATCTGCTATCTAACTGGTCAGGTACAGTATACCTGAATCTTGACATTGGTAGCTCTAACTGTTGTGTGTGCAGTAGGGGCGGGAAAACTGGTAAATCCGGAATCCGATAATGCCGGTACCGGGCATACCGGCATTATCGGATTCGACCCGGTAAATCCGGTCGGGTTACCGGATTTTTTTACATTGCAGCCATTTAAAAATGGCTGCAATGTAAAAACTTAAAGCCCCACCAAAAAAGTTAAAAAAAACAAACCCTCCCCGAGTCCAGGCTGCGCGGGTGGAAGGGGGGACACCCCCCACCCACCCTGCCCAGCCTGGATTTTTGTTTAAAAAAAGACTCAGAGGCGAGCCC
>QEPC01008291.1:79233-91525 GCA_003113815.1 Sphenodon punctatus | reverse complement strand
AAAAAACTTTTTTGCTGGGGCTTTAAGTTTTTTTACATTGCAGCCATTTTTAAATGGCTGCAATGTAAAAAAAATCCGGTACCCCGGAATCCGGTACCCGGTCCGGATTACCGGGTCGAATCCGATAATGCCGGTACGCCCGGTACCGGCATTATCGGATACCGGATTTTACCGGTTTCCCACCCCTAATAAATACGCAGTGCAATTTTTAGAATGAAAACTCAACCCTTTGGCCCCAGATGACCCCACTCCAGTGGCCCTAGAACTCTCCCCCTCCTCCCCACCTCACATACCCAGAGGCTGCCAGCCCCAACACACTCCGACTGACGTTCCCGCAATGGCAAGACGTATGCAAGGACTAAACTTGTCATTTACAAAGAACAGCACATCTCTTACCTTGGATCTGAACAAATCAGAAGTTGATTCCCAAGTGAGGCAAACAGAAAATTGGTGCAGAGAACATGTATAAAGTCTAGAATACTGAACTATTGGTTCATTCAAAATAATTAACTTAAAACGAAGTATTTTAAGATCATGACTGGACAACTATTCAAACTCTGGATGCAGTTAATTATCATATAAATGTGTTTGAATAGCATTCTCCAGGTTCCTGTAATGGTGAAAATCTTTTAACAGTACATTCAAGACCTCTTCCACTATGAATGAAGGACTTCAATTTATACTATGACCTCAAAGCATGGAAAAGGTTATCTGGATTATTGGAGAGTGTTATATTAGACAATTACAGTATTTGATTAAAGAAGAGAAACTGCAGTTTTCTTCTTAAAATGTAATTTATAAATGCTACTGGTTTGGACAAGGAGGAATGAAATGGGAAAACATAGTTCCAAATTGGGAAGAAGTAATCCAAAAGAGAAATCATCCAACTCCTTTAGAAATTGTAATCTACTGTGGTGGGAATGATTTGGATTTCAGAAAAGGTGCAGATCTGCTAAAAGCAATTAAATGTGACCTTTCATATAGCATGAAATGTTTCCAAACTCTTTAAGATATTATTTTCTGAAAGACTATCTAACAGATACACCAACAGTCTTCGTGGGATTAAGAAAATTATGAAAACTATTAAGAATTTTTTCAGTTGTCTTGATGGAGACGACTTGGGGTGGGGTGGGCAACTCGTGAGCTCGTGGATGTGACTTTGTGGTGCCATTTTAGACTTGGGTCATGCATTTTTGTGTGTGCCCATGTTTGGATGTATCGGGTAATTTATTGTTATACTTCTGTGGTTGTTAGGAGTCAAACATCTAGAACTCTTTGTTGTGTTGCATTCCAATATTGATGTGACTTGTGAATTTATATATTCATGTTTGATGGAGTTCATGTGAGTGTTTTGTACGTGCAGTATCCATTTACTCGTTATGTATCCATTCACTCGCAGCTCCGCCTGGATGTCCAGGCGGCGGTTGTAGCGGGGAGTACCTTTAGTAAGTTACATCTGGTCCATTGTCTTCAACCGTGTATGTCAGACCCCAATCTTGCCACCATCATTCATCATCCATGCATTTATCACCTCAGAGCTTGACTACTGCAACGCACTCTACGTGGTGCTACCCCTGATAACCGTCTCTCAGATTGTAAGCCCTAGGGCAGAGACCATGTCGATTCAATTATTTTGTAAAGCACCAGGTACACTGCTGGTGCTATATAAATGTTTGATGATGATTAATAATAATAATAATAATAATAAATTAATAACAGATAAATCCATGGATTTTTGCAAGATTGCAGAATGGATGCAATCTGGCATACTGATTTTTCAAGAGAAGATCATTCACTTTCTCAAAAAGCTGGAGTCCACTTATCAATGAAAGGACAGGAAAATTTTAGGGATGGGTGAACAGATCGCGGTTCGGGTTCAGTCGTTTGGTCCGGTCCGGTCCGCCTGTTCATTTCGCCCGTTCGTTTCGGTCGCCACGTTCAGGTTCGGCCATTTGGTTCGGTTCGGGCATTCAGAAAAAGTACCGTGAGAGCCCGTGATTGTCCCGGAAACAGGAAATTCGAATGCGTGTGGAGCTTGTGTGGGTGAGAGCGTGTGTTGTGGCTGGCTGTGTGTTCGTTTTTGTTTCGTGTGTGTTTTGGCTGTGTGGTGTGTGTTGGTTTTGGTTTGGCTGGTTGGTGAGTGTTGGTGGGTTCTGTGTGTGTTGTGTTGGCTGTGTTGGGTGTGTGTTTAAAAAAAAAATGGAGAAGAAGGTGACTGGTGCCAGCACAATTAAAAACCGGGACTGGGGGAAGGCCAAGGTGGCGGAGCCGATGGTGGAGGAAGAGGTTCCTCCGGCCACTGCTGGACCTTCGGTGGTGGAGGAGGAGCCACTTAAGGCTCTATCCGTTAGAGCGAGCTCACTGGCGTGTGGGTGGGTGCGTGGGTGGTGGGCATCATTCAGGCACAAACAGTGGGCATCAGCGGGTAGCTATGGATGTCTGCCACAGAGAGAGAGGGTACTGTAGTGTGGGGGATCTTCCAGCAGTCAAGCAAAAGCATGAGCAGCACCCCCACCCAAACATGTACCTGCCAGCCATCCCCACTCTCCAGTTGCCATCCCTACCTAGCACCCCCAAATAAGGGCAGGATTTGCACGTGCCAGCCAGGGTCTCTCCATTGCCATCCCTCCCTAGCAGGCAGCACCCCAGGGAAGGCAGGATTGGCACGTGCCAGCCAGGGTCTCTCCAATGCCACCCCTCCCTAGCAGCCCCCCAGTGAGGTCAGGATTGGCACATGCCAGCCATGGTCACCATCTCCCATTGCCATCCCTAGCACCCCAAGGAGGGAGAACTAGAGGCATCATCATAAATGCATAGTATTACTTAGGTGTTGTTTATGTGTTCCTGTTTCAGAGAGGAATCAGATGCCGGCTCTGGTGCCCCACTGTGCAGGACACCCAGGGGGAGTTTGGATTCACCAGTGCCACCCCCAGACAGTCGGCAAACAAAACGCTCTGATGTCTGGAGGTTTTATGACAAGGGTGATGGAATCACCATCTGCAAGTTAAGGCACGGGGGCGGGAATGGATTGCCCTATGACCTGTTAGGAATGGAAGTCCCCTGCAGAGAGAGATTGGCCACCCACCCACTTGTGGAGACAGAATGCAGGCAGGACTAGACACAGACCATTGGTCTGATGCAGTATGGCACTTCTTATGTTCCTATATTTTTATGCTCTTTAGATCTGCTGCAAAAGATTAAGGAGGTAGAGAGAGGGGACATGTCGGGGCTAATCACCCACATTGAAAAGCTCCATGGCCAGATGGTGAGGCAGCAGGAGGACTCTGGCGTGACTGTGGAGCCCGAGCAACAGCGCCAGAAGAAGGGGGGGAAGGCAACCCGCAAGTGACGGCATGTAAGCCCTCCCCCCCACAGCCCCTATGTGGAGACCCCCGGGCCCTGGGAGAATGCTGAGGCCAAGGCCTTTCGGGCAGAGTTGGAGAGGCCCATCTGGGACTTTGTGGCCAGCCTGCAGGAGACAGTAGCCACCATGGAGAACCGCCTGGTGGAGCAGTTCCAGGCGGTCCAGGTGGAGAGGAAGAAGGTGGAGGCGTACGGCCAGTACATCTCCACTGAGATGGAAGGCCTAGAAATGTACCACCAGGCACTCTCCAGGTGGCATCGGGACACAGAAGGGGCCGTGGAGTTTGCCGTCTCCCATTGTCAGGGCTGGGGCCAGGACTAAAGGAGGGAGGGGAAACACGGGCAAGGGAAAGACACCCAGGTCCCGAGCCCCCGCACCCACCGTCCCCGAGGTACCTAAAAGCGGAGCCACTCCGCAAGCAGAGGGTGAGAGCAGGGAAAACACCCAGAACCCGGAAGTGAAGCAGCGAGGCAAAACAGGGGCGGATGGGGAAGAGGGAGAAAACGCAACAGCGGGAGCGGGACAGGGGGCAGGGCCATAACTCACGTTGCGGCATTCAGCACGCCTGCAAGCACAACAGGGTGGAGCTAGGGGGGATTTAAGGCTAGCAGCTGTAGCTCTTCCTTGCTGGCGATCAGTGCAACTGTGAAGCTGGGCCCTGGAGCGTTGTGGGCGATTGAAGCTTGTGAGATAGACTTAGAGTGTGTGAGTGCGAGGAGCGTGGGTGTCGGCGAGTGGAGTACACGGAGTGGAAGTGAGTGTCAGTGAAGAATCTTATTGTTGGTGTGCACTATTATCTCCTCTTCCTGGGCTACCTTGATTGTCTCCTCCCTAGGTTGGTGGGGTTTTTTCCCCCTTCCCATTCCCCCTTCCTCGGGGCTTTTCCCCATCCCCCACCTTACTTCACGTGGCGACTTCCCCCCTGCACCGTCGGGTGGAGTGGATCGGGGTTTGTGGGGTGTGGACGTGTGAGCAGGGACCTGGTCCCCCTGTGGGCTGTAGGTTGGGCTTGCGCACACTTTTACTGATCCCTTTTCCCTGTGATGAAACGGCCTCGTTCCTAACGGGACTCATTGGGCCACCTGTTACCCTGAGGGAAACTTTTCACAGTCACAGTGTGTGCTCCCACCCTCCGCAGGAGTCTCTGACGCGAACGAGGCGACTGAGAGAACAGGTCCGTGGGCTTCCCCCTCTTTCCAGCCCCAATCCCTCACAGTATCACCAGCCTCTACCATGGACCTGGCACAACAGATGGAGGAGATGGGTCGAGCCATTCATACCTTGGCCATGGAGCTGAAGGATTTAAAGGAACAGGTAGTCGGGGGAGGTGTGGAAACAATGGAGGGAGCAGCGGCTGCGGCTCCCCCCGTACAAGCAGCAGCCCCCTCGGGGGCGGCAGCCGCCGCCGAGGGGGTAGTGGGACAACTAGGAAGAGAACCTCGCCATCCCCCCATTCAAAAGTTTGGAGGGGACCGCAAGAATTTCCAGGGGTTTTTGGCGTTGTGCAAATTGGCATTCCAGGTACAACCTATCACTTATGCATCCGATACAGCCAAAGTGGCCTTCATTATTGGGCACCTGGAGGGTCTGGCCCTAGATTGGGCCACACCCTTGTTACTAAAAGATAGCCCCCTATTAAGCGACTTCAGCGGGTTTTTACAGGAACTGCAATTCCTCTTTGACTATCCGCACCGAAAGAAGGATGCAGAGACCGCCATTATGACGCTGCAGCAGGGCAAAGGGCCCCTTTTGGAATATGTCACTCGATTCCAGCAATTGGCCGTGGAACTGGGGTGGGCCGACGAGGTGTTAAAAGTACTCTTCCGAAAGGGTCTTAGCGAAGAAATCAAAGACCAATTGGCCTTGACTGGGGTCCCAGAAAAGTGGGGGGGCCTTGTCAACCTGGCCTGCCAAATTGATGAACGTTTAACGGAGCGGCGAAGAGAACGACGACAAGACACGGGCAGGGTATGGGGGACCCGCCCGGTGACCAGTGGGACGGGAGGAACAAGGCCCGAGGAGCCGGAACCGATGCAAATTGGAGCCTCTCGAGGACCCCTTGACCCCCAAGAAAAAGAGCGTCGACGATTGGGTAAGCTCTGTTTTTATTGTGGTCTCGCAGGGCACTTTTCCAACGCCTGCCCGCAATTACCCCCCCATCGACGGGATTCGGGAAACGAGCGGGGCCGGGGCGGACAGGGGGTGCCCCGGTAGCTAAGGTATGCCCCCCTGCCACTATAATGCACCACATTGCAACCACACGACTTCAAGGGGAGCAGTTACAGGTACCCCTTATGTTGCAATGCCATACCAGCAAGGCCGTAGTACTCCTGGCGCTCGTGGATTCAGGGGCATCAGGGAACTTTATCGATGAGGAGGCAGTGCAAAAGTATGGGGTCCCTGTGGCCTCCAAACCCAGCCCGGAGGCAGTATTCGTCATTGATGGGTCTCCATCGGTTTCCGGCCCTATTACTTGCTGCACCCCTGCAATGATAGGGTGGATCGGAACCCATCAGGAAAAATTGGTGCTGGACGTAGTACGCACCCCAGCCTTTCCCGTGGTCTTGGGCATCCCCTGGCTGCAGAAACACAACCCCCATATAAACTGGGCGCACAAGAAGATTTTCTTTTCGTCCCAGCGGTGCCAGTCCCAATGCCAGCAGGAAGCCCTCGAAACAGGAAAAGTGTCCAGGGTGGTACAGATGGTCCCGTCAACATGCACTAGGCTCCCTCCGGATTACCAAGAGTTTTCAGATATATTTCGGGAGCAACAAGCCCTGGAACTTCTGCCCCATTGGGCGTACGACTGTACCATAGACCTACTTCCCGATACTACACCCCCCTATGGCCGAATTTATGCCTTGTCTGAACCCGAATTGGAGACTTTGAAGACCTATATTGATGAGAACCTTGCAAAGGGGTTTATCCGCCCCTCCACGTCTCCCGGAGGAGCCCCCCTCTTTTTCGTCCCTAAAAAGGACGGGGGATTGAGGCCTTGTATCGACTACAGAGGCCTCAATGCCATTACCGTCAAGAACAGGTACCCCTTGCCCCTAATTCCTGAGTTACTTGATCGACTCCAGGGAGCCGCCATCTTTACGAAGTTGGACCTCCGGGGAGCTTACAACTTGTTACGAGTAAAGGAAGGGGAAGAATGGAAAACCGCCTTTCGCACCAGATATGGGCATTTTGAATACTTAGTTATGCCCTATGGATTAGCAAATGCTCCGGCGGCATTCCAGCATCTGATCAACGATGTATTTCGAGATGTCTTGGACCAATTCGTTATCGCATATCTCGACGATATTCTTATCTTTTCCAAGGACTTACAGGAACATCGACAACATGTGAAGCTTGTGTTACAGCGTCTTAGGCAACACCATCTATATTGCAAGGTAGAAAAATGCGCGTTTCACCAAACGAGGGTCCCCTTTCTAGGCTTCATCATTTCAGCAGCAGGAATTAACATGGACCTTTCCAAGGTAACGGCGATCAGTGCCTGGCCCGCACCGCAAGCGGTAAAACCGCTCCAACGTTTTTTGGGCAGTGCTAATTATTACAGGCAATATATCGCCCGATATGCTGATTTGACGGCACCCCTCACACGCCTCCTTAGGAAAGGGGAACCCTACGTATGGACGTCCAAACAACAACAAGCCTTCGACCAGTTAAAAACTGCCTTCGTGACGGCTCCTATCCTACAATACCCCGATTTTTCCCTGCCCTTCCAAGTGGAGACAGATGCCTCAAGTGTGGCCCTGGGGGCGGTGCTCTCTCAAATCAGAGAACCAGAAGGAAACCCCTTGCCGTGTGCATATTATTCCCGTCAGCTCAGTCCAGCGGAGCGGAATTATACGATACTGGATCGGGAGTTGCTAGCGATACGTGCCGCCTTCGAAGCCTGGCGGCACTACCTAGAGGGAGCTCGACATCCTATTCAGGTGATCACCGATCACAAAAATCTAACATTTCTACAAACTGCAAGAATTCAGAACGCTCGCCATGCCAGGTGGGCCCTCTTTTTTGCACACTTCAATTTTCATATCCATTACCGTCCGGGGAAGCTCAACACCGTCGCGGATGCGCTTTCCCGAAGTTATGAGGTCCCCAACAGTCCAGCGTTGAAAGGGGAAACCATCCTCAAACCTCAAGCGTTCCTGGCGGGTGGCCTTACCTTACAGCAATTAAACGCATGGGCTGCTCAAGATCCAGAATTACAGGCAGCGGCTAAAACAGACACCCCCAGGACATCCCCCTCCAGTGAAGTTATCACCATCCCTCGCGTCGCCCGGCCAAAAATCCTGTGGGCCCACCATGATGCCCCCATGGCAGGGCACCCGGGACAACAACACACGCTGCAGCTGTTACAGCGGCACTTCTGGTGGCCCACCATGAAGCAAGATGTACAACGGTACGTACAGGGTTGTCCCATTTGCAACCGAACGAAGGTAACGCGGGCAAAACCAGTCGGTCTCCTACAATTGGCACCCCTTCCCCAAGGCCCATGGCAAAGGGTGAATTTGGACTTTATAGTGGAACTTCCCCCTTCCCAAGGGTATACTACCATTCTTGTAGCCGTAGATCAATTTACAAAAATGGGGCACTTCATTCCATGTAAAAAATTACCTACAGCCCGCCACACAGCACAATTATTTCTGCAAAACGTTGTCAAACTTCATGGCCTCCCACGCACGATTGTGTCGGACCGCGGACCGCAATTCACTGCTCGTTTTTGGCGTGCCCTATTCACATCGATAGGCACGCAGATCGCCCCCACCACAGCTTATAGACCTCAAGCTAACGGGCAAGTGGAGAGAGCCAACCAGACATTAGAGCAATATCTCCGCTGTTATGTGGATTACCTGCAGGATGATTGGGTAACCTATATTCCCCTTGCAGAATTCGCCTTCAACAATGCCCCCCATGCCTCGTTGGGTACATCGCCCTTTTTTGTATCCTACGGATTTCACCCTAGGCTCATCCTATCGGAAGAACCATCAGTGCAGGTCCCTGCTGCTGGAGCCATGATACAGACCCTGCATCGTTGTCATGTCCACGCCCGTGCCATGCTGCAAGCCGCTCGCCAACAGTACAAACAGTATGCCGACCGCCGCCGCCGCCCGGCCCCACGGTACCAGGAAGGGGATCTGGTGTGGGTAGACCGCCGTCATTACCCCTCTCTTCGCCCTTCTGCAAAGCTTGACAATCGATTCATGGGGCCCTTTCCAGTAGCGCAGCAAGTGAATCCGGTCACCTATCGTCTGAACCTACCTTCCTCTGCTCGGATCCACCCAGTATTCCATGTGTCATTGCTGAAACCATATTACCCTTCCTCCTACCCATCGAGGCCGCCCCCCGAACCCATTGCTGATGTCCACGGAGATCTGGAATACGAGGTCCGGGCACTCATGGACTCTAGGCGGGTGCGGGGCACTCTCTTCTACTTAGTAGATTGGAAGGGATACGGCCCCGCAGACCGCTCCTGGGAACCCGCAACTTCGATCCACGCTCCCCACCTGACCCGTTTGTTCCACCTGCGCCATCCCACCAAACCGGGACCTTTGGGGTTCGCACCCGGGGGTCTGCGGCCCTGGGGGGGGGTGTACTGTCAGGGCTGGGGCCAGGACTAAAGGAGGGAGGAGAAACGCGGGCAAGGGAAAGACACCCAGGTCCCGAGCCCCCGCACCCAACGTCCCCGAGGTACCTGAGAGCGGAGCCACTCCGCAAGCAGAGGGTGAGAGCAGGGAAAACACCCAGAACCCGGAAGTGAAGCAGCGAGGCAAAGCAGGGGCGGCAGGGGAAGAGGGAGAAAACGCAACAGCGGGAGCGGGACAGGGGGCGGGGCCAGAACTCACGTTGCGGCGTTCAGCACGCCTGCAAGCGCAACAGGGTGGAGCTAGGGGGGATTTAAGGCTAGCAGCTGTAGCTCTTCCTTGCTGGCGATCAGTGCAACTGTGAAGCTGGCCCTGGAGCGTTGTGAGCGATTGAAGCTTGTGAGATAGACTTAGAGTGTGTGAGTGCGAGGAGCGTGGGTGTCGGCGAGTGGAGTACACGGAGTGGAAGTGAGTGTCAGTGAAGAATCTTATTGTTGGTGTGCACTATTATCTCCTCTTCCTGGGCTACCTTGATTGTCTCCTCCCTAGGTTGGTGAGGGTTTTTCCCCCTTCCCATTCCCCCTTCCTCGGGGCTTTTCCCCATCCCCCACCTTACTTCACATGGCGACTTCCCCCCTGCACCATCGGGTGGAGTGGATCGGGGTTTGTGGGGTGTGGACGTGTGAGCAGGGACCTGGTCCCCCTGTGGGCTGTAGGTTGGGCTTGCGCACACTTTTACTGATCCCTTTTCCCTGTGATGAAACGGCCTCGTTCCTAACGGGACTCATTGGGCCACCTGTTACCCTGAGGGAAACTTTTTACAGTCACAGTGTGTGCTCCCACCCTCCTCAGGAGTCTCTGATGCGAACGAGGCGACTGAGAGAACAGGTCCGTGGGCTTCCCCCTCTTTCCATCCCCAATCCCTCACACCCATGGCTATGAGCTGGAAGAGTCACGGGTGGATGGCCATCAGCCCTGTGCTGTTGCCTTTCACCCAGGCCCGGGGGACAGGCCCAGAGACTCATAGTTTAATTTATAAGTTTCCTTTGAATGCTTGCTTTTGGTTTCAGAATGTTGTTGTTGTTTTGTTGTTGTTATTTAAATTGTTTAGGCTGGCAGGTGGCAGAATCTCATACAACTTGTCGATCCATACCAGCAGCACCTGCCACCCCATGTAGGGTAGTTATTAACCCAAAGATGTGCTTTGCCAGCAGCAAGGTTTCAACTTTCAGACAGACCCCCAGGAGGTGCAGGGCTTGTGTTTGTGTGGGGGTGTGTGACAGAGAGAAAGAGAGACAGGCTCCTCGGCAGTGGGCTGGGCAGCAGGCAGCAGGAGCTGGTGGTCAGAGGCGCTTTTATTTCAAGCAGCTTCAGCGGGCATCCATCCAGGGGTGGGTGCAGAGGAGTAAGCTGTACCTTTGGGGGGGCAGGCTGTCATGTGGGCACCGGGCTTCTGGATACAGTGGAATGGAATGCGGCCCCCAGTGACTGGACTGATGGTCCCAGAATCTAGTTGATGGTTCCTGGGATGGGCGGGCATGACTGATTCAGGGATAGTGGAATGACCGCCTAAAGCCTATCGGGCACACTTCGTTCAATCATGCGATAGGTCATAGCAGCAGGTACAAGAACGCACACAGACAGGCAGGCACTGCAGGCAGGCACATATAATATGTAGTGTTATAGTCCATCTCATTATGGTAGGTTTGCTGCATGCTGGATGTGGGCAATGGGCATTGGATGCATGAGCACAGATGGGAGTTCTTCCTGGTTCTGGGAGGTGGTAGTTGGATAGGGGATACACCTACCTCTCCCCCTCCAACCCCCATCCCTCTCGTTCTAGCTGGGAACCTCTCTCTCTCTTTCTCTCTCCTGCCATATAGTGCAGGTGACAGCATGGGTGGGATCATGTCTGTCTCTCTTCTAGCAGTGGGAAGACTCTCTCTCTCTCTCTTTCTCTCTCTCTCTCCATGAACAGCAAGTTGCGTAAAGAAAAGGTGGAATGACAGTGCCCCATGAGTGGAATGACAGGGCACAAGAACCCTGAGGATGGGTCCTGGGGCTGGAGTGGCAGCTTCTAGATATTGGTCACAGCCCTCCCTGCCTGTAACTTGGCCCCAGAACCCTGGTGGAGGGTCCTGGGGCTGGAGTGACTGTTTCTTGATCCGATGGAAAGACATCGCATCTGTGCAAGGAATGATGGCCCCAGACCCATGACAGTGGGTCCTGGGGCTAGAAGAGTGGCAGCTTGTAGATATTGACCACAGCCCTCCCTGCCTGTAACTTGGCCCCAGAACCCTGGCGGAGGGTCCTGGGGCTGGAGTGGCTGCTTCTTGATGCGGTTGAAAGACATGGCCTCTGTGTGAGGAATGATGGCCCCAGGCCCATGATGGTGGATCCTGGAGCTAGAAGAGTGGCAGCCTCTGGATATTGGCCACAGCCCTCCCTGCCTGTAACTTGGCCCCAGAACCCTGACAGCAGGTCCTGGGGCTGGAGTGGCTGTTCCTTGGTGTGGTTGAAAGACATCGCCTCTATGCGAGGAATGATGGCCCCAGACCCATGATGGTGGGTCCTGCGGCTAAAGTGGAAGCTTCTGGGTATTGGCCACAGCCCTCTCTGCCTGTACCTTGGCCCCAGGACCCTGACGGTGGGTTCTGGGGTGGAGTGGCTGTTTCTTGATGCAGTTGAATGATAGCTCTCTGAGTGGAATGATGGGCCCCAGAACCCATGGCACAGACAGCATGGGCAGCAGCAGCAGACATTGGATTGCCAGGGCGCAGAGCCCATGGCACAGACAGCAAAGGCAGCATTGGCAGCAGACATTGGATTTCCCAGAGGCAGCATTGGCAGCTGGTGCAGACATTGGATTGCCTGGGCACAGGACCCGTGACACAGACAACAGAGGCAGCATTGGCAGTAGCAGCAGCAGACATTGGGTTGCCCGGGCATAGAACCCGTGGAACACCAGAGACAGCAGCAGCAGGATTTGCCTGTACACAGCACCCATGGAGCCAGGATGGTTGGATTTGCCAAGGAATAGCTCCCATACTGCAGCAGACGGCAGCAGCAGGATTGTGTGGGCACATTTGGATTGGTCAGGACAGAGCACCCATGGACCAGCAGATAGCAGTGGCGGGATTACCAGACCAGTGGTGCACATCACCCAGGGTTTCCAGGGTAGGCAGACATGCACTGTGTCATGAAAGGCAGGCAGACTGAGGCAGGCTTTGATCTAGGCCACCTGGGCAGATGGGCGGATGGGCATTGTGGCATGAGAAGCAGACAGACTGAGGAAGGCTTTGATCTAGACCACCTGGGCAGGCAAGCGGGCTGT
>QEPC01008291.1:60424-76731 GCA_003113815.1 Sphenodon punctatus | reverse complement strand
GAGGTGATGAAGGCATGGATGACAGTGGTGAGGTCGGAGTCTGAGAGATACGGCCGAAGCTGCCGGACAAGATGTAACTGCCGAAATGCACTCCCCACCACGGCCACAACCTGAGATTCCAAGCTGAGTCACGAATCGAGGAGCACACCCAGACTCCGCATTTGAGACACCATGGGGTGGCGAACCCCCCCAACAAGAGCCGATTCAACCACACCCAGGTCCCCTAAGCCCTCGCCCACCAACATCACCTCCGTCTTGTCAGGATTCAATTGCAGATGGCTCAACCTCATCCAAGCCCCCACAGCTGACAGGCACTGGGAAAATAAGGAGATATATGAATCCCTGAAGAATAACATTTGTTATTGCACCAAAGCATTCCAAAATTTATGAGGCTGCTTGAAAAAGACTGTTGAGATGCAAATCAAGGAGGTGAAGAGACGATCAATTTCTCTGTGTCACACACACTGGGGAAAAAAGGAACAAGCAGAGTCAGTATACACAATAACTGAGTCTGGTTTCCTCCAAGCTTAACTAGATGTCAGTCTTTAAAGCACCCTCCCCCCCCCCCCGGGGCCCGGCAGTTGGGGGTGCCACTGGCCAGTCACTATAAACTTGTCACTATAACCTGAAACTATAATAAACTTTCTGCCCACTATAAACATGGGCGGCACGAAATGAGTGGAGTAACTGTGTGTGGGTATGTCACAGCTTGCTGCTCTAAAAGCATCCGTCCTCATCCCCAGCCCCCTCACTTTCATCATGAATGTGATTGTTTATTGTCACCCATGCAAATTGCATCTGCTGCATGCTTTTAAACCCACACAGATAGTGCACAGCACTCATACACAACAGCACGCGTGAATAATCATTGATGCAGACACACCTTACACAACATTCCGCCCCCACACTCACTCACTCACTCACTCACATGTCACATTTGCAGTTGCATACACTTTTGAACCAATAACACTTAGCTTTCCATGAGGACTTCACTTTACAGGAGGCAACTCTGTCTGCCCCGATCGCCAGTGCCTTCTCTTCCTAAAGCTGAGGATCCTCATCATCTGAGGTTTGTCGGAGTTCCATGCCCTCCCAGCACAGCACAGCACAGCACCACCCACGCAATCGTCTAAGCTTGGCCTTTCCGTTGAGGCCTTGACCGAAGTCTTGGACTTGGGTTGTGTGTCAGTGCGTGCGGGCGCGAGAAGAACTTCTTCCAAGTCAGTGGTCCAAATCAGTGCTCCAAATATCTTGGTGAAGGAAAAGAAAACCACAGAAGACAAATTTAAATGATGAATAGAAGAGGACAACAGTACTGCCATGTTGCCACCTCCCTAAGCAATATACCTTCGATGTGTAGGCACACATGCAGTGGCACTGGCACAGTGAGTGCTTACCTTCTCAATGCTCCTGTATGCTCTCACATATGTCATCCTCCAGATCACAGCCCTGTCGTTGGAGTGCCAATGCCTCTTTAGTTAGCTGCATAATTTCCTCATCTGTGACTTTCAGAAATTCCTTTGTAATTTTTGGAAGGTAGGCCCTGTTCATTTGTATCAATGCAAGTCATTCAAGATTTGCACTTGAGAGGCTGGTTCTTTTATTACCCACAATAGCACTAGCACAGCTGAATAGACGTTCAGATGGCACACTCAGTGGGAGGCAACCAAGGTGGGATATTGCAAGATTATAGAGTGCTGGCTAAGTGTCTTTTTTTTCATTCCAATAAATGAGTGGATCAGTACTCATGCCAACCACCCCTGCAGACATCAGGTACTGGTCATACATGTCTTTTGCTGCTGCAAGTGACATCGGTCGGTGCAGAGGATCAGTTCTTCTTTTCCCACTCAGTGCACAATCCGATGACAGGAGGCCATATTTCTTAAAATTGGACCAAACAGATGAAGCATGCCCTTTTGTCTTGTCTTCTGCTCTGCTGTCAGTATGATCTTCTTCAACTTCAACATCTGTGTTCTCGCTCTGGGACTTGAAGCAAACCAACCGCAATGAAATGTCATGCTGTGCAGCATCTGCTGATGCATCCCCACCCAAGATCTTTTTTACCTTCTTAAATCATGGGTCCAGAGCTGTGGCCATCCGTTACAGTGCCCGGACAGTCATTGTCTCAAACTGAGGGCTGTTGTCAATCAACTGTAGCAAGGTACGGGCCATTTCAGCAGCAATCTCTCCATCCTCCTTCTGAGCAAATGTTTCTTGAAGATCTTCAACTTTGCTGTTTAATAAGACGAGCACTGCCAAGGTCTGGCTGAGTGTGGCATCTGCCTTACTGAAAAATTCTGTCATTATAAGAAAGGGCTCCAGCAGAACTAGCAGTGTTTAAATAATATCCCACTCTGTCACTGTTAACTGCATTTCAGAAGCGTCTTTTACTGATTTGGATGCCACAACAAAGAAAGTGTCCACTGCAAGTCTTTGTGTATGCAATCTCTTGAGCATATTATATGTTGAGTTTCAACGTGTGCAGAAATCAATAGAAAAAAACTGAAGTGGAAGTTTTCTCTCTCTCTGTATATTCCTGAACTCACGCCGAGATGCTGCAGATCGACGAAAGTGTGCTACCAACTTCTTTGCTCTTTCAATTGTCTCTATTACAAAATCCTCAGCTTCGAGAAATCTCTTTGCAACCAGATGGAGGGAATGAGCCATGCAAGAAACACTCTCAAAACCAGCATCACGAATTCCTTTAACGATATTAGGCCTGTTGTCTGCTACTATGAAGCCAACGGAGAGACCAAGCGGCTCCAACCACTGGTTTCTCAGGTCTAATAATTTTCCAAGTATGTTGTCTTTTGTGTGGATTTGTGGAAAGTGTTCCAAAGCAAGTATGGTTTTGTGTCTTTGCAGTAGATTCTTGCCATCGCAATGTATCCAATGCCCAGTTATTGACAGGTACTCCAAGTGCTGTGCACTGGTCCACATGTCTGTTGTTAGGTGCACAACTGCACCTTCACAATCACGCATAGCTGCTGCCACCACTTTGCATGATTCATTGTACAGTGGGAATGGTCTTTGTGGCAAAGTATACATTTGAAGGTACCTTCCATTGTGGAGCCATGCCCTCCATCACTTCACAGAACCCCTCATTCTCCACAAAAGAAAAAGGCAGCATGTCCACTGCAAGCAACATTGTCATAAGTGTGAGGTAGTACTGTGCAGTTGGGTGAGATGCTGACCATTTCATTTGATTTTGTACAGATTGCTTCAATGTAGTTTGCATAGTAGTGTCACCAGCAGTGTGTGTTGACTGATCTGTGCTTTTCCTTCTGCATTGGGGACTAGTGGCATTCAGAACTGACATGTGATGTTGCTGCATGTGGCTATGCATCCCACTGGTTCCTGGCCGGCTCTTCCCACCTTCAGTTCCTCTCTTGATTTTTCTAGAGCAGTCTTTGCACTGTACTACTCATTTCTTCACATCACAAGCAGTGAAATGTTTCCATACATCAGACCTTTGTCCTGTTCTTGCATCTGTGGAGCCGGTAGTGGTGCCTTGCTCAGGTAATAGTGCAGTCTCTTGTGATGTTCACCTCGAGGCTGGACTACTGCAATGCGCTCTACATGGGGCTGCCCTTGTTCCTGGTTCGGAGGCTGCAGCTAGTGCAGAATGTGGCGGCCCGGCTCCTGTCGGGGATGGGCCACCAGGAGAACATAACACCTGTGCTCTGGACTATGCACTGAATGCCAATAGCGTGCTGAGCCAGGTTCAAGATTTTGGTGTTGATCTATAAGGTCCTTCACGGTCTGACCCCTTGTACCTCAGGGACTACCTTGCCCTCTGCACCCCAGAGTGGCTCCTTCGGTCTGCTGGGGGTGCCTTCTTGGATGGAGAGGGCATTCTCGGTGGCCGAGCCATGCCTTTGGAATTCCCTCCTGGAGGAAGATCGCCTGGCCCCAAGCCTTTTAACATTCTGGTGAATTTGCAAGACCTGACTGTTCGCTCAGGACTTTGGGGAGGGGGGTTTAGGGTTTTTTATCTCCCTCCACCCTTTTTAAAAATTGTATTGACTGTTTTAGTGTTACCCTAGCCTTGTTTTAATTGTTGTAATGTTATGAGTGTTTTTAAAATATTTTTTTTATGACTATTTTTATATTTTTGAAATTGTTAGCCACCCTGAGCTGTTTTCAGGAAGTGCGGGATATAAATAAATAAATAAATAAATAAATAAATGTTGCTGGAGATGGAGGATGACCCTCTGGTGAAATCCAATTCCTAAACAGGCTTGTTGTACTGTTATGCACTGTGGTGGCAGATTGACTTTGTTGTGCTAAAGAATATCGGTTGGGGAGCTGGGAAAGTAAGGCGGGACGCTCAAGCCGCTGCCTGGAACCTTGTATATTTCGTGTTAATTTCCACCTACCTGACAGTGACGAGCCGGTGCGCTGCAGAGCAGGGGCAGAGCCAGGAACCAGCGTAAATAAAAGCACAGCTGGTGACTAGTCACTTGTGGAGCTGGGAGAGCAAGGTGGGATGCCCAAGCCGCTGCCTGGAGCCTTGTATATTTCATGTTAATTTCCACCTACCTGACAGAGCGACGAGCCAGGGCGCTGCAGAGTGGGGGCGGAGTCAGGGACCAGCGGAGATAAAAGCGTTAGGGCTCCATGGGTGTGAGCCTCAGGCATGAGCCGAAGGGCAAGAGCACAAGGGTATTGCCCTTAAGAGCAGTCCTTGGAGCAGACCGGAGCTAGGAGCCAATACGTTATATATTTTGGAAAATTGTGGATTGTTATATATATAATATCATAAGCTGTGGGATATATTGGGTCCTAGTAAGGGCCTTTGCTAAATAGAAGTGGGTTGTGTGTTTTCTGTGGTAGGCCTTGAACTAGGGGAAAACCCCAGAAGTAAGGTTACTGTATTAATAAGAGTCTGACCCGTGCCTTGTAGTGTACTCGTGGCACAAGGCGCTGGTAAAGTATAGGTGGGGGTTGTCTTTTAAACTGGTTTTATTCTGAAATATTAAAGGAAAATATAGAACCCGGTTGTAAATTGTTAAGTGGGAATAGAGGTAAAGGGAACGAGGAGTATCCTCATTGGGGCAAGGGGGGAGATAGTATGGCGGGCACCCCAACTGAGGATAGCCTGGGAGCTATATCTAAAAAGAGAGGGTCCCAATTTGAAACAACTAAAATTGAAGGACCTGGGGTATGGGTTAGTGGGAAGACAGACCCCTCCAGTATTCCAAATTCTGATTTCTAACCGTTTTTCTATCTTGGGTGAGTATTCAGGTTTCAGTGAGCAATCTCCAACAGGGTTGGAAGAGGTATTTGGGAGTAAAGAGTTGTTGAATTCTGCCATCCATAGTTCCCAGAACACTATAAAAATGTTAGGGGATCAATGTATGTTAATTAGAAGTTCGACAGAGAGCCTGTTTAAAGAGGTAGTAGAGATGAAGGGAACAATGGAGAAAGTACATCAATGCCTTCAAGAGGTGGCCAAAGATGTTAAAAGCATGGTTGCTCATCTATCTGCTATTGCTCCCCCGAGCCTTCAACCAGTAAGAACATGCTCTGTCCCAATGAACCCCCTGGGAGGTAAGGCAAGACAGGCTCAGATGGCGATAGAAGCAATTCAGGATATAAAAAGTAGGGAAAAGCCTAGCACATTACAGGCCAAACAGATAATGCTTTCTGATCCTAAGATAGTCTTGCTAAAGATCTTTTCTCTCCCGAATGGTGTGACGCCACCTGGTCTTCAAAAAAATTTATTTGTTGGAATTTGGTTACCCTTCTACATTTCAAACTCCAAATAGTAGAAATTGAAAAGTTCTATTTTTTACCGCCCACCGACCAGGCCTTGAGGCTGGTGATTTTCTTTAGGGACCCCCAGATAGTGAAGAAGATTTTCATGGAAAGACAGCTATTATCCTCATGGGGGATTTTGGCATCTAGGTTTTTCTCGGCTTGGCCCTCTGAATCTAGCATAGAGCAGGATGGGCAGCAAGGAGGAAACGAGAGAGAGAGGGATCTAGGTAATTCCTTGCAGGGGAGAGTTCAAGAAGTAGCTGATACCCAGGTATTGCGAGGATCATCCTCACCACTTGTTGAAGAGATGGAAATTGGGAGGGGTCAGGGTCCACTACTGGAGAGTCAGATAAGACAACGAGAGGGGGATCTAATCTCGTTGTCTGAACCAATAGGGCAAGAAGGAGGGCCCCTAAGGGGGTCTCAGAGAATTCAAGGACCCAAGGGGGGGTAGTAAGTAGTGTTATATGAACTAAGGAGGAAGCCATGTTGGAGTTACAGTTGATACCTGCCCCACTTCCTTTGTGTCTTACCCTGGGGGTGGACAAATGTGGGGAACAGGAACCCTTCATTCCAAGCATTGGCTGCCCCAGAGCAGGGGATAATCTTGTAGAGGTTAAGGCATTTGCAGGAATTATTTAAACAAGCCACATTAGTTTCAGAGGGACAGGAGATTAGTGGGAACTTGGGGAACAAGGCCCTTTTGCAACAGTTAGCAGTGGAGACTCCCCATAAAGAGATAGAAATACCCAGGGGACTGCAGATATTGGGGAATTCTCTTGAGACCATTGGTCAGAGTATAAGTGAAGGGGTAAACCTCCAGGGTGGGAGTGTAGGGCCTAATCTAGCTAAGGAAGGGAATCCTGCAGGTCTGGAAGATTATATATATGGGATGCAGAACTTACAAAGTAATTCCCTGAGAGGTTTTCAAAAATGACACACGGTGAATGTTCCCGTATGGTCCTTTTTATCCTGGAACATAGCAGGTTGGGAAAATAAAGTTTGGGACCCCAGGTTCTTAGAATAAATACGGGGGTATGACTGTGTATGTCTCCAAGAGACGTGGATGCAGGGTGACTTTTCTGCTAAAGGATTTGAGGTCTACTCAATTCCAGCGGTAGCTTTGCAGGGAAAAGTAAAAGGTAGATTAAGTGGGGGTATAGCCTTGTTAGTGGCAAAATCTACTGGATCTCAGGTCTATAGCCTCACAGGGTTTGCCCGCTTTTACTCAGTATGGAGAGTGGTTATGAGTAGTCCTCCTTTGACTATAATTATAATTAATGTTTATATTCCCCCTTTGAGTTCCCTTTATTACAAGGATGGGGTGTGGTTAAGTCTTAAGAATACTGTGTTGGATCTGAAGGAAAGGTATCCTGTGGAAGGGATAATCATTGCAGGGGATTTTAATGCCCGTTTGGGCCCAAGAATTAACCAGACAGAATGTGAACTCCTGGATAATTGGTTACCCTCAATATTCCCGTCTGAGAGTTTCTAAGGATAAGAAAATAAACATGGCAGGAATCCAGCTGCAGGACCTTGTTGACTCAGTAGAGCTATTTATTTTGAATGGATCTTGGCCAGGAGATAAGGAAGGTGAATTTACTTATTCCTCACACCTGGGAAGAAGTGTAATAGATTACATCATGATCACAGAAGTTTTACTCCTGTGGGTGGTTGACTTTGCAGTACTGGATGCGGTGGATTCGGACCACTCTCCCTTGAACCTGTCTCTTATACACATCTAGATGTGTATAAGAGACAGTAGTAGGGGTTGACAAGAAGTGTAGGCTTAAAGAGGATCAGGTGGTCTCCCCAGACCATTGAATTGGTTGGGGGGATCCTAACTTTGCAGTTTCTGGAAAGGGTCTTTATGGCCCAGGAGAATATTATACAGGAATATGATGATCTGATTGTTCAGTTGTTACCCTTTTTAACAGTACAAGGGGGGAATAGGCAGGAAAACCATAAGGGTCCACGGTGGTATGACGTAAAATGTAGGAGTGCAAGGAGAGATCTCAATCGACTTAGGTGGAAAGCCAAGGGTTTTACTAAAGTTAGTCAGTGGGGGGGGGGGGATTTCTTAAAGGCAAGAGGTGCCTATAAAAGACTAATAAAAGAAAAGAAAAAGGCATACCAGCTTCATTTTTGGGATAGGCTTATTCTGGCGGCAGAAGAAAGGAACTCAAATAAGTTTTGGATATTAATTAAATCCACCTGGGCTTCAGGTGTGGAAAAGGAGGAAGTCAATATACCAACGAACAGATGGGAATCACATTACAGTGCTATATTCTCTAAGCCCACGATCAGAATAGATAACCCCTTGCAATTTACAATTGAGTCTCTACCTCAGTGGGACCCAGTCACCGCAGATAAAGTAAGGGAACTGATTTACCATCTAAAAACGCATAAGGCCCCGGGAAAAGATTTCATCCCGTCAGAACTTTTGAAGGGGAATATTGATTGGTGGAGCTAGGTATTAGCCCTTCTGTTTACTCAAGTTAATAAGTCCGGGAAAATCCCTTGTACATGGTTAGAAAGTGTGGTGGTTCCTATCTGTAAAAAGGGTAATATACAGGAGCCGGGAAACTATCATCCCATCAGCCTATTGAGTGTGGTGGGAAAACTGTACTCTAGATATCTATTGGCCAAAGTTCAAGGATGGGTGGATGCAGGAAAGTTAATAGGAGTGGAACAAGCGGGGTTTAAAAAGGGTGTGTCAACAGTGGATTTCATATTTGTGATTGAACAATTGATTTCAAAGTTTGTACTTAAGGGCAAGAGCTCAAGCCTTTGTGTATGTTTTGTTGACCTTCAAATGGCTTTTGATACGGTCTGCAGGGAAAGGCTTTGATTGAAATTGTTGAATTATGGTATGGATTATAGATTATTGCTCCTGATTCGGGCCTTGCATACAAATAATTCATTGCAAGTAAGAGTGACTAGTATGGGAGCCCTGTCTGGGTTGGTTAAAGTTAAATGGGGAGTCAGGCAGGGTTGCATTCTTGCACCCATTTTGCTCAATTTATATCTGAACAATATGAAAGGAGCCTTAGGAGATCCAGGTTTTCACCCTGCAGAGCTGGGAGGACAGAAAATAAATTTACTCCTTTATGCTGATGATACAATATTAATTGCCAGGACACAGGTGGGATTAAGGAGGCTGATGGATGCATTTAGTATTTATTGTAAGAATGAGTATTTGAAGATTAACTACAAAAAAACAAAAGTAATGAGGATTGGTAAAAGGCAGAAGTAATATAGGTGGGCTATGGGAGGGGCAGAAATTGAGCAGGTGACTAAATATAAATATTTGGGGGTTATTATTTCAGCCAGCCCAACTTGGAATGCCCATCTTAAAGTGGTACGGGCAGTGGTAAGAGCTACAGGGCAGGGTATTGCCAGTTTTTACTGGAATCAAGGGGGAAAATTATTTAAACCAATTAAAAAATTGATAAAAGCAAAACTGGTCCCCCAACTTCTTTATGGAGCTCAAATTTGGAGTATTAATAAACAAAATGACCTGGAGATAGAGCAAAATAGGATTCTTCGTATTATTTTGCATGTGCCAAAATATATTCCAGCAGTGTTGTTAAGAGCAGAGTCAGGGTTCAAACGTATTGCCCTGTATACAAAAATAGCAACGATAAAATATTGGTTGTGATTAAATAAGATCGACTCAGGCTCACTGGCATCACAAATAATACATTCAGCACAGGGTCATTGGCCGGAATTCATTAGCTCTACACTGAGTTCCTTGGGGTTCTCAGCAGCGTATCTCCTAACTCTTCCACTCATAAAGGCTTGGTCTGAGATTAAGTCTTGGATATTAGACCAGGAACAACAGTTTGAACATGCTCTGCTGAGCTCCCAGAAAGTAGCCCAACTATATGAGAAGTTTGTGCTTCCAGGAGAAGGAGCCACCTATCTGTCTGATTATAGGATGAGGAGAACAAGGATGGCGTTGACTTTAGCCCAATTCAATGTATTTCCATCAGCAGTTACTGAGGGTAGATTGGGAGGGATACCTCAACAAGAACGGCTATGTAGGGAGTGTAGTAGATTTAACCATAAATATGTCGAGACAGTGGTACATATACTGCTGGTCTGTCCTGCCTAGCAAGAGTGGAGGGAGATATTTATTGTTCCTCTGCTTAGAGACCAAGGAGGGAGCAGGATGGAGGAAAAGTTCTTGCTTGGAGATAAAAACCAGTTGGTTTCTGGAAAAGTGGCTAAGTTCTTGTCCCTAGTTAAAAACGTTAAGGATAAATTCCTGATAGATTCCAGGACAGGAGGGGTCTAGGAGTCTTGAAGGTGTGGCTGTGGAAATTTACAATCATTTGTGAAAGTTTTAATCCCAGGACTGTGAATTATGGATGATTATGGATAACATCGGGGAAGGATTCAAAGGGGGGAGGAGGAGGAAATGAATTTTCACGGGCTGTCTTATGAGATAGCCTGTGAGGTTCCCTGTGCTTAAAAGGATAGTAATAGTTGTTATCCACCCATGTCTTGGTAATGTAGCTTTGGCCATAGTATATGCTGTATGCCCTTCTGCACTAAGTAAATATCTATTAGTAGACCAGTGGGAGCTCACATTGCAGGGACAAGGTGTGCCGCCACAAACTCTGAGAAGGGTAAGGCATCTAGCTACTCTCTAATGATAGTAGCAGGACATGGTCAAAGGGAGAAATATAAAATAGAAGGAGGGGTCCTGTTCCCTGAGTCCCTTTAATTCTGCCTTTTAGGTTAGGAGGTAGTTATAATTGTGAGTCATGCAAGATGAAGGAGGCTTGGGAAGAAAGAGATCTACTTCCCCAGTGGACCCTAAATGTCTCAGTTAGGTTTTATAAGGGTTGTCTTTTGTTGTTGTTTTTGTGTTTAAATTCCATATTTCGGAATGGGTTGTAAGTTCGTACCACCTATAAGCCCTGTCTCTTATACACATCTAGATGTGTATAAGAGACAGGTTTAGGCTCTTCCCTGTAGGGTGAAAATTGTGTTCCCTGGCAAAGAATTTAAGAAGGGGTCAGATGGGTGGTATAACAAGGTTTGGGAGGATGTATAGTCAACCTCCTGAGGATTTTATGAATTTTTATATATATATATATATATATATATAAAATAATATATATATATATATATATATATAAAATAATAATTTTATTAGGCATAACAAAATTGTTATTGCCGGCAAAGCCACAAAACATACAAAAACACAAACAATCTTAGTACAAATAAAATTGCGACACAAATAATATAATATTATTCCTCTGCCCCATCCCAACCTAGCAATTATCAGCAGTTTATTTGCAGTCCTGATCAAAACTCGCCAACTAGCAGCTCCATTATTCCATGGGGTCACTAAAAGGCTTAAACTCCAGGAAGTTTTTCCTCCTCCACATAGCCTGCTTCAGAAAGGCACCTACATCCCTGAGCACCTGAGCTCTTGGGCTATCGAGCAGATATTTAAGAAGTTCTCCCTCAGTCCATCTGGGCGGCTCATCAAGGATCGGTGCCAAAAATTTCACCCTCAGCTCGTCATACAAATGACATGAAATCATAATATGACCTACTGTCTCTACTTCTTGCATATCATACGGGCAGATTCTATCTGCGAAGGGAATTCCCTCCATCCTACCCTCATATACCCGCGTGGGGAGGGCATTAACCCGTGCCCTGAATATAAGTTGTTTCACCCTAATAGTCATCTGGTCATCCAAATAATAAGCCATGGAGTCTTTGGCCGGTACCCATGTAGGGTATAGGCGCATGTGGGGAGACTGATTAATTTTTGCTAACTCCTCCTGTCTTCCCACATCTGATAACCTTGTCGATACCTCCCTCCAAAGGGCAGCCTGCAATTTATCTTCCAAATAGTTTACTGATAGACCCATTTTCCCAAGAGTTTCCCCTGCCCACACTTGCCAAGGGTTAACATGGGCATCCTCCTTCAAAGTACTTAGTAAGGGAGAGCCAATGTCAAATCGAATTTTACACCAAAACTTCAATGCTCGCATTGTGGCAGACTGTGACAAACTCGTTTGCCCAAATTCCAGTCTCAATGCGGCAAAAGGAGTACCTCTGGGACTTGCCACAATAGCTTGCAGGAATCTGGCCTGGGCTACATTTATTCTCTGTGCACAGAAAGGAGCCCAGATCTCTGCCCCATATAGGCATTGAGCTCTCACTTTTCTGTTAAACGCCCCCCCACTGCTGCTTTCACAGCGCATCTTCCCAATCTGACAAATACTTTCATTGTCTCCAGAGATGAGGCTTTAACCGTAGCCTCTATCCTAGAGATATGCTCCCTCCAGGACCCAGATTTATGAAAAATTAGCCCGAGATATTTAAAGGAGTTTACCTGCTGTATCTGCTGTCCATCCACAACCCATTTATACTGCGATCTTTGGGAGGAGAAAGCCAACACCTTTGACTTATCAAAGTTGATAGCCATTTTGTTGTTTCCACAGAATGCATTGAATATATTCATCTGTCGGCTTAACCCAATGCGGGTTTGCGACAATAGTGCCACATCATCCGCATATAGGAGCGCCCCTATTTCTCTAGATGCTAACCTCGGGGGAGAAAATCTATTCTCTGCCATAACCGGGATGATGTCATTTATGAATATATTAAATAAAGTTGGAGCTAATACACATCCTTGACGGACACCAACTTGGGCCTCAATGGGTGCTGTCAGATGCCCCTGCCCATCTATTTTAACTCTTAGTACAGAATTCACATGTAGTGAAATCATCAATGACAGAAGTCTGTCATCTATAGATAACTCCCTAAGCTTCCTCCAGAGTATATCTTTGTCCACAGAGTCAAACGCTGCCTTAAGATCTAAAAAGGCAACGTATAATGACTTATGATGACCGGTATATTTGGAGATAAGATGGTATAGTATGAAACATAACTCAGTAGTGGATCTTCCTTCCTGAAATCCTGCCTGTTCCGGGCAAATAATCCTCTCCCGCTGGACCCATTCTGTGAGTGTGGCAGCGAACAATCTCCCATAGATCTTAGCCACCACACTTAAAAGGCTAATTGGCCTGTAGTTGGCAGGGCTTTTCCTTGAGCCCTTCTTAAATATAGGGATCACCACAGCCGTGCCCTATCCCTCCGGGATCTTCCCAGACTCATTTATAGCTGAGAATGCAGGGGCACCCACCAGTCGTTATGGGCTTTAATAAATTTGATTTGGATTAAATCCGGGCCCGAGGCTTTATGGGATTTACACAAGTCCACCAAGGCTTCCACCTCCAACCCAGTCACCGGTGGCCAACTGGCCATGTCTGGCGGAAGGCCATTATTATTCCCAGAGCAGTTGTCCTCCTGCCCAGTTCGATAAAGGAGGTGGAAATGATCCACCCATTCCTGGGGGTGTATAGGAAACAGGGGGGTACAAAGCTCCTTCCTGGTGGATGAATTTATCAGCTGCCAGAAGCGCCTAGAGTTCTGAGAATCGGCAGCCTCTGACAGCTTATCCCACCTTTCCTTAGCATATTTCATCTTTTTATCTAATATTAGTTTCTTATACCTAGCTCTACTTTGGAAGTATTCCCTGGGTAGTTCAGACAACCGGGCCCTCCTATATCCTTTGTATAACCCTCTGAGATATATCTTGGCCATCCAGCACTCCCTGTCATACCAAGGCTTCCCTTTACCCATCCTCAACCCCCACGCTGGTTGTACATATGTCTCTATCTGCGCTCTTATCCAGGCACCCAGCTGATTGTAAGTATCAGCAACACTGCTCTTATCTGTTGCTGTAATTAGAGTAGCTCTTAATGCAACAGTTTCAGGAGCCAAAAGGAACCCAGGGATAGCAGCATCCAATGCTACATCCCACTGGGGGGCCCTATGAATATCCAGCCGGCAAATATCATGCCGTAGTTCCTCCGGCTGCTCTTGCACTTGACCTTCCAGGTGAATCGAGAGTAGCAAGGGCAAATGGGCCCCCACTAACCTCTCCCCCACCCTGAAATCTAACACTTCTATCAGGGCTGCTGCTGATACCATGCAGTAGTCTACTACACTGCATCCCAGGGGCCCCAAGAATGTAAATTCGCCCTCTGGGTCATTGTGTCCAGTCCCATTAAGTACATACAAATTATTATTATAGATTAACTTTCCCAAGCGTAAACCCGCTGCATTAATTTGCTGATCTTTAGAAACTCTGGAATTCAGTGTTCCAGTGAGGGAATAATCCGGGCAGTGACAGTATTGAGATAATGCTTGATCATTGGGCCCCATCCGTGAGTTAAAGTCCCCGGCAAAAATAACCAACCCATCTGGATATTGACATCCCAAATTACAGCAATTCCTCAAGTTTGGACCAACTGGATGCACTAAATGACCCAGCATTCATTGGGGGCATATATGCCACTATGATGATCAGAACTATGTAGTCAAATTTAAGTACAATACCTAATGCTACTGGGCGGGCTTGAATCTCTATAACCTCCCTAGGTTTGAGCTCCTTTGAAATAAGACATCCAATCCCTCCACAGGGACGTCCTCTAGCTTTATGGTGTACTGCTGGGATACTGTAAACCTCAAACCCTTCGTAGGATATTGGCATCTTAGCCCACGTTTCCTGAATCAGCATAATATGTGCTTTCTTTATAAGATCAATAAAATCCGGGTCGCCTATATGCCTAGCCCAGCCTGCTATATTCCAGGAGGTGATCAAGATCCTCCCTTCAGTTGGGGGGGTTAGCTGTCAAACCCCACCAAAGGGGTTAATGTTAGTTTTTATGTTTTGACTACCACATAATCCTGGGTCTTCCTCCTCCACACCCAGCTTTTTGTCTAAAAACTGACCACCTCCCTGGGCCACTGTCCTCCCTGACTTATCTCCTGAAGCCAGCTCCTCAGGCTGAGCAACCCTCTGTGAGAGCTACTATTCTCCATCCTGAAAGAGGGTCCCGATATTTGGCTCCCTGTCAGACTATTTCCCTGCACTGGAAGAACCCTAGGCCCAGGACCGGGTGACCCACTGGAGCCTCTATTTAGCTGTATAGGGGTTCTAGAGGCAATGGGTATATCATTCGAATTACCCCCACACTACTTGACAGCCTTTCAACCTTCCTCCTATCTGTTGGCATTTTGTTGCCCCTCCTGGAGATAACAGTAATCAGCGTGTTATCATAAACCGGGCTTAAATACACCCCCCAGCTAGCAAATAATGGTCTATGTCTAAATAGCCTATTGACAATCTCTACGGAGAGAAAATAGATAACCAGTCTCTGCACCCGATTAACCATTGGCAATAAATCAAAGCGAATTATATCATGATGAGGCATAAAACCACCAGTAATACTCATTATATGCTGTCGTATCAAATATCTGGAGGACTATCGTGGACAAAGACCATGGGGCAGGGACACAACCTCCATCGCCAAGGCTGAATGATTCACCTTCAGCTTTAGTGGCAACCCACCCCTCCCACCTTTCCCTCCATCACCATTCCCCGCACTGGAGTAAATCTGTAACCTATCTTCCCTAATTTCCTCAGTTTGGGAAGCCATATTTATCCAGTTTTTACCCTTCCCACCTTCCTCCTTCCTTTTAATTTGGGCACTCATTGCCTCCGCTATCTCCTCCAACCGCAACTGCTGCTGCAGGAGTTGGGCATTCATTTGATCTAATTACCCATATAGTTTATGGATTAAATCCCCCACCACCAGGGATTGATTCCCCAATAATACATAATCCGGTGAGGCCAAATGTACTCCCTCAATGTCCATGTCCCCATTATTCAGTTCAGCCCCACTGGCCATAGGCAGGGTTGTGCAAATTTCCACTGCATCGAGGACAATATCCTGGGGTAAGGAAGAGGGGTCTGCCTCCGGGCTTGTCACTTTGGGTCCACGAAAAGAGTTTTCACTCCACTCTACCTCTGCCACACAAGGATCTTCCTTCAAAAAGTTATCCAGTTTAAGCTGCCTAGCTATTGATTGCGCCCTCGTTTCCATGCCATGTTTCCTCCTCTTTCGTGGCATGGTCTACAACTAAACAGTCAAACCGAAGAGTGGGAAACTAAGAGGGTAGGCGCTCTATGCCCGATCTGCACCTAAGGTTGCGCACTGCCCCCGGTGTGTGCCTCCAGCACCGCAGCTGCACTTTTACCTTCTGGAGGGCGTGATTCCAGGCAAGGCTCCTCCCCCCGGGTCACCGCTGCAGGCTGTCAAGGCAATCAGGGGAATCCCTCCTAGCACCTCCTTCAACTTCATGTAGGTCTCTCCTGATCCAGGCTATGGATGGGCGAACGTGGTTCAGAAGTTCAGAGTTCAGACCGAACTCGAATAGTTCGGTCGACCGAACCAAACGTTCGAACTGAACTCGAATTCGGAAGTTCAGAGTTCGGACCAAACTCGAATAGTTTGTTCAACCAAACCGAACATTCGAACTGAACTCGAATTCGAACATTCAGTTCAGATGCGTTCAGTGAGTTCGGAATTGAATTTCCATTGGTTTCAATGGAAAACACATTATTGGCTGTAACCTTTTTGTTTTTTATGCTATGTGGCTGAAAT
>QEPC01008291.1:36402-53907 GCA_003113815.1 Sphenodon punctatus | reverse complement strand
TTTATTTTGTCATGAGTCCGAGGGGTTTGCTTTAGGAGTTCTTACTCAAGAATTTACAGGCTTCCACCACCCTGTGGCTTATTACTCAGCTCATCTTGACCCCGTTGCCCAGGGACTCCCTTGTTGTCTTCGAGCGGTGGCAGCAGCAGCTGAACTTGTGCAAAAATCAGCTTCCCTTGTCCTCAGCCACCACTTTACTGTTGCTGTTTCACACTCTGTATATGTTCTCCTTAATCAGGGTTAAACTCAATTTTTGTCCCATGCCCGTCTTACTAAATATGAGCTTGTTTTGCCGTCTGCTGATAATATTACCCTACTTCGTGTTCCACCCCTCAATCCTGCCTCTCTGCTCCCCACTCCCCTTGAAGGAACTCCTGATAGTTTGTCTCATGACTGTCTTTCCCTCCTGGACCAGGTTACCCGTCCCCGTCCTGATCTTTCTGACACACCCCTACAAAACCCCTCCTTGTCATTGTTTGTTAATGGTTCCTGTGTTCACACTGGCACCCAGCTCTCTGTGTGCTACTCTGTTTGCACTCAGTTTGAAACCCTTAAAGCATTTTCCCTTCCTGCCCTCCGTAGTGCCTAGCCTGCTGAGCTTATTGCCCTTAACCGAGCCTGTACTCTAGCTGAAGGCCAGTCTACCAATATTTTCACTAACTCCCGCTATGCGTTTAGTGTCTGTCACTCCTTTTGTGCCATTTGGTGGAAACAGGAATTCCCTACTTCTACTAAATCTCTGATCTCCTATGTTTTGTACATCTCTGAACTTTTTAAAGCACTTTTACTCCCTTTTGCTCTCTGTTATTCATGTCCGGGCCCATACCAGGGCTTCTACTCCTGAGGCCCTTGGTAATCACCTGGCTCATAAGGCTGCATAACGAGCAGCCAGGTGTAGTCCACCCGCAACTCTCGTTATTGCAGTATCTCTTTCAGAACCTGTGCCTTCTACACCTGATGCCTCTAAGCTCCTGCAGCTCCAGTCGGAGGGCAACCCTTCGAAATGTGCCATTTAAACCAAAGCCAACTGTGTTCCTGACTCTCAAGGCATCATCCGACACCCTGATGGACATCCTGTCACGCCGTAGGCCCTCCTACAGCATCTTGTTTGCGTGGCTCATATACGCTCCCACACGAACAAAAAGGGGGTTCGCCACCCAGATTTCCACTCACTGGTTTGTGCCTTTTGTCACCATGGAAGCTCGCCAACTCACCCATTCTTACCCCACTTGTCAACTGTTCAACATTGCTACGGCCACCCCAGCCCGCAGCTCTTCAAAACCATGGACTGAGGGTCCCTTTTTCTTCACCTACAGATTGACTTTGCTGATCTGACTCCAGCACAAGGCTATAAGGATATGCTGGTGGTCATTTGTCTCTACTCTGGCTGGACTGAGGCCTTCCCCTGTTGAAGGACCGATGCCACCACTGTTGCCAAACATCTTTTAAAACTTTATCCCAAGGTTTGGGATACCCCTCTCCATTGACTGTGACATGGGCTTTCATTTTACCGCCCAGGTCACTAAGACTCTGTGTAAAACTTTTGGTATTAGCCTTTATTTCTACATGCCCTACCATCCACAAAGTAGTGGTCAGGTGAAATGCAAAAACTCTAACCTCAAAATCAGATTTTCAAAGGTTGTGCATGACACCGGTTTGCCCTAGCCTGAGGCCTTGTCTCTCATCCTCTTGACCACCCATTCAAACCCCAATTGAAAACATGGCCTGTCCCCCTTCGAGTTGGTCATGGGACAACCCATGAGGGTGGGGGGGTGAAGCCCAGGGTGACTAAAAAGAAGGGTCTCACTGAACTTTCTGACAGTATTGCTGATTCCCCCTCTGTTAGTGTCTGTCATTCAGAAGGGCTTACTTTACTACACCAGCAAGGGCCCCACTTCGTGGGGAATAGCACCTGTGACTACACCTTATCATGCACATGTAACACATCTATACTTTTCAGCTATACTTGATTTCTCTAAGGTTGGGATGCGCACCTGGGTGGGAACCTATTCCATCTGTGGTAACACAACTTGCAAATGGTTGCCCGCCAACTGGGGGGGGGCAGCTGATATATAGGGTATGTTCTCCCAGCCATCCGTGTCCTAGACACGTCCTCAAAGGGGGGTCCCCAGAAGTCGCAGACACTAGAAAACACTGGATTGTGCACCTGCTCCAAATGAGCTGTTAAGCATGCCCATTTAAAATCCTTAGTGGTTGAGGCCTTTTCGCTTCCTCAAAAGCCTCAAAAGGGGGGAATTATGGAAGAATCCCAAAGCTATATAGTATTTTGGCCTACAAATCCTTGAGAATGCTTTAGGCCTAAGATTCCATTACTATGCAATGCAGCTTGCCTTTTTCTCAAGTAACCTATTAAGAAAATAATGCTGCAAAGCTTTCCAGGAGGTTTTCTGTTGACATCTTTGTGCTGGCTCTTATCTATATCTAATGCTGACACATGTGTGTGTGTTTTGTGGTTAGCTACATTTCCAGATATCCTGCTACACCCACGTGCACCCTCCTCCCTAGTTTCGAGGAACTGGACTTGCTTACATCAACAACCCAGTAACAAGAAGTATTTTTGTCAGATATGGTTACGTGTGTACATGTATGATTAGATCCCGACCATGTGTGGTTGCTTGTTTACTACTGGGTATATAAGAAATCTCTCTGCTGTAAGGCAGGGTCCATTGGTAACAATACCAGTGGTCCCACAGCTGTGCATCTGAATAAACCTAATGGAACATTCTGGCTGCAGCCTCCTCTCATTTCAGCCTGAAAATCCACAACACTAGATAGATATAATCATGAGGCTAGTTTGGGTTTTGTTTCACACTGCAAGACCAGTCTGTTTCCTTGCATGGATTCAGTTCTGCTCTGTCTCTCTCTGTGCTTTGAGATCAATAAAGAAACTCTGACAGATTTCACCAACAACAGTGTGTGAGTATAAAGTTTTCCTCGACAGTGGTGTCTCCAATGCTATTTTCATTTCAAAGGATTGGCCAGGGGGCAGAGACGGCATTGATTTACAAATTTCAACAGTTAGTCACCCTCCTCCATGCCTGTATTGGTCATCTGCCCTAGCAGCAATGAAGAACAAAGGGGGGTAGGGAACCAACCTTTCCAGTTAATGGGATGCAATCTGGTGGTGGCAGGCAGCGGCTTCAGAGCTTTTATCCCCCACCCGCCCGCCAGGGTCAAAGTCAAAGGGACCCCATGAAGCGCATTGCGTTGCATGCCCAGGGGGTCTAGGCCATGGGCGGGCCCGACACAACTCCGAGCACCGGGTCCGGGTGCAGAGTCGCAGTCTACTAGAGCTCCGCTCACATAAGCATAACACATAGTTAGCAAATACGTTTGTTTTATCATGTGGACTAGCAGCCCCCATTATTTTCTGTGTGCAAATTCAAACTCGCCTGGCTCCAAGCCTTTAACGTTTTGGCGAGTATGTAAAACCTGGCTGTTCGCCCAGACCTTTGGGGAGTGGGAGTTGGGGTTTTTTAATCTCCTCTACCCTTATTTATTGTTTTATTGTGGCCTAGCCCTGTTTTTTAATATTATGATGATTACTTTAAATTTATATGATTGTATTTTTATGATTTAAAAATTGTTAGCCACCCCGAGCTGTTCTCAGGAGGGGCAGGATACAAATTGATTAAAATAAATAGATAAATAAATAAACTAAGCCTTGCACCCACCCGGCTCTCCCGCCTGCCTGCCGTGGCCCCAGGCCGACCCCCAGGCATGCAATGTGCTTCATGGGGTCCCTCTGACTTTGACCCTGGTGGGCGGGTGGGGGGTGAAAGCTCTGAAGCTAGGGATGGGCGAACAGAACGGAGTTCATAAATTTGGTTCAGTTTGGTTTGGTTTGAAATTCAAGTTCATAAATTTGGTTCGGTTCGGTTTGAAATTTGAGTTCGGTCGAAATTGGACTGTTCGGTCGAAATCCGAACTTCCGAACCAAGTTCGGCCAATCAAAACCAGGTTTTTTTGGTGTGTGTTGCCACTAGGGATGGGTGAACAGAATGGAGTTCAGAAATTCAGTTTGGTTCAGTTCAGTTTGAAATTTGAGTTCGGTTCGGAAGTTCGGTTCAGTCGACCGAACAGACCGAGTTCGGTTCAAACTCCGAATTTCCGAACCGCATTCGCCCATCCCTATCTGAAGCCACTTGCATCCATCCCATCCTGTCTCCCCTTCCATACCATAATAAAACTTGGAGAATGTGGCAGCTTCAGAGCTTTCACCCCCCACCCACCCTCCAGACCCGGGGTCAAAGTCAAAGAGAGGGACCACCACATGAAGCGCGTTGCGGGCCCAGGGGAAAGGACTGGCTTGCATCCTTCTCATTCCATCCATACCATAATAAAACTGAGTGAGTCCCACTCCCTCTGTCCCGGTCCTGGATGCTGCTGAGCGGGAGGCGAAGGGATGAATCTCTCAGTAATATCACAAAACTATATCACAAAAATATCACCCAAAAAATCACAAAAAAGGGGGGTGGAGAAGCATCCAGTTAGCCTAGTTAGCCAATTTCAAGTAGAGAGCTTGGAGCGGGGGCGGGCAGCGGTTGGCTGTGATGATTGTGAATCAGGCCCTTGGGATTCATTAGGATTTTAACTCAGGGAGGGAAGAGGGGCACAAACACGACTCAAATGCGGGCTTTTTAACTATCTGAATGTTAAGGAAGACACAGACAGAGCAGACACTGGAGGCTTTGTTTCAAATAAACACACACAGTAACACACAGAGAAAATAATGGGGGTGGGGGCTGCTGCCACATGATAAAACTAATGTATTTGCTAGCTGTGAGTTATGCTTATGTCTGTGGGTGAGCGGAGCTCTAGTCTGCAACTAGTCTGCATCTGCATGCAGCACCCGCCGGATCCAGTGCTCATGCCCACCCTTGGGCCCGGCCCCCGGCCCAGGCATGCAACATGCTTCATGCGCGGGGGGGGGGGCTGTGAAAGCTATGTGAAGCCACCGCCACTGTCTCCAGCTTACATGACCCTCCCATTCCAATCCATTCCACAATAAAACGAGGGGGGGGGAGTGTACATGCAGAACGGACCCGGTACCTGCTTATGCAGTCTGGCGTGCACACACAACTTTTGCCAGCTTTTGTGATTCACTTGGGAATTTAAGGAAAGGGGCACAAAAATTCAAACACCAGCTTTTTCAATATCTGAACGTTAATGAAGACACACAAAGCCACAATAACACCACTCATGTTTGATTAGCTGACTGAGACTCCCAGTCCCTCTGGCCAGTGGCGCGTAGTGCAGCGGGCGTGGGCAGCACGAGGAACCGCTGCTCTTTGCGCATCAGTAAAAACTTAAAAGAGCATATTTTTTTAAATAAAAAATCATTGTAAATTAACATTTCGAATACTTATAGTCACTTAAATTAAACTTCAAACATAAATACAGTTGTGGGAGAAAAAAGACAGAGAGGAGATTTGAACCCAGGTCTCTACACAGCTCCTTTTTAAAGGTGGCAGCATAACCATGGACCACAGTGGCCTGATAATCTACTGCAGCAACAGCATTCAAAGAAAGTCAAAGGGACCCCATGAGCATGCTGCATGCCTGGAGGTCAGGAGTGCCAGAGGCGGGCCAGGCGTAACTCCGAGCACGCAGTCTACTAGAGCTCTGCTCACCCACAGACATAAGCATAACACATAGCTAGCAATATATGCTTGTTTTATCATGTGGACTGGCAGTCCCGAGTCCCCTGCCACCGCCGGCTTGCATCCATCCCGTCCCATTCCATACCATTAGAAAACTGGGAGATGCGGTGGCTTCAGAGCTTTCACCCCCCACCTGCACGCCAGGCCCAGGGTCAAAGTCAAAGAGGGACCACTGCATGAAGTGCATTGCAGCAGGCCCAGGGGTCGGGGTGGGGCCAGCTTGCATCTTTCCCATTCCATCCATACCATAATAAAACTGAGTCCCTCTGTCCTGGTCCCAGACGGTGCCAGCACTGCTGGGTGGGGAGGCGAAGGAGGGATGAATCTCTCAGTAATAAGTCAATAACACAAAACTCTCAACAACAACAACAACCGGCGGCGGCAAACCAAATACATATGTAACATGTTGTAATCACAGTAACTTACACAAAGACGTTTTCTTTTGAGTGTATGAGATGATCAAATTCACTCAGCGAAAGGAATCTCTCTTCTCACGTCATGGTGTTGGCAAGTAAAAATCCATCCTCACACAGCAGGGAGAAAAGGGATCAAATGGTAGCAGGCCCCCATTTTATAGGGGCGGCAGAATGAAATTTAAATAGAAACAAAAGATACGGCTGGTCTCTCTGTGTCTCTGTCTCTAAGTCAATCAAATGGGTCAGACTAGGGTCAGGGAGTTGCGGCAGCGAATCCCACGCCGCTGAGTCATTCCGGGTGGCAGAACCATGCGGCAATGAATCATAATACAAAGCTGCCACACTAAAGTGAAAGGTGAAACTTTGTAGCAAACCTGCCACTTCTGTGTGAGATCTGCAATGGCGACAGTACAGTGGAGCAACCGTGGAAAGCCGTAAGTGCAAGCAGCGGAAAGCTCTCCCTTCCGACTCATGCTGCTTTGTGCGGAAGGGAGCTTTCCGCCGGTAAATGCTGCCGCAGCGGTACAACACTTCAGCCCTACTTATGTGAATAGATTGGATACTTTTTTTAAAGGAGAAAGAATAGCACATTTTTCAAGCTCAGAGATATATCAACTCATGTGGTTTGGTAAAGGAGGGATGAAGTGGAAAAATGTGTTGCCAATGGGTGTTTTCAGACGTTATGAGATCATGCTCAACCACAGTGAACCACGCTCAATCCCGCGGTGGGGCCAAAGAGCCCTGAATGTCTGTTAGGCGGCCGCCAGATGTTCACCATGCTCAATACCCACATGGGGTCAATTTCAACCATGCTTCCCGGGCTACCCGGTGCAAAATCTCGGGAAGCGTGGTCAAAGAGATCCCCACTGGGAAACAACAAAAAGTAACATCTGGATACCAATCCCTGGGCAGAACCAAAGGAAATGATCCCCAGCCGTGGACAATGCACGCAGCATCGCTGCCAGGCAACCAGCAACAACACAACCACCAGAGGGAGATTTAAAGGGAAATCTGCAGCAGGGAAGCATGGCAGGATGGAGCGAGGAGGGAGGTGGAAGAGAGCGGTGGGTGAGAGAGCAACGGTGGAGGAGGAGAAGGAGGCAGGGGCAGCGGTGGAGGGAGTGCAGGCGGAGGAGGGGGAGCCGGGGGTCGTGCTGACCATGGAGGAGGTGCAGGGACAACACCTGCAGCAGCAGGCGGGACACGATGCCCCGGGGACATCAGCTGGAACGGGGCCAGAGGAGGCACCCAGGAAACGGGTACGGGGAAACAAGGGCAGGGGAGCCTGGGCACCAGGGAGGGCACAGGGAAAGCCTGGGATCCTGCCAGGGAGGAGGGGGAAGGGGTTGCCATGTGAGGGGCCAGGGCATGCACCAAACCCTAACCCCCTACCCCCTGCCTCCTGCAGACACGGAAGAGCGCCCGGGTGGATGAGCCCCCGGAGGACACCGGACCAGCCCAGGCAGAGGCGGAGGCAGAGGAGGAGGAGGAGGAGGATGAACCACAGTGGTGAAGAGGGAGGAAGGCATACCACAGAGGGGGCCAGTGGGGCCTCCAGGAGACCCGGGACTTCATTAGGATATAGGAGCTGTAGCTCGCGCTCAACCAACGTAATGAGCATGTCTACCAGGACATAGTGAGGGACATGGAGGTGGCGGGGCATCAGTGCACAGCGGCACAGTGCTGCTCAAAAGCCAAGGAGCTGAAGAGGGGGTACAAGGCCATCCAGGACAACAATAGGCGGTCTGGACACGGAGCCCAGACCGCTCCATTCTACGATGCCCTGGACCGCATTCTGCATATGAAGGGGTCCATAGTTGCCCCACAGCTCATCGGGAGCACTGTGGGCCAGGGCAGGGAATGGGCCGAGGTACCCCCTCCCCTCACTGCCCCACTGGTAGACATGAACTCCAGGGCCCCGGACCCCCAGGAGGAAAGCCCAGGGTCCCCCGGCACCTGCAGGGCCCCCCAGACAGCAGCCCAGAGAGCACCCACCCCAGGCTGGGCAAGCGGAGTCCAAGGCTGGAACCCTCATCACCCTCAGTCAGTGGTCCATGGGGGAGCACCCCCACTCCCACACCGAGGGGCCGGCCTCGGAAGGATCCGAGACCGACATTGAGGGTAAGCGGGCAACCTGGAGGGGGGAGGGACCAGGCCCACAGGCGCAGGGGCCAAGGGGGGGATGGATGGGTCAGGCTCAGTCCCAGAATGAGCCCCAGCCCCCCAATACCAAGGCGGGAGGGGGCTCAGTCCCAGGTCGGCCAACCGCACACCCAAACTCCCACAACCCCCCCCCACTCGGCCATGGGACACCCCAGGACCAGACCCCGGAGAGTGAGCAGGCAGCCGCCGAGGAGACCCACCAGCAGGCGCAGGAACCAGGTGAGGCAGGCTGCCCGGTAGGGAGGGCAATATGGGGTGCAGAGAGGGGTTCCCCAGACAGTCGGAGGAGGTGAGAGGGGCCGGGGACCGGGGGTGGGGAGAGGCCTGGCAAGATGCCCGGGGGCCCGCAGGGCCCCTGCCCCATTGTCGTCAGGGGTCAGGCTCAAAATCGGACTAACCCTCCCGTACCCTCAGGGCAACCCCAGCAGCCAGCATCCCCAGGGCCCGTGGCCCCATCGCAATGCATGAGGGAGCACTGGGCATGGGTCTGCAGGAGGAGGAAGGACCAGGCGGAGGAGATCATCCGGACCTCGGAGGAACAGGGGGAGAGGATGATAGCGACCGTGGACCGGATGGAGGCGGCCATTGAGCGGTCCCTGGAGCGGGCAGAGGCAAGGGACCAGAGGCTCCAGGCTGAGGTGCACCTGGAGAGGAGGCGGGAGCACCGGGAGCACAGCAGGCAGGTGGAGGTGCTCGGGAGTCTGGAGCAGGCCATCACAGGCATGGTGTGGGAGCACTCTGCGAAGATGGATAGGTCCCACGATATTGGGACCTCCCTGCTCCTGCACGCCAGCACGCTGTGCACCTATGTGATGGCAGCTGCACCCCCGGGAACCCTGCCTGCCCAGGGCCCCATGCCAGGCCCCTCGGCGCCCCCGCCCCCTGCGCAGGCACCCCTGGTGACCCCCCATCCCCAGGGGCCACGCATCCACCTCTCAGTGCCCCCTGGCCTCAGGAGGGTGCAGCCGCCATGGGGGGCCCCCGGGTCCTGGCCCCCCCTCCGACCAATCACCGCCCCCCTGCTGGACCTGGAGGAAGCCCAGGACACTGCCAGGAATACAGACAGTGGGGGGGAGGGGAGCTCCCAGGGATCCATGGCCCACACCGGGCACTCACGGGGCTGACCCAGGAAAAGAGGGGGGTACGGGGGGGAGGGCGGTGTGAGGGGGGTGAAATACGGGTACATGCGGGTGAAATAAATGTATACACACATGTATGCCTCCAGGGCCCATATGTGGGTGACAAGGGGGGTGGCCACAACCCGGCAGGGGCCAGCACCAGGAACCCCGGTGGGTGGGCCAGGGAGGGGAGCCCCTCACACGCGGGCACCCTGGGCAATGTGCCTCGCAAGGGCATCCTGGATGTGCTTGGCATAACGGTACTCCCTAGGGTTCTCGGCATTCACGTACAGGGGCACGGGACCGGGGGCCCTGTGGGGGTCTGGGTATTCCAGGGCTGCCTCCTCGGTCTTGCTGATGTTGTGGAGCACACAGCAGACCCTGATCACCAGGGCGGAGGTCTCCACAGTGTAGTCTAGGCGCCCAGTGAGTCTCCTCCAGAACTGCTTGAGGGCCCCGAAGGCTCGCTCCACCACGGTCCTGCTGGAGCACAGGCGGGTATTGTATAGCACCTACGCTGGGGTCCGTGTGACAGGGTAGACCATCAACCAGCAGATGAGGGGGTAGGCAGGGTCTCCAATGATACAGGGGGGTATCGGTACCCCCTCGATCCAGGTCATCCCCATGTCAGCGAAATCCCCCCGGAACATCCGGGCATTGAAGGGGGAGATGGTCATGATCTGGGTGTCATGACTGCGGCTGGAGTTGCCCGTGAAGATGTCTATGAACTGGCCCCGGTGATCCACAACCGCCTGCAGCTGCAGGGATTGGTACCTGTGCCGGTTCACGTACTCTGCAGCTTCCCCTGCGGAGGGGCGGAGGATCTCGACGTGGGTGCCGTCCATGGCTCCCATGCAGTTGGGGAAGCTTCCGGCTGCGAATCCCACCATCACGGCCTCCTGGTCCACCAGCTGGATCGTTCTGTCCAGGAGCACGTCCTCCACAGCCTCGCACACATCCCGGAGGATACAGGCTACCGTGGTGAGCCCTACCCCAAAGTGCTGGGACATGGACCGGCAGGAGTCGGGCGTTGCCAGGGCCCAGAACCCTATGGCCACCCTCTGGACCATGGGGGTGGGGGTCCTCATGGAGGTGTGCTGTTGCTCCAGCCAGGGCGTCAGGAGCTCCGCTAGGCGCAGCAGGGTGAGCTTGTCCATCCTGAGGTGGGCCTTCCAGGCTGACTCGTCCCACTGGGCCAGCGCCCTCGCCCACCAACCCTGTGGGTGCTCAGCGACCCATAGGCACCTCTCAATGGGCATAGTGAGCAGAACGGCCCAGCGCATGGTCTATCTCGCCCACAGGAGGCACCTGGCCACCTCGCAGAGCGCCACGGGCCGGGTCCTGCCCCGGCTCATGGCCTGCCAGTCTGCCCCGGATAGTCTCTGTGCCCTGAGCTAGGCAAGGGCTCTCCTGCAGCCATGGTGCACCCTGCGGGCCCTTGCAGCTCTCCAGGTCAGGGAAACCTGCAGCCAGGCAGCCAGGTGCACCTCCGCACCAAGGAGACGCAGCTGCTTGGTGTGGTTGCGGTACCACTCGGCTGTGAGCGTGAGGTGCATCCAGTAGGTGGCTGCCCTGTCCCGCTCCATGGTGGTGGGGGCCCCGGGGGCTGGGGGATGCCTATTATGGCCCTCCACTGGGCGGCCATGCCAGGGGCCAGCCCCCAGCCAGCCGGGCCCCCCAATGGGGTGCTTGTGTCTGTGGGTGTGCCCATGGTTACACATGCTGGCTGCGCATGGGTCCTTGCGCCTGCATGGGCGGGTGGTTCTGTGCACTCCTTGTGCAGCTGCATGCCTTCAACCATCAATCCCCCCATACGTATGGTTGTTTGCAACACCGTGGCCTTGGCTTCCCGATTAGCTGTTATGTGAGTGCTATTGTGCTCGGCAGCTGTGCCGGGTCCGCACCCCATGCCTCGCTCTCTTGTGCTACAATGTTGCAGTCCATGGCTGCTTTTCCCAGCCTTGGGACCCCTCGGAGGCCCTCCTGGCCCTGGACGGTTTGTGTGGCCCCCTGTCCGTGGTGTTATTCTCCCTGTCTTGCAGGACCATGGCTGGTTGTCCATCCATCGGGCTCCCGCTTCCCAGCCCCCATGGGGCCCCCCATACCTGGACCTTCCGTGAGACCATGTCTCTTTGTGACCTGTGGCATACCCCAGCCATGCAGCTGCTCCTGGGCAGCCCGGCCAGCCGTGTGGGTGCCTTTGAGAGCTTGAGCTCCGGACTTCACTACTTCGGCTATGAGGCGAGTGCTCGTGATTGCCGGCTGCATACAGAGACCCTGGGGCTGGTTCGCTTCCCTGATGGACACATCCCGGACAAGTGGTGTTCTCATGTGCCCTGAGACCGGGGCTGAGACCGTGTCTGCGTTGGGTGTGTGTGGGCTGGGTGCCTACACAATGTGCCTTGCTGAGGGTGGCCCTGCCTTGGCCGTGTCCTACTTTGCCTGTGTTCACGGGGCACGTGGGTACCAGCGCACCCGTGTGGCAGTGTACCACCGGCTGCTGGAGCTGGGACATCTTCCTTGGCCCCCTTCTGCTGCCTGCTGTGTCTCGGAGCCTTCCCCAGCGGAGATGTCGGCCCTGTTGGGGGTGTGGTCCCGTTTGGATGTCCAGCTGGGTCTCTCCATGCATGATCCCTTCGAGGCCTACTACCTGATCGCCCACCACATATCCATGCTGGGCTACCACCAGGGCTTGATTCATTGGCCCCACCTGGTTCATCGGGTGGGGCACCCAGCCCCTGGGCCCACGGTGGCCCCCAGCAGCTGCCTGTGAGTCCCAGTGTTCCTCCTGGCCCCCCGGTGTCCTGTCCCCAAGTGGACTCTCGCCCCTGTCTGGGGGAACTGGTCCCCGCTGGCTGCTCCCTCCCTGATGTCTCTGCCGTGCTGTGGTGAAGCCTGCTTCTCGGGGTGCTGCTGCCCCTGCCTCTGGCCCCAGGTCCCCTCTGGGCCCTACCCCCTGGTCTGCCTGCACACCCAGGGTTCCCCTCCATGGTTGTCCTCCATGGTGCCTGGGTGCAGCACTCTGCATGGCCTCACCGACCCGCCTGTGTCCAGCTACCTGTCCCCAACCGACAGAGCTGCCACCTGCTGCCCGCCCTCCCCTTGGGTGCTTGTGTGACCTGGGGGTTCCGGGACCCCCGGACTGGCCCTCGGTGCTTCCTCTAGGGGTGTATGTGCGTCCTTGGACCTGCAGCGCTGCACCAGCTGTCCTGGCTGCCCTCCATCGGCCCCTCTGCGGGTGTGGGGTCTCCGTGTGCCTCCTGGACCATTCCCGCCCGGCTCGCTGTGCATTGCGGCCCCCCACTGTGTCTTGGTCCCGAGATCCTGGCCCCCCCTTTCCGAGACTGCTTGTGTTGCTGTGGGGGCACCCGTGCAGACTGTGATGCTGTGGGGGTTGCTGATGCCTGTGTCCTGCCCTGCCCCTTTGCGGTTCCCCCCCTCTTCCGTGTCCTGCCCCCTTGCTCCCGCTGTGCCTTGTGTGTTGTCTGGGCACCCATGCCCCCCTTCCCTTCCTTTCCCTTGTGTGTGCGTGTGTGTGTGTGCCCGGGCGTGTGCTCGTGCTGTGTGTTCCACTGTGCCTCTGCTGGCTGTGTGCCTGCTGTGTGTGTTACCTGTCCGACTCTTCTCCCTCTCCCCCCTCCCTTCCCGTTTTCCTTGTGTGGGCATTCCCTTTTGTGCCTTTTGGCTTCGTTTGCCCTCAGGCGGCCATGTCTGTGTCCCGCCCCTGCCCGGTGGCTTCTGGGTGTTTTGACCACGGCTGGGGATCGGCATCACGTCTGTTGCGCTTCCCCAGGCTGTGATCTGGCAGCCCGATTCCTGGCTGTGGTCCCTGTCCCGTCACATCTGTTTGGGGCTTTTATTCGCCCCGAGGGGTGGTTGTTTTGTTCACCCCCACCGGGAATCCACTGTGGTGAACCGGCCGCCCGTAACGTCTGAAAACACCCACTGTTACAAGAAATTCTTGACTCAGGCTTGTATTCCAAACCTTCAGCAATTGTAATACATTGTGGAGAAAATGACTTGGGTGCTTGTAATGGTGTTGAACTTTTGAAAAATATGAAAACCGACCTTTCATGGATTATCAAATGTGTTCCAGGTTGCAAAATTTTGTATTCAGATATGATTGAAAGAATGTACAACAGATATACTACAAATCTTCAAAGGATTGAGAAATCAATGAAGAATATTTATAGAGAGATTCACGGCTTTTTGAGAGATCAAGGAATGGATATAATATGGCATAAGGAGTTTGGAAGGAAATCTCATTTGCTTTACCTAAAAGTCAGGGTACATCTTGATCGAGAAGGACAATTAATTTTTTTGAAAAATATCCAGAAGAAAACTGTTCGAAGTTTATATAGTAACTCTTAGTGACATCTATACTATGAACTAAAAAGCTCTTTTCAAAGCTATGAACATTGTTGAAATGAAAAGGCTTTTTTCATAATGAAAACAAAAAGTTCTTTTCAGAGCTACCACTACTTCAAAGAGAAAACTTTATCACATAGTGGGTGATTTCAGACATTACACGGTCTCGATTCACCACAGTGGATTACTGACGGGGGTGAACCGAACAACCACCCCCCGTGGTCAAAAGAATCCTCGAACAGACGTGATGGGACCGGGACCACGGCAGGGAATAGGGCCACCAGATCACTGCCCAGGGCAACGCAACAGACGTTATGCCAATCCCAGACTGGGCCGTGGTCAAAGCACCCAGAAGGCGCTGGGGTGGCTTGTTCTGGCTGCTGCTGTGTGCCCTTTAAATCTCCCTCCCCGACCTGTGTTGTTGCTGGTTGCCTGGCAGCGACTCTACATGCTTTGTCCCCAGCTAGGAATCATTTCCTTTGATTCCAGCTGGTGGTTGCCGGCCAGACGTTACTTTTCGTTGGTTCCTGTCAGGAATCTCTTTGACCACGCTTTCGGAGATGGTCCGGTGGGGAGCTCTGGAAGCGTGGTTGATTTTGACCCCATGTGGGTATTGACCGTGGTAAACATCTGGCGCCTGCGAAACAGATGTTCAGGGTACTTTGGCCCCACCGCAGGATTGACCATGGTTCACTGTGGTTGAGCGTGATCTTGTAACGTCTGAAAATACCCAGTGATAACACAGTTATTAAACAGTGTACGTTTAGTGGCTTTAAATAGAGGTGAGGTACTTGTTAGACCAAAAATATGCATGTATGTGAGAATATGATATGAATGGCTCTAAATGGTAGTTAAGAAAGGACAGGACAGACAAGTTGGCGGTGGTTAAGCATAAGGTACGCAAGTTTATAAGTACGTGTGTTTTTAATTAATGAAGAATGTTTGAAAACGTACGGTAGATTAGGTCTTTTTCATAAATAAATGGTTAGCTCTAAGAGAGCTGAGAGAGAGTGTGTTTGCCGTGTTCATCTCAAAAATAGGTAGTAGTGACGAAGTAGTGTAGAGATATCTTTTATTGGACAAACTTAGGTTAGTAGAGGTTTGCAAGCTTTCGAACCTCACAGGATATTTTGCGAGGCAAGTCAAAAATCCAAGCTGTACACTGAGCAAAAGGAGGCACGGAGATTACATGCAGAGGATGGAGAGCATTACATCATGGGAGATTAAGGACAGTGATGGGTGGGGATAGAAGAATGCATTTGTAAGGGAGTAGGTGTGGTATTGTGGGGCAAGTCATTGAGACGGTGCTTTGAAACGGAAGTGGGGAGTAAGGAGCCTGTGATTGTGAGATGATAATATAGAGGATGAGTTGGGGCAAGTCCAATTAAAAAGGGTGGGTGAGTAATTGAGAGGGTGCCTGGAATGGGGAGTGCATGGGTTAAAGGTGCCTATAATAGTATAGATACTGGGCTCCAAATGAACAGGTTTTAGATTGTTAATTTCTGTAGTGGCTTGTGAAGCCAATGTCTTGGTTAAGTCTATTGTTTCTTGTATCCAGCAGGCTGACGAATTTTTTTTCAAGACACGCCTTTTGGAAGTGTTATGGAGGTTGCCTTAGATACAGGGTACTATTGGTTGTGTCTCTTGATTTTGAAAAGTGAAACGACAGATAGAGAAAAAGAATAAAATGACGTCGTTCATGTCAAGCCTAAGACTTCAAGTTTCAAGTTTTGTAGTTTGTGGCGTGTAAATGTACAGTTGGTTTGGCTGTAGAGACTGAATTCAAAGAAGTTGTTCGTGTTTAAATAGCGCTGAATCTCTTAGTTGACCAAAAATACGCATGGTTCAAAATGGTAGTCAATCGGGGCTCAAAATGCTACTCACCCCCCCCCCCCCCCCTTTGGGTGTCCACATGGGCCGGGAAGATGCTGAGGCGGAGCGGGGGAAAATTCCAGTGGGAACCAGCGCATTAACACCATCCCCTTGGCTGACTGAGCCCAGCGCTCCATTAGTCTCCCCCACCCCCAAAAGCTTGAAAAGTTCCTAGCGCTTTGCCCTGGTTCCTTAGTTTCTCTTCCCCTCACTTAGTCAACCATAAATACGTATATCTGTGGGAATGAGATACAAATGGCTCAAAATGGTAGTGCATGGGGTTTTGTTTTCTCTAGTCAATGGGTTATTTTCCACCCTTTTTGATGGGACTATTAATGGAGGTTTTTTTAACTGTAAGGATAAGTTAGTGTGATGATGAGAAGGTTTAATGAGAGGACAGAGAAGTTGGCAGTGGTTAAGGATAAGGTACTCAAGTTTATAAGTACGTGTCTTTTTAATAAAGAATTTTTGAGAACGTATGATAGATTTGCTCTTTTCATGAAGAAATGGTTAGCTCTAAAAAGAGCTTCTTTTTTTTGGTGGTCCGATCAACTTTTTTTCAGTTTATATATCTGAAAAACTCTTCTCCCACTTTTCAAAGGAAAAATGTCTTTTCCCAGTCCTCAACTGCAGATAAAATATCCTCATCAGAGATGTATGAGGTGGAGAGATTGAGAAGTTGCCGTTTAGCCTCTTCGTTGATGTTTTCGTCCATTTTTGGCTTCTTTTCCAGAGAACTCTGTAGGGTTTCCTCCTTTGGAGTTGAAGTAAGTGGCTGTTCTGTGGAAGTAGAAGCCAGTGTTGGGTTTTTTAGGTTCTGTGGCTCTCCTCTTGCAACTCGGTTGGCGAGGATGATCCTGATCCATTGTTTAGAGTAAAGAAAGACACAGAACACTGGAACAAAATAATATAGGACTCTGGTAAATGTGACCAATATATATACGTTTGTTTGGCAGTGGCTGACTTTCCCAACTGTGCGTCACATAACAACTAATAAGCCACAATTGGTTAGATCTTGGATACAGCATACTATCGGCTGTTTCTCTTGATTTTGAAAAGTTAAATGACCGATAGACAGGAAAAAGAAAATAATGTAGTTTATGCCATGTGAATCTACAGTTGAATTGACTGTAGAGACTGAATTCAAAGAAGTTCATGTTTAAATAACGCTGAGTTCCTTAGTTGACCAAAAATACTCATGTCTCAAAATGGTACTCAATCGGGACTACTTGGCATGGCTAGACCTGGGAGAATTCATCATACCAGGGGCTCCCCTCAATCCAGCAACCACCACCCCTTCAGGTGTGCACATGGGCAGCGTGGATTGCTGAGTTGGAGCTGTGGAAATTCCAGCGGGGACCTGCGCATTAACTCCATCCCCTTAGCGGGCTGAGCCCAGCGCTCCATTAGTCGCTCCCCTCCCCGCCCAAGAAGCTTGAAAAGTTCCTAGCGCTTTGTCCTGGTTCCTTAGTTTCCCTTCCCTTCCCTCCCAAAATGAGAGCAAATTAAAATATGCAGTTATTTATTTGTTTTTAATACAATAAGAAAAAGTAGGGATGGGCGAACAGATCGCAGTTCGGGTTCGTCCGTTCGGTTTGGCTGCATTTGGTTCGGCCGTTCGGTTTCGGCCATTCGGTTCGGCTGCATTTGGTTCGTCCGTTCGGTTCGTCCGTTCGGTTAGTTCGCCGGGTTCGGGTTTGGCCGTTGGTTCGGCCATTCGGTTCGGCCGTTCGACTGTTCTGTTCGGCCGTTTGGGAAATGTTATGCGTGGTTTTTTTGTTTTTTATATGGTTTATTGGTTTTTTATTGGGTTTTATATGGTTTTCTTTTGTTTTTTATTTGTTTTTTTTGTTTTTATATGGGTTTTTTTTTTTTTTTATCTAA
>QEPC01008291.1:20666-36302 GCA_003113815.1 Sphenodon punctatus | reverse complement strand
GGGGGGGGAATCACAAACAGAAGGTTTCAGGTTAAGGTTTCAGTTTCATTTCAGTACAAAACTGAAATGAAACTTAAAGCAATCTAATAATCCTACTCAATGCCTACTGTTCAGGAACAGTGACTAGCTCAGAAGGTGTTGGGAAGGGGGGAGGCAGAGAGTTTCATTTCTTGCAAGCCTCTCCACCCTTCGTGTCTGGAAGTCTGCTCCTCAGTGACTAGTACTACCCCTCCCTGTCACCTTACAGTAAACCTTTTCTTGCCACCCGAACTCACCCGAACGCGATCCGAACTGACCGAACTGTTCAGCCATTTTGCCGTTCGGTGTTCAGTTCTGTTTGGTATGTTCGTGTTTGTGTTTGTGTTCGGTCGTCCGAACAGGCCGAGTTCGGGCCAAACTCTGAACTTCCAAACCGCGTTCACCCATCCCTAAGAAAAAGAAACATATGTACAACAAACATCGAACACCCAGCACCACTGAGCAGGGAGACATGTACATGGACACCGGCATGGGAGGTAGTGGGAAGGGAAAGGGTGGGGCCAGCAAACACCCAGCAGCCAAACACCCATCCCAGGGAGCACCCAGCAAACACTCGTGCAAGTACACGGACAGCCGGGACCGGGAATGCCGGGGAAGCCCCACCCAGCATAGCGGCGGCACAACATGGCCGAAACCAGGCAAATGAAGCCACACAACACGGCCCCACCCCCTAACTGCCAGGACCCATGCGAGCGGAGCAGGAGGGAGCAGGAATGACAGCCACTACAAAGGAGCTGTCCTCTCCCAGCCCCGGCACAGAGCCCACCCCCCAGCCAAGCACCCCACACACAGCAGCCAGCAGGAGCACACAGGAATGGGCACACGGGCACAGGGGGCAAGGGGGGGGAGAAGCACCCACACCACCCAGGCAACCCCGCAACCCCCCTCAGAGGTGCCTGGACAAGGGGAGAGGTCAGCACAAAGCACAACACACACACTTGGGGAAGGAACACAAACAACTTTAATAAGAAAAACAGGGAACTGAAACAGGGGACATCAACAGGGCAGAGCAGGGGGATGGTGCAACAGAAGAGGGGGGCAGTGCCGGCAGTGGCAGGCCCAGGATAACACCAGGTCAGTAGAACCAGTGACCCTGTGCCCGGTGCCAGCGCTCAGCCTGTGCACGGTCAAGCCAGACCAGCAGGTCGAGGACATGAAGGAGGAGCTCCAACACGGCCCCCTACTCCCGGGTGCACTCCTCAATCATGGCTTGCACTGAATGGGACAGAGGGAGAGGAGACAGCCATAAGAGAAGGCCCCAGGCCCCAAGGAGCAGCACCCCCCATGGAGGAACACGGGGACAGGGCCCAGTACACCGGCAGCACACTCACAGATAGCATTGTAGTACCGCCTGGCTGCCCGCAGATCCCATGCCACCCGCTCCAGCTGCAGGGCCAGCCCCCCCAGGTGTAGGATCACCAGCAGTATGACAATGGTGGCTGCAGAACAGAAAGGACAGGGCAATGGGGAAGAGTGGCACCAAGGGGCCATGGATGGGCTGGGGGCAGCATCACCACCAGGGCCACACCGAACATGGTGACAGACAACACCCGGGAGAGCACCCTGCAGCGCCGCACCAGGAGGATCGGAGGGCCAAAGGCTAGCACCAACATGCCCCATACTCACGCTCTGCCACCCAGCACCCCCGATGCTGCCGCCCATCCATCACCACCACTGCATTCAGACAGTACCAACAGGGGGCAACAGCGGAGAGATGCAGAGGGGTGGGGCAGGGGCAGGGACCACACCAATGGACAGGGGAGGACAGGGGGTGCCCACCAGACCGCCCAACACCAATACCACCACTAGCGCCCAGCCAGCCACAAGCGCCCAGCGGTGAGACCACCCAGGGAACAGACACCACACCACCAATGCCCACGCCACAGGCCCGGGGCCCACCAGTACACACCAAGCATGCCCCCAGCACAAAACCACACAGAAGGGGGCAGGAGGGCCACCAAGGGGAGGGGGCACCCAGGTGGCAATGCAGGCAGAGAAGCAAGGCAGGACAGATCAGCACACAACAGCTCTTTATTAGTGATGGTGGAAAGGGGTCCCCCAAGCAAAGACATGCACTGCAGGGGGGGAACACAATCCAGAACAGGCATCACAACAACGGGGCACAGGTGAACGTGCATCCAGCATCTGGGGCTGCAAGGGAAGTCCCAGTGGAATGGAGCCATGGGCACCTGGAGGAGGTGACGGGGTCCGGTGAATGACGAGGCTGGCTGCGGGGAAGCAGATGACAGCGCAGAGGCCCCGCAGCAGCACAGGGGGGCCAGTCAATGCACAATCACAGGCATCAGGGTGGTAGGGAGCGGATGGTGGCCCGGCACAGCTCACGGAAGGTCCAGAGAGCACTCCCACGATTGGGTCCCCTGTGCGAGACCCTCTCAGGTGAACAGGCCCTGTCGGAAGCCCCAGGAGTGCATACGAGCATCCACAAGAAAGCAGGGGAGGAGCTGATCCACAGTGGCGGCTGCATCCCGCACAGCTGGAAGGTCCCTCACCAATCAAAGGGCAGTGACCTCCACGGCGGTAGGGTCCCCGGTCAGGAGTGGACCACCAAAATTGGGACACAGCAAGTCCATCTGCCACAGGAGGGCCCCCACATCTGAGGCCGAGCACGGGATGCCGTGGGCACGCAGGCGGGTGTACAGTCCAGCCACTGGGGGACCCCCTGACAGCAAGGCAAGCCTGTACCTGGGTCCTGGCATCAGCTGGCAAGCAGCCGTCACCTCCTCAGTGGTCCATGGAACGACAACGGCGGGAGGGTGCCCCCAATGTCCCAAGGCGGTAGTCATAGTAGGGTGAAACTGAGCTCCTGGGCATGCCCCTGTCATGCAGGGGCCCCGACCTGATGCCCCATCACCCACATGTACTGTGACAGGAGCCAGAAGCCATCTGCCACTGACAGGGGGTCACCCACCAACACCTGGATGTCGGGGCTCAGCCCAGAGGGCCCCCAACAGCATCTCCACATACGATGACCACCACTCCCCATCCCCATCCCTGCCTGAGGGCCCCGCACAATGACCAGCCATGCAGCAGAGGGGCTCGCCCCAGAGATGCAGCAGGTGGGAGATGGAGGGTTGCAGTGACTGGGATGAGCTTGGGGTGGGAGGCCCCCCTGGCCATGGGCGACCTTGCATGCCTGAAATAGGCCTGCCTGCTGGGGCCAGGACTCTGAAACCCATAAACCGGACTGATGGGAGCCAGCACAGGTGATGACAGATGAGTGAGGCCAGGGCCGGGCAGACCTCCAGGGCGAGCAACCGAGCTAGGCACATGAACTTCCCCGAGCCCAGCTGCAGCACACAAAGGCAGCCCATGGCAGGAACGGATGGTGGGCAGGTGCGGGTGCAGCGGAGCCCGGTGGTGCGTGTGGTCCCAAACACCCCCCCAGCAGTCAGATGCGTGGCGCAACTGGGGGCTAATCGGTCAGTCAGTGCACCCGGTGGTGGCGGCCGCACACCCCTTCGCCAGCACAACTCAGTGCCCGGCAAACACGGGGCTACACAGCACATAAGCGAGCTGAGGCAGAGGTGGTTGGGCGTGGTGTGTAGAGGTAGGTGCAAGGTGTTGAGCAGCAAATAGCAAACGGTCACACAGAGGTCGGAGCCAGCAGAGGTGGAACAGGGAATCAAGGGAAGTGGGGACCCGGGGGCACAGGCCACCAAGAGGTGCAAGCACAGACCAGGGTGAACGCCAGTGGGGGGCACCCAGGATTGGGGGGCTGCAAAATCATGCAGGCGGAGGACAAGCCTCCACAGCCCAGGGACGTGCTGCAGAGGCTCCTGTCCACCTCCTTCATTCTGCTGTGCATGGTGCTCCAGCAGATGGCCCTGCTCCGCCTGCCAGGGCCAGGTGCCACCCTCCAGGGCACATGGCGTCAGACGGCAGCAAACCTGAGGAGGGCGGCAACCGTGTGATGGGTGCAGCAGACAGCCTTTCGGCGCTGTGCCCTCTTGGGCACAGTGGTGTCCCAGCAAGGCCAGCTCATCCTGGCGCAGTGGTCCCTGAATGTCTATGGCTGCCGCGTGACCCTACCGACCCAGAGACAGCACTGGACACGTTCCCACACCAACGACTGGTGGGAGAACATGCTGGTCACCTGGACGGATGAGGAGTGGATGGACCACTTCCAGACGACCCGCTCCTTCCTGACCCAGTTAGGGGAGCTCCTGAAACCCCATCGATGGAGGCTGGAGACCAACATGTGCTTCCCGCTACTGCCAGGGATGCAAGTAGCCATGGCGGTATGGCGACTGGCCACCCCGGATTTGTGCCAGAGCGTGGGGGAGCAGTTCGGGGTGGGGATGACCACCATGAACAGGGCCCTCCATGATGTGTGCAACCTGATCGGTGAGCTCCTCCTCGAGCGGGTCATCCAGCTGCGCAATCCCGAGGTGGTGATACAGGGCTTTGAGGATCTGGGATTCTCCCACTGCATTGGGGCCATCAACAGCACCCACATCCCCATCATACGCCCCCACACACACAAAGATTGTCTACATGAATAGGAAGCAGGCCTTCTCCATCAATCTTCAGGCCATCATGGATCACAGGGGCCTGTTCATTGATGTGTACACGAGCCAGTCCGGCCGGAGCCACGATGCGTGTATATTGCAAATGTCCCATGCCCCTTTACCAACATGCCCAGGGTGGAGCATTCTGCCGCATCTCAGAGGAGAACAGGGATGCCCTCTGCCACCACATCGTGGCCCAAGCGGCCGAGGACAGGGCTGTGCCTGACCCGCATCCCGGGCCATAGAGCCCTGTACCCCCTCATTAAACATGGGTAGTTCCCCATAACAGCAACCGTGCCTCCCTGCTTTGTTTGGGCTAGGGGGTCCAGGGAACGGGTCATGAGGTTTGACCTGGCTCCAGGCCCCGCCCAGGGCTGTCACCCATGGGGTGCTGGGGATCCCCAATGACCTGCCGGTAGAGCTAATGCGGCAGGAGCTTTTACCGTGCCGCAATTCCATTCCAAAAACTCGGCATCCGCTGTTGCGCCCCGCGGAATTCCTCTAGGTACCTTCGCGATTCTGCATTTGCCGCTACAAGAATCTGCAGATGCGGCATTTCTGTGCTTTATTGCTTTTTCCGATCATCGCTGTTGTCACATACAATCAGCAGCCTTTTCCCACCTTCTGCCAATTTAATATATGAGAGACAGTCATGAGCGTTTATCCCGGTTCCGTGAACGGAGTATACACATGCGCTGTGCTGACTGCTGGTGTTGCTGTCTTGTCCCTCTGTGCCGCAATTACTGCCCAGTCTTCTCAAATGCATGCATGCACATGTTCGGGTGGTAGTTCAAGGAAGGCTGTTTTTATTTAATGGTAAATTGATCTTTTATGTAATCATAAATTGACCTCCAAACTAAAGTTTTTTGAGCAAAACTCCTGGTGGAATTTTATGGTGACCTGTGTATTGGCTGACTGAGTCATTTTTTACATCATAGGACCAGCTTATACAGTTGAAGGAATGAAGTTGGCATAGTTGTTAAGGTTCCTGCTTGCTCTACAATTTGTTGCTGTCATTCCGTGGCTTCAAATCCCCACTGTTTTGTGTAACTTTAATTCGTTTTTTTAAAAACTTTTACATTAGTGTTATTATTTGTTAATCATAAAATTATTGCTGTGTTGTGTTGCTTATGGCCTACTTTGTATACCAAAAAAATATGCTTAGTTATTACATTAACCGAAGACTGAGCAGCCGAGCCAGGTGGCGTGAATGCTATTATGCTGCACCCATAGTGCCACCGACGTTACGCTCACTCGCAGTCGCCGACCGCCGTCGCCGACCGCCATCACTGACTGGCCTGCCCCCACCTGTCCTTACGTGCCCACCTTCCCACCCCCTGACACCAGAGTTCTGTAGACTGCTGGTGGGCAGCAACCGGCAGCAGACAGGGAGAGGGGTGTGTGGTGCTGCCCGTGTCCACCCGGTCTTGCTGGCAGTGACTGACTGTCTGCTTCTGATCCTGAGTCCTGGCTGGGGGTCGGGGGACACTTTCTTTTTTCACTCACTGACTGACCCATCCACACAAACCACCTGTTAATTGTTTTAATAAAGATTTTGAAATGTATTTATTGAATATAAATCCCGTCCCATGCTCCCACTCCCACCAGATAGATAGAGTGAGACGACTTAAAGCTGACAGCCACAGGCATTTAACACAGGTAGGCGGGCTTTATTTCATGTTGGCCACGTGAAAGCATGGCCCCCTAAGCCCAGCCTCGGAGTCACAGCAGTCACAAGATGATGAGCAGCTGAGTGAATGACATTCATCTGAATGAATGTGAATGACGCATTCATATTGTGAATTCACATTCACAGATGTGTGAATGACATTCATCTGCATCACACACCCGCCGTCACGCCTACCTCTTTGTTATGTTAACAGTTAACACTAAACAGCTAACTGCAGTAAGTAGGGTTGGGAGGGACTGGACTCCGGAGTGAACGTTACATGAACTCCCCCACCCTCTAAGCGTTACGAAACTATAAATCCCCCGACCCCCACTCTTGCACCCTCCCCCCCCCGCCCAAGAGTGTTTAAGTTCCAAGTCCAACTTGCTGCCCCATGTACCTGGTACATAGTTTGAAATGTTTGATTGTGGTTAAACTGTGGTTAGTGTCATGTCAGAAAACACCCTTAGAGCACCACTGCATTGGCATCTATCTCAATTGCAGAAACAGTAGAGATAGATATACAGGCAGGGAGGGACTGGGAGGGTGGAAATAGCATTTTAATCTTATAATTTCTAAGAGCCTTTGTATATGGATTGTGTAGTTAACAAAGAACAGTGAAATAATCCCCTAAAAGAGAGTGATTTTTTGAGACAGGTCCCACTCCCTGCCCAGTGTGCTTACAATCAAAGATGGACAAGGATGAGGGGATGGGGAACACACAGGGAAAGACAGATACACATGTATTCCCATTTTACATATGGGGGACTGAGACTGAGAGGTTTTGACTTCTCCAAGGCCACTCAGTGATTTCACTGGCTCTTTCAATTTGAGCCCTGGTCTCCTAAGTCCAAGTCCAGCAGCACCTTATCTACACATCAGAGCATTAAAAGAGTCCTTCTCGTGTGGCTTAGCGTCTCTGCTTTGGGGTAGATGTACAGAAGATTCCACCCTTTTTCTGCTCAAGTCCCTTCTAATCATCTGACTTATAAAGTAAGTAGGCATACACACACACACACACATTTTAAAGCCAAAATGGGTACTCAGGGGGATACTAAATGAGTAGTGCCCATTGGCTAATCTACAAATGGTAGGTTGAATAATGCATATTTGATGGGTATCCCCATTTATTTATTCAAATGCATAGTTCTCATCCCAACTATGGATGCATAGTTTCCCTCTGCACCTCTCCAGGCCACACATCCACCCTGATCCCGAGTCTGCACCCCTCCAGGCCACACATCCACCCTGATCCCGAGTCTGCACCCCTCCAGGCCATACACCCAGGCCATGCATCCACCTGCTCATGACCCGTCCATGATTCCTTGATTTGCGATATAAAAATGTGTGGGTGGTATGTGTGTGTGTGTGTGTATATGTACATATGTGTATGCCTATGCATGTGTGTATGCATAGGCATACACATACGTATCTTTATTCCTCTGCATGCATATATATATATATATGCATAGGACCGTCTCAGACAGTTAAAGGAATGAAGTTGCCATAGTTGTTAAGGTTCCTGCTTGCTATATGATTTGTACCTGTCATTCTGTGGGTTCAAATCCCTGACCCCACCACAGTTCTGTGTAATTTTTTTTTAATTTTTACTTTTACATTAGTGTTATTGTTTGTTAATCATAAAATTATTGCTGTGTTGTGTTGCTCATGGCATACTTTCAATGCCAAAAAAATATACTTCATTATTACATTAACCAATAGCCAAGATTAAAAACGATTCCCAGCTGGGGACAAAGCACGCGGCATCGCTGCTAGGCAATGAGCAACAACACCAGCCGGGGAGGAAGATTTAAACTGGGCACACAGCACAGCACTGGGATGTGGCGTGATGGAGCCAGGCAGGAGGGAGAGGAGAGTGGAGGAGGAGGAGGCGCAGGCAGAGGAGTTGTCCCCCCCGGAGACAGGGGGCAGGGGGGGAAGCGGCCATGCCGCCTGAGGGGGGGGAATCACAGCACCCAATGGTGGTGGTGGAGGTGGTGATGGGACTGGGATAAATAAATGCATGGGATCAGCACTGACAGCCTCGGATCCCCGCCTAGGCAGGGCAGCGCAGATGCGCTTAGCGATACTGTTCCCCCCGCGGGGTCACAGCGTTCACATAGAGTGGCACCGGGTCTGACTCTGGCCTGCGCCCGGGCGTGTGCAGGCACTGCAGCAGCTGCATTCCTGCTGTCTGTCTGTCATCACCTCTCCCACCCCTCTGTGTTGGCTGCCAGTTGGATGTCCTCCTCAGTCCTCGCCTCACCTCCCTGGTCTGCGTGTTGAATGACCTCCTGTATGTGTGCTCTGCTCGGTTCCAGCAGCTGCGCTTTCCGCACCCCATGCCTCACTTGTTCTCATTACAATGTTGCAGCTGCCGCCGGTGGCCATATCGCCTGTCCTTGGAGCTCCCCGATCCCCTCCTGTCCCTCCAGGACTTGTGGAGCAGAGCCCCCCTTTCCTTGAAGTTAGTATCAGGTGCATGCTACTGCTGGACCATGGCTGGATGCTGCTTTTCCCCAGGGCTCGCGGGCATAGCAACCCATAGCTGGAGCTTCGGCAAGACCATGGCCCTGTGTGCCCTTTGGCATTTCCTGGCCGTGCAATTGCCAATGCTCGCCAGCTTCCCGGACAGCCGCACAGGTGTCTATGCGAGTCTGAGTTCTGGGCTCTGCTACTTTGGGTATGAGGTGAGCGCCCATGACTGCCAGCTGCATGCGGAGATGCTGGGCCTCCGTCCCTTTCCCAATGGTCGCATCCCGGAGATGAGGTGCTTGCATATGGTGTGGTCTGCGGAGGAGGCCGTGTCCGCTCTGTATGTGTGCAGCCTGTCCGCCTTCATGGCCTGTCTGGAAGAGAAGGGCCCTGTCCTGGCTGTGTCCTTCTTTGGCTGTGTCCACTTGACCCGTGGGTACCAACGGTCATGTGGTGTGGCCTATCACTGCCTGTTGGAGCTGGGTCACCTTCCATGGCCTCCAGCTGCCAACTATGGCTTGCTGGAGCCCACCGCGGCAGAGCTGATGGCACTGGCTGGTGTGTGGTCCTGATCCGATGTGCAGGTGGGGCTGGGCATGCCGGATCCCTCCAAGGCATATTACCTGGTCGCACACCACATGTCTGTGCTGGGATACCATCGGGGCATGCTGCAGTGGCCCCACTACATGTACCTGGCGGGCCACCCGGCCCCTGGGCCTGGACCCTTCTTGGCCCCATGCAGCTGGCTGTGCTTGTGAGGTCCCTTGTGCCTTCCATGCCCTGGGTGCAGCTGGCCCTGCTGTGAGTTCCCACCTCCACCTTGTCGCCATGGGTCGCTGCCCGCCTCCTCCATGATGTCCAGGGCTTCCTCCAGTGCTGTCTGGTCCCTGGGGTTCTGCTTCCCCTGCCTGTGCCTGTGTAGGCCCCACCCATGGGCCCCCCCGTCCACCTCTGTGACTGCTCTTAAACTCTGTGTCTGCCTTTTCCTGTGGCTGTGTGTGTCATGATGTCCGAGCCGGCACACAGCGTAGGTGCTGCTGTGCTGACTGCTGAGCTTCCTACTCCGGCTGTGATTTTTCCTGTGCCAATTCCACCCCCCACCAACCACCCGTGGGTGACTCTGTGAGTGACCATGGGGTCCTGACTCAAGGGGGCCTCTGACCGCACCTCCCGGCTTCCTCCCGGGGGGGGCGGTTTGGACCGGCTGAAATCTCAAATGTAAATCTCAAAATGTAAACTGAAATCTCAATTCTTGATTTTCAGTGATGCAATGTAACAATGCATTGATCACAATTCATGTAACACTGTGAATGTTAGGGAGGGAGATCAATGTAACACAATGTAAGGGAGATTATATTATTATTTTTGTTTTTCATAATGCATGTTGTAACTGTCTATATGTATCCCATTTTAACCACACAGATCCGGCTTCTTCTTATCTAAGCCATGCAGCCAGTCTTCATTCAAGAACCATGGCATCCAATAAATAATACATAGTATTCATTATTTTCAGAGTGTTTTCCAACTTACCATGTCATCCCAGTGCATTAACTAGGGTTGGGTGAATGTTATGATTTTCCCCACCCCCACACCTCAAAGAGTTAGGAAACTACAATTGAGTTTGACTCCCCACTCCGTCCCCTCCTCCCCCCCCCCGGCCGAGAGAGTGATTTCAATTCCAGTCAGTGCAGTAGGTTAAGTTGATTGGGAGGGACTAACCGGGATGGAGTGAACACATGAACTCCCCTGCCCCCACCTCAAAGAGTTAGGAAACTACAATTGAGTTTGACTCCCCACTCCGTCCCTTCCTCTCCCCACTGTCCAAGAGAGTGATTTCAATTCCAGTCAGTGCAGTAGGTTAGGTTGGTAGGGAGGGACTAGCCGGGATGGAGTGAACACATGAACTACCCCGCCCCCACCTCAAAGAGATAGGAAACTACAGTTGACTCCCCACCCATTCAGCCCACCCCCCTGGCTGAGAGACTGATTCTATTTTCAGTATAACAGTGTAAAAAAATATATATATAATCTACTCTCAAATTTGTACATATTACTTATTTTAAAAAGGCCTATTGCACCTAATTATCATCGAATTAAACAAGTGCATAGATTTGAGTTATACTTGGATTGGTTTCCCAAATGCTGTATACGAAGGGCTTTCACACAAGTACGTTTACAGCTGATCAAGTCGGCTATAACTCAGGGAAGATATGCAAATCAGCCTTATGCAAATCGTACCTGCCCATGTAGCGATAGTCATTTGGAGGATGTTTCTCATATTATCCTCCATTGCCCGCTATACGAAGAACTATGGCAAGCTTGGTTAGCTCCTTTGTGGCATGAATATCCCTACTTGTCTGACTATTCCCAGTTAGAGCAATTGCTTACTACAAAGGAGAAGGCAGTGGCAAATGCTGTAGCCATATTTGTCCATCTGGCCTCCCAGAAAAGGGAGGATTTTGGTGCTTGCAATTCAGGGACTCTGCAAGGACAATACCCTATCTGATGTGTCTTGGTGGCCCTTCCTTTTGCTTGGAAGTAAGGGTGGCTGCGAGTGGCCTGGACGAATCCTGGGGTATGGTTAATTAAACTGCCTTTAGTAAACCAAACGGAGGATCGGCTTGAATTGGACTGGAATAGTCTTAGGACTTAAATGATTGAATTTGTTATCACTTCAGGGGAGATCTCCCTGTTGAGGTGCCCCACAGAAGAGTAAGGCAAATTTCTCTACTCTGGACCGGCTCTTTTGTGATATATCTATGCGGTGATAAATGATGCTGTGGCATATTATCATGGATGTATTTTGTGATGTTATTATTTGATTATTTTATTTTATCTTATTTTATAGTTTTAGTTGTTTATTCCTCATTTGTATATTGATATGTTATTATTATATTATATTTTTGTATATATATGTTTGTGGGTATGGCTATGGTGAAAGCTAGCCGAATAAAGTTTATTACAATTAAAAAGGCCTATCCCCCCCTGGATTAAAAACTATTCAGGAACCATAACATTAAATTCATGAAATTCAAATTCAATCCTTGGCTGACTGAGTCATTTTTTACATCAAAGAACCGCTCAGAAAGTTGACTGAATGAAGGAATGAAGTTGATCCATGCAGAAGAGTTTGTTACAATTTTCATTCCGCACTTCCTCAGTCTAGAAGAAATCAGACACACAACAGACCTCTGTTGGCATAGTTGTTATGGTTCCTGCTTGCTATACAATTTGAAGTTCTCATTCTGTGGGTTCAAGTCCCCACTGTTCCATCTCACTTTAAATTTTTATTTTTTTCTGTTGTGGTCCCGATACCAGTGTAAGAGATGGATTGGATTGGAGGCAAAGTAGTTAGAATGAAATGATATCTTTTATCATTCAAATGAAACAATATCATTCGGCTTGCATTCAGTAGATGCGCTGGGGTGCGGCAAGTCAGTAACCGGCAACAGACAGGGTGAGGGGTGTGTGGTGCTGCCCGTGCCTGCCCGGTCTTGCTGGCAGTGACGGGCAGCTGTCTGCTCCTGAGTCCTGACTGGGGTGTTGGGGGACACTTTCTTTTTTCACTCACACACTGACCCATCTGCCACGACCGTCCCATGCTCCCACTCCCACCACTTTGGGTGAAAACAGACATGATGCTAACCACCCTTTAACCGCCCTTGGTGGTCATTTATGCATGGGTGATTTCAGACGTTACGGGCCCCGTTGGCCCCGTACAGAAATCACCAAATTCCTTCCCCGCCGGGATCACCCCGTCACGCCGCAACAGACGTGCCGGGGGGATCCCAGCGGGGAATTGGGGAGGGGGTGGGGCTGTGCGGCGCAACATGTGGCCGCATGGCCACGCCCCCTTCACGTTCCCCACTGCCCGCCCTCTGGGGAGACGGGCGGGCGGCGGGGCCAATGCGGCCGCCGCGTCGGGCCGGATTTTCCACAGCCCGGGGTCCTGCCGGTGATCCCAGGCCGTGGCGCCCGATCAGATGAGACGCCGGGGTTCACACCGGCATGGGATTGCATTCAACATGTGGCGGCCTCCGGTGCCACCGCTTCGGCTGCTCATGTGTTGAATGCAATCCCAAGCCGTGGTAACATCTGGGGGGAAACATCCGTTTCCCCCAACAGACATTATGCGATCACAGCCACCACGCGGAATTGAGCGTGGTTCACTGTGATATCGTAACGTCTGAAATCACCCATTGTTTCAGGACTGCATAGGGCACCAATACAGTCCTGCAACATGCATAAATAACCACCAAGGGTGGTTAAAGGGTGGTTAGCATCATGTCTGTTTTCACCCATAGACAGAGACGACTTAAAGCTGTCACTATAGCCGGATGGACTCGCCCCACCTCGGCCACATGGGTCATTTAATTAGCAACGGACACAGACCAATACGAACAATCCTTCCCTGTGACTGACAGCTGGGAGGCGGGCTTTATTTCACATTGGCCATGTGGTGCGTGTTTTCATGTCAAATCTATCTCAATTCTAAATTGACAGAATGGCTTTGGCTGGGTTTGCTTCAATCCTTGATGGCCTTATTAGACTTGGAAAGTTAAATACAATTTTTTTTGTATGTGATCTCTCACTGTATTGCATGCTTTACATTAGTAGGGCTTTTGTCATTAATAGTGCATTGATATGTTTTATTTTTCAATCCCATACCAGGGGAAATTATGGTGGACATTGCTTCGGCAATTTGGGCCACAGTCTGGGACACTGCGGATGTGGTGCAAAGAATAATCTCCAGACAGGAGAAAATTGGTAAGGATTTCTCTAAGATCCATAGTACTAGTACCCTTGTGTAAATAGTGTTTCCCTTGAAAAAAATTTTTGCTGCTGTTCAAGAATGCATACACTAACTGCATTCCATTTTTACAGAAAAAAAAAATAGAGGCACAGATGGAAGTGCTCCAGAACCTGAGGGAGGAAAATAAAGCCCTTCGGGTGTCACTCACAGAAGTGCTCCAGGAGGTGCGGGTGACGCAGGCAGTAGTGACAGCTGATAGTTGATTCGTAAAGTTAAATAATGTTAACGAATCTTCTGAAAATTATACATTTTTTACATAGTTTGTTTTAAATTATTTTTCCTATTAAAGAGTTTGTTTTCCAATTATGTGCATTTTTGCTCATTATTTAGCTTTCAGTCTGACCTGTACATGTAGTATCCTCCTCACTTGAGTAGGCTACTGCAGCAGCTGATCCCTTGCTACAAAAGTCTAGTATGTTCAACAGGGAATGCGAGTGGATAGAATGCTTACCAACTGATCATTAATAAATCTCCAGGCACCTCAGGGCCATTTTGCAATCATTCCATCCATACAGCATTGGGGTGATTCATTCCCTTATGTTGACTGGTGCTGCCAGCCTGTCACTGCCAGCCCCAAACCAGTAACAAGTTACATTCACAAAACATACATGAACCCATCTTCCAGGCTATTTCCCAACCCTTTCATAAGCACAGTTATACAACTGGACTTCCCTTGACCACATCATCTGGCACTGTCTGTCAGCCAATTGTACCACCACTTAATTGTGCGGTGGGACTCCCATTGTATGATGAGACTCTTTTATAAACAAAAAAAAATTTGCTACCATGTGCAAGTGAGTTTAATTTGGTGTCCCCTACATGACATTTACTCTCGAGAGACATTTTTGCAAGTAAATCACTGTTCCCTTAATTTTTCTAGTCCACAACACTCATGGTTGTATATACTTCTATCATATCCCCCTCCCCTCTCAGATGTGTGCCTCACACATGCTATGCAATGTGTGCTATGCAAAAATAGCACAGTGCCATTGATTTTTAGTAGTTAATTTATATGCTTATTTTCAAATCCTTCCGAGCAGCCAACATTAACTAAATGGGTATGATTAGTGATTGAAAGAAGATGAAGCACATACAGGAATGAATACCAAATTATTTTTATTCAATGTTGCTATTAATATGAAGCTACAGGTCAGTAGCTGTGGCAATTAATTTGGTTGGAAATCCAATTTTTTTTCCCCTCCAGATGAAGGCAAAACCAATGGTTCACATCTTATAAAAAACCCACTACTGGCTTGTGGGGAAAAAATTGATTGTGGTTGGAAAATTCCTTCATGACTCCATATGAAAATGGCAATTGGATCAGTACTCGATCCCTGAAGAATACTTGCAGTGGCTACAAATCGACTGTGTATCTGTTGCATGTTCCTGTCATGATTTTACCCATGTTTCCTGGGAAAAATTTTTTTTTAAAGCACACTGATGAGTCACACTGATGGTTGTTCAGTTTGCATTTTTGATTTTTAATAGAGAATTTGAAGGAACACGTTTTATAAAAATCATAGCTATCACATATTATATAAATGTATGCTACTTGTACATGTATAAGTACGTGTATACATACTGTACTGTACTAGTATGTGTACAGTATGGATCTTTACACAGATCTGTACTTGTACATGTACACACTGTACATGTAGACATCATTTTATGTGTACATAGGCCAGATGTATAGGAATGGGCAAACGCGGTTCGGAAGTTCAGAGTTCGGCCCGAACTCGGCCTGTTCAGACGACCAAATCCGAACCCGAATCCGAACATGAACTGGCCAAACTGAACTCAATTCTGAACGTCAAAATGACCTAACAGTTCGGTCAGTTCGGATCGCGTTCGGGTGGCAAAAAAAGGTTCACTGGAAGAACAAACGTGACAGGGAGAGGTAGTACTAGTCACTGAGGAGCAGACTTCCAGGCACCAGGGGTGAAGAGACTTGCAAGAAATGAAACTATCTGCCTCTCCCCTTCCCAACACCTTCTGAGCTAGTCACTGTTCCGGAACAGCAGGCATTGAGTAGGATTATTAGATTGCTTTAAGTTTCATTTCAGTTTTGTACTGAAATGAAACTTAAACCTTAAACTGAAACCTTGTGTTGT
>QEPC01008291.1:2261-14334 GCA_003113815.1 Sphenodon punctatus | reverse complement strand
CCCCCGAACGTACGAGGAGAGTGAACAAGAGTGTGGGGCAACAGTGGGTCCGTGGTCAGCAGCGCCCTATGATGATAGGGGCCTGAACTTCCAATTGTGCTTGCACAAGGAAGGGCCCACACACTATCCTGACGGGCAACTATTCCCCAGTGTTCCCTGCTCTGACCACGTGCCTCGTCCAAGAGTGAACGCGTGCTTGTGTGAGACCCGTACCCCCGTAACAGTGTGGGGATATATTTGGAGGCCTCAAAATGTTATCATGGGTTCAGAGGGACCCCTCATATGCCAAGATAATATTGAGGAGTGTTGCCTACATTTACTGACATTGACTAGACAATACCTTGAGTCCTTCAGAATGGCCATAAGAATATATTGGGGCATGATGGGTTCTAGCCAAATAGTGTGTGGGCACACTGAGGAACCCCCAAACACCCACTTGGTGCCAGTGGAATGACACTTTTAAGACTGGAAAGATGGCTTCTTGCAGTAGAATGATGGCCCCAGCAGGGATTGGAATGACAGGGCTAGAGAAATGGAATAACGGGGTCAGAAAAAGAATGATGGGGCCAGGGAGTGGAATGAGAGGCCTAGGACTGAAATGGCAGTCTCTGGGAGTGGAATGGCAGTCCCAGGGAGTGGAATGATAGCCCAAAGGACTGGAATGATGACCCCAGGACTAACCCCAGGGAGTGGAATGATGGCCCACTGGAAATAGAATGAGAGGCTCTGGGAGTGGAATTACGACCCCTGGGAGTGCAATGATGGTCCCTGGGAGTGCAAGTTTGGGCCCATGGACTGGTCTGTGAGGGGCAGGGTTGTGTGAATTCCTACTTTCCCCTGAGTAAGCCCTACTATTAGTGGTGGAAATTTCACAATTCAAAAATGGATGTTTCAGTTTAAAACCAAAGCATCCAAAAATCAGGCCATTATGATTCCTGATTTTCAGTTCTGTATCTTTCCCATTGAAGTCAATTGGAAATCTTCCCATTGACTTCAATGGGAATGGGGTCCAACTTCCCCCACCCCATTCCCTGGGGCCCTGGGGGTGTTAGGGTTGCAGATCACTGGAACCAATTCAGCCCTGAACCATGTATTTTTCATTGGTGTCCTCTTTTAAAAGGGAAGGTACAGTAACCCTAACCCTACCTAATATGTAGAGCCCACCTTAGAATTTGCAGGACTCAGAGTGAAAACAAAATGAGGGGACCTTCATGGCCCACTAAGAAGTGCCATACTGGGCCATACCAATGGTCCATTGAGCCCAGCATTTTGTCTCTGACAGTGGCCCCCTTCAGTCACTTCACAGAAGTATACAAGAGGTCACAATGGGGCAATACATTCTCTGCTGTTCACTTCCAATTCTCGTTAGTCAAAGGTTGCATCCCCTAACCTGCTTGACTAATAGCCATTTATGGACCTATCCTCCCAGAATGTATCCAATCCTTGTTTGAATCTAGCCATGCTACTGATCTTCACAACTATCCCTTTCCTACAGCCCCACTCCCTTTAATGTTTATTTATTTATTTATTTTAATTTGTTAGATTTATTTGCTGCCCCCTCCTGATTTCGCAGCTCGGGGCAGCTCACAACATGTAAAACCAGTCATCACAAAATAAAATCACATAGAACATTAAAACAACCCATGGCAGAGCAATAAAAACAACATGATTTCCCCACTCTTACCCAACCCCCCACCCATCACCTGTCTCCCTCACCGTAGGCTTGGCAGAACAGCTTACACTGCCTTTGGAAAGAGGGGAGGTCCGGGGACAAGCGGGCTTCCAGTGTGAGGGAGTTCCACAGCCACAGTGTGGCCACCAAGAATGCCCTCCTCATTGTAGACACCCCAGAAACCCAGGGCACCTCAAGGAGGGTGCCCCCGGCTGACCGCAGGGGTTGAGCTAGAACCCAGAGGGTGAGGCGATCCTGCAGTTAAGTGGGGCCCAGGCCATTAAGGGCTTTAAAGGTCAAAACCAACACCTTGAATTGGGCCTGGAAGACTATTGGCAGCCAGTGCAGCAAATGAAGCACTGGTGTAATGTTTGCGATGACTCGCCCCCCCTAAGGCAGGGGTGGGGAACCTTTTCTGTTCTGGGGGACAGAATATTAGTACGCGCTCTGAGGGCCATGTAGGTCCTTTTCACACAGACACTCTAATACTGATAAAATGAGTGTTACATTTTATTATACATGTTGCAGGGCTGCAGGTGTGCGCTACGGGTGCATAGAGGTTGGGGGCTGGAGTGCTTAACGGGTGTATTTAAGGAAAGGAGGGCCCAGATCATGGATCTGTGCTGTGGATCTGTCCCCTACCCTTGTGTGCGTGCCCTCGTCTTTGCCCCATTATCCTGAACTCAGTTTTTCAGTGCTTGGGGTTAGAGATTGGATCCAGGGGCCAGATCCAGGCACTGGAAAGGGGCCACATAAGAACTTGCCGAGGACCGCATTTGGCCCCCGGACCCGAGGTTCTTCACCTCTGCCATAAGGAGACAAGTCACCACATTCTGCACCAGCTGATGTCTCCAGACCATCACCAGGGGTAGCCCCACGTAGAGCGCATTACAGTAATTCAGTCTTGAGGTAATAAAAGCATGGATGATCATGGCAAGGTCTGTGTCTGAGACATACGGCTTCAGCCGTTGCACCAGATGTAATTGGTGGAATGCGCACTTCGCTACAGCTGACACCTGGACATCCAGATGAAGCTGTGGGTCCAGGAGCAGCCCCAGACTATGGGCCTGAGATACCAGTGGAGGACAGACTGCATCTATGATGGGGGCCACCACTCCCCCAGCTTTTCCAACAAACATCACCTCCATCTTGTCGGGATTCAGCCTCAGGCGGCTTGCCCGCATCCAGTTCCCCACAGCTGACAGACAACGGGTAAGCACCGAGACTGTCAGGCCTGGGTCAGCTGAAAAAGAGAGCTACAGCTGGGTGTCATCAGCATATTGATGACATCGTACACCGAACCCTCTGACGACCTCCCCAAGGCTGCATGTACACATTGAACAGGAGAGGGGATTTAATAGGGATGTGCAATTTGTTTAATTTTTATTAGTTACTAAAATTAATGGAGTCCTATTTGTTTTAGTAACTAATGTTCTGAAAACAAATGAACTTTGCTTTCATTTGTTTTCATTTTTAAAAATAAATTATTAATAATAATTCATAAAAAATTACTGTGCATGAGAAAATGGCTGTCGGCACAATTGGAAAAAGCTAGCCAGTCTGAGCATGTGCAGATTGTCTTCCCTTTTCCACTGCCAATTCCATTTTGGAAACAGGTGAGCATGTGCAGAATGGTCCGGTGGCCAGCACATGAGCAATGATTTTTTATTTTTATTTTCTATTTTCAATTAAAATGGCCCCTGGGGATGTTCTGCGCGTGCACATGCGCCCTTTCCAAAATGTGATGTATGTGTGTACATGTGCATATGTATGCATGGTGCACGTACACATGTCTATGTGTTTATGTAACTCCATTGCATGTATGTTGCTCACCACCATAACTTTCAGGCTTGACTTTGACAATCAGTTGAATTTTCCAACCTGACAAACAGGTTTCCCAAAGAAAATTCAAGCAGCCACTCCCATACAGCAATTAAGGGATTATCTATTCCTTCATACCTCCTTCATGGCTCTTTAATTCCCCTCTTAATAGCATGTATCAGAAAATTAACTGGATCACCTCTAAGTGGAAATTGCCATTGTTCTCACAACTTCTAGTTCCTATGTCAGAATAAAAAAACAAAACAACCTTTGCAAGAGCATACAGTCCACTGAAAACAAGTCTTCATGCAAAATTTCCCCTGTTACTATCATTCCCTGCACTAATTACATGAGTGCAATTAACAGTTTCAAAGGGAAAGGGGTGATATAGTCCACAAAACAGTTGAATAAGTTTCACACACTCTCAGACTCCTTTTTGCCCAGCATCCCTTCAATGCCCATGATTTCATCTATACCCTCTATGTGCACACTGTGCCATTTCACCCATGTTTCTCAGATCCCACACACTCCACATGTATAGTCCCAAAACAACCCAGAACTAGGGCCGAAACAAATACCTAAATTGAGGCTTATGAGAAATTTTGCCATATCAGGAACCGGGATTGATTTTTCTCATTGTTTCCAAATACTGATGCGATTTCTTGATTCTTGCAATACCATGAGGTACTATCCTGATTTATCAACTTTCTGTTTACCATTTACCACATACTGTTCATTTACCATTTACCGCATTGCTGAGGCAACCGTTTTACTTCCAGGTTTTTTGTTTCCACATTTCTGAGCCAATCACTGTGTGACTAGCTCACCTGTTAACCTCTCCCCAGTGCCCCGTAACCTCCACTCCAGTGCCTCCTATCAGGACTGTTGTTCTATGTTGTTCTCTTTGCTTTGACCAGTAAAGGAATCTGCCTATCAGCCAATGAAAGACAAGGAAGTACAGGGTAAAACCGAGTGCAAGAAATGAAGTATTGTATCGATATTACCTCTTGGAATTTGAAATAGACTGCAAAATGGTAAATGGCAATAGGATCCCGGTAAGCAGAAAGTCAGCAAATCGAGAAACAAAATGTCGATCAAGACATTACCGAGTACCAAGAGGTTCTCAGTTCAACCAAGATGATTTTGGGAACTGAGATTTTGATGAGATTTCCTGTTTTGGCAAATCTCATTTTAGCCATACACAAAACTCACAAAATGTCACTAGGGTACGGCAGTTATTAACAGGGGTCCAGCCTGAGGTAGCAGGCAGTGCTGCCCTGGACCCAGGTCCTGTACATAGGCACAGTGGGACAGTAGCCAACTCAGTATCTCTTGTTTTCTGGCCCGGGGCCAGACTAGGGCCATAATTTGGGTTGGCAGCTCTGAGCCTTGCTGTGCTGAGCTCCTGCCAGGACTGCAGTCTAGGAGAAGGGAAATTCCAATGGAAGTGGTGCAAGGAGGCCACAGTGGAACTGACACCAGGAAGACATTCACCTTGTTCAGCGAATGACCATGTGACTGGGGTGCCTAGCACTGCCACAGAATATTGTAAGTAGGAACATAACCTGAGATTGGGACCCTTAGTACTACTGAAATATAGAGTGTGAGTGGGCAAAGATGGCTGCAAGTTACAATTGTACTGCCCCAATTCTGAGCCATCTGGGGTCAGAATGGCTGCTAGGTAAATTAGAGAAGCCTGGCCAAGCTGTACAAATGTCAAATCCCAGAGTTTCTGCAACACTTGTGCTCTTCCATCTCTGAAAAGCGCCCCTCCCACCACAATTCTTGAGCTGGGGTTTGGAAGGGGGAAACCTAGGGCTGATTGTGCTGGTTATGCCCTGGTGGAGCTCAAGGGGCATGGGAATCATTTTCTACATTTGGGGAGGTGGAGGGGGAAGAGGCCTGAAGTGAAATTATCCTGTACCCTCAGCCCCTAGTTTCAGTACTAGCAGTTCTGTCTCCTGTGGGTGTGATCCCTGCCAATGGCTGCCCAACTTAGTCCTCCCCCACTGAAGCACCATCTTTTTTGCCTTTGGTGGTTTTTTACCTGACACTCCCCACAGGCCAAAATGCTGAGTAAAAAACAACCACAGGTGGAAAACCTACCTGTGCTCCCTGCCAATTCTGGTAGCAAAAATGTGGTAGAGTGGGGTGTGTGGCATGTGGTGTGGGGAATGGGGTATGTATGTAGGAGTGGAGAGGGTGGGTTGAAGCAGAGAGGTGTTTAGAAGGAAGCACGTGGGAAGGGGGTGGCCCTGGGAGGAGGAGGAGCTGGGGACTGGCTAGCGCCTGGGACATGTGAGGAAGCAGAGGGGGTAGCACAAGCAACTGTTAAAGATCAGTAGTGGGGGAACACAGGTGTGGGGGCTGGGCAGGAGTTCTATAGGGCTTAAAATCTGGGGGGCACATGCCCCCCATGCCTCCCCACAATCACCTATGCGGGGTAGTTTTGGGTATGTGGGGTTGCGAATGGATGGGAGCAGGGCATGACTAGAAGGAGGAGGCGCTCATGTGTGAAAGCAGGAATGGCTTGGTGGGAGGAAGGGGAGCTGGGATTTGCCAATGGAAGACATAAGACAACAGTTTGGTTTTTTTTAAAAACAAAGTCCACAGCTTTACTGAAAGTTTGTAAAATGCAGCATGACAAAAAACATAACAACAACAGGGCATCCTCCCTACCAACTAGTCCCACCAGCAAACCCAGTCTCTAAAACCCTCACAAAAGTAGTGTGCTTCCTCAGGGTCTGACCTCTAGCACAGAGCCCAAGGCATTGAGCTTGCCTAGAACAGCCAGCTCTTACCACACACAAAAGTCCAACCTGATGGCAGGGATGACACCCAGCCTCATTTATGGCATGCCAGCTGTAACCATGTTGTTGGGAACCCGTAGGGGGGCCCAAATAGGGAAACCCACCAGTCAGGAAGCCCAGCGAGACTCGCTCCATCCTGCTCCAGCTGTTAAGCTGCACCAACCCCAGCCAGATAAGCATGGAGTGGCACTGGCTCACACATCCCCATCACTATTGGACACCTTCATCTGCCCTACTTCCCAGACAGGCACACTATTCTGGGTTGCTGTGCTGGAACACCACCACAAAAGGCACTGGCTATTAGCACAGTTGACTCCACTCCACACCCAAGGGGAGGCCCAGCATGTCACAAACCCCAATCCGGATATCAGCCAAAAACAAATCAGTCGCAACATCAGATAGATTAAGCCCATTTTCTCTTTTGAAAAAAAAAAAGCCTCAGGGCCATGCTCATCACCCTATCATGTCCACTAACTGCTCCCTCCCGCTCAAGAATTCACTTGAACATTTCCTTGTTTATCTTCTTCCTCATTCTGCTCATCCTGCTGATCCTTACCTAGCGCATCCCCTTCCAGACAGCTAGACCCTACACTCTAGCTGTCAGGCACCAAACAGGACTGGGCCAAGTGGCAGCAGGATCAGGGCCAAGAAGGCGTCCCAACAAAGTCAGAGCCAAGCAAACATCAGAATTCAGAGGTCATACCAGTGGTCAGGCCAGGTCAGGCCAGGGAACCAATTCATGCAGACAAGAGACCTAAGCATTCCTCTCCCTGCCTGCCACTTCCTACTTTGTGCCTTTTATGCTTGGGAGGCACACCAGTAGCGAAACAGAACCTCATGGGCAGAAGTTTCATCAGGCTGCCCAGCCAATGGTACTGAACCAACAGGTCCAGATCTAGGACTGAAACCTAGCCATAATGGTGGTAATGCAGAGCTGGCCAGCCCTTCCAGAGTGGGCACCAAGGGCATTGGTCCTGACACTAGCATAGATGACCAAGCAAGAACCCTTCCCAGGCACTTCTCCCACACAGATGACATATCTCTTTCATTCCCCAAACCAATCCCACTCTCTTACAGTGCACCAGGTCATTTCCCCCAAAATGCACAATCAATACCTCCAGTGGCTGAGCACTAGCTACAACTCTAAGAAACCATGGCATAAACGGTTGTCATATATCCTATACAATAAGCATATAATTTTGTCAATCTGTGTTTCAAAGTATTAAAAATTAGAATTAGCCTTTGTATGGTGGTCTTTTTCTGAACTGTTTGTATACTGACCTCTCAGTGAACTTTTGACAATATACTGGGAGAGAAATTAAAATTGTTAGAATGTCCTTCTGTGTCTCAGTAATTAATGACTCCATGGCACAAGTATCTCCTTTCAACTAAGCTTCTAGGAGTGCCTCACCCTGAAGTAAAGTTCTAGCTTTAAAGTAGCTAGTAATTTAGTAGCTTTAAATTGAATGTTGCCGCCGCCACCGCAGCTGAATTTTGAAGGAAACCTGACTGAACTGTAGTCAGTTGCCTTTGTAACTGACATCATCTGACTGGGCTGCTCAAGCAATACGAGTCAGAGCAGTTCTTTGCTTGGGCAGAAATGATTCTAAATTGGCATGAGAGTCTTTCCTCACCTTGATGGCAGAACTGGGCACAGAACTTGGTAATATGAAAGTATATTCTTTTGATGCATTTGAGCCAATGAATTAAGGGTGTTTCTTTAAACATAAATGTTTATTTAGATCATGTACTTGTAACTGACTTTGATTCTCTTTTGTAACATATTGGTACTTTCTATTTGAATTTAAATAAACTATGCTTTATATTTATAACATTCTTTGTCTCGTGACCACATTTATAAATAATATTGTCTTTACAATACTTTGCTGAGCTGGTTAGCTTTTAGCACAGTGTAAACTAAGTTTCCACAATCTGGAAGATAGCCGCCCTATATCCAGTTCAAGATTATGGGTGATTTCAGACATTACGGGGCCCATTGGCCCCGTACTGAAATCAACCCATTTGTTCCCCGCCGGGGTCACCCCGTCACGCCATATCAGATGTGCCGGAGGGATCCCGATGGGGAATCCGGGAGGGGGCGGGGCCACGCGGCGCAGCATGCGGCCGCACGGCCCAGCCCCCTCCACGCACCCCGCCGCCCACCCTCTGAGGAGATGGGCGGGCAGTGGGGTCAATGCGGCCGCCACGTCGGCCGAATGTGCCACAGCCCGGGATTCCGCCGGTGATCCCTGGCCGTGGCGAGCGGCCAGACGTTACTTTTCTTTGGTCCCTGCTGGNTTTAGTCCCTGCCGGGCGTCCATTTGACCACGCTTCCTAGGACATTCCCCCAGCTAGCCCGGGAAGCGTGGTTCAAATTGACCCCTTGTGCAGATTGACCGTGGTGAACATCTGGCGGCCGCCAAACAGACGTTCGAGGAACAGTGACCACAGGTGGGTATTCACCGTGGTTCACTGTGATCTCGTAATGTCTGAAAATACCCTATGTCTGACTGGACCACTAAGTGCATTTCCCATTTGAGGAAACTGAGGCACAATGTGACACTGTGTCCCCTGTATGCTGGATTTTCCATGCCACTCAATCCATGCCACGTGACTTGACTCAAGCTGCAAGCCCAGAGGGGTGTTGGATGCACGCTTTTGTGCCCATTGCACAATGTTGTAGCCACAGATGATAATTTAAGGCTGTGACTGACTGCATCCCACACCTGCAAGGCAGAACCAAAGATGATGAACAAGGTAAACCCACACTGCTCTAATTACCTGATGTAACTGTGGTATGCCCCGGACTGCCATTTACCAATGACCTGGATAACGTTCCCCTGAGGCGTGCTTCTGATACAGTACTGGCCACCCCAGTTCTAAATGAATGTAAGCTAAACCCTGAACTTCCAACCCTAAAACCAACAAATTTCAAACTGCCCTGTATTGGAACTGAAACTGCTTTTAGAACACATGGCATAAAATCACGCTACGTGTAAATATCCCGCATGTGGGATTTAGACATGACATTTCGTGCATTAAAGCCGGACCGGACGTGTATTCTTTTAAAGCCGCAAATTAAATACCTGAGTCAGGCAACTTCCATCCCCATGAATGAAGAGTAGGCTACCCTCTCTTGGGCATAATGCAAAGTAGCTCCTCAATGCCCTTCCTGGGCACAAATCCCTATCCCCCAATGCATATAGAACTACCTGCTCACCTGTACTAAGCTGATCAGTCTTGGACATCTTGACGTTAATGTTAATTTGGTCTTATCCCCATCCAAACATCTCCCAGTTCCACAGCCCTCCTAGAGGGTGGCCTGTCAACACGCAAGCCTGGCACAAGCTCACACTGACCCTAAAGGGAAAAAAAAAAAAAAGGTCACCACAAAAGCAGCCCTAAAAAGCTCAACTTCTCCCCCACTCTGACAAATCTGTGGCAAGTGCAACACCAGTTCCCTCAATATTGGGTATTTTCAGACGTTACGAGATCACAGTCAACCACAGTCAACCACGGTCAATCCCGCGGCGATGCCAAAGCGCCCTGAACATCTGTTTCATGGGTGCCAGATGTTCACCACAGTCAATCCCCACCAGGGGTCAAAAATAACCACGCTTCTGGAGTTCTGGCCCGGACCATCTCCAAAAGCGTGGTCAAAGCGATTCCCACTGGGAAACAAAAAAAAGTAACGACTGAACAGCAACCACCGGCCGGAATCAAGCAACATGATTCCCAGCCGGGGACAAAGCATGCAGCATCGCTGCCAGGCAACGAGCAACAACACAGGCCGGGAGGGAGATTTAAAGGGCACACAGCAGCAGGGGGACGTGGCGGGATGGAGCGAGGTGGAAGGGTGAGGAGAGCGGAGGGCGATAGAGCAAGGCAGGAGGAGGAGGAGGTGGAGGAGGAGGCGCAGGTGGAGGACGCGGTAGTCGTGCTGCACATGGAGGCGGTGGAGGGATGAGCCACCCCCGGCGCCTTCTGGGAGCTTTGATCACGGCCTGGGATCAGTGTAACTTCTGTTGTGCTGCCCTGAGCCGTGGTCTGCCGGTCCGATTCCCTGCCATGGTCCCGCTCCCGTCACATCTGTTTGGAGCCTCTCTTGCCCATGAGGGGTGGTTAGCCAGTTCGCCACCACTGGGAATCCACTGTGGTGAATCGGGTGCCCGTAATGTCTGAAATCACCCATTGTTACAGTAACTGGGCACTTCCAATATTTACAGTGCACTGAGCTCTGTGACCACCCTTCTAAAGCCCACCTTTGAAAAAATCCAGAGCATGGGTCAGGGAACCAACATATACATCATGAACCTTATGGATGATGTCCTGGTCTAGGGCTGAAACGAGATTTCGTAAATGTAAGTAATCTCATCAAAATCCAGGTCCTCGATACTGACTCAGATGAACTGAGAACTTCCCAGAATGTTTTGATTGAGATTTCAGTTCTCGGTTTACTGATAATTTGCTTACCGGGATCCTGTCATACCATTTACTGCTTTGTCGTACATTCACCACTTGCTGTATCATTTACTGCTTTGCCGTAAAGTTCTAATTCTGAAATAATAATGATGTCAATTGTCACTGCATTCCATTCTTCCTTTTTTGGTCAGCAATCTGGAGGGTTCAATTCTGATTAGCAAAGCAACCAATTCTGCTTGCCAGGGGCCAATTCAGAATTGCAGTGCATGCAATCATTCTGATTGGTTTCCAGGGGCCAATGGCCATTGTAGTGCCATTTCCCCCTGTTTTGATGGGGACTTTGCAGTGGCTGCTAGGGGTAAGTGCATGCATGACTTGCACAAGTCTTCTACCTTTGTGGTATATAACATGGAACTTCTACAAAGTATTTCTATGCTTCTCAAATTCTCACATTTTGCTAATGTGGCATGGCATTTCTTTTCTTTCCTTTTTTCTTTTTCTATTGGGCAGCATGTCTGGGAATTGTAGATGGGTGGCATCTGGCATGGACTGGGCTGCCTGATTCGCAATCCTCCTCCTCCATGAATCCATTCTCTTCCTCTATTTCTCTGGGGCAGCCAGCGTTTTGAGCATTGCCCATGTCTGGGTGGAATGGCATGACTGGGCCTCAGAGCAATGCTACACCCTGACTGCATCACGGTTTGAGGTTCTCTGCTCCTTTTAGCTGGATCTCTTGGTATATTTCTCTCTGGGCAGGGCAGCCTGCATTGGGGAATGGGAGATTTCTGGGTGGCAAGCATGCTCATTTTCTCAGGAAGGAATGTGGTAAACAACTAATGGACAAAAACCAGGAAGTAAAATGGTACCCTCAATAATGAGGTTACCAGTAAGTGGCACATTAACAGTGAATGGTATGCGGTAAACAGTATGTGGTAAGTAGGTAAACCGGGACTATATTTCACGGTATTCGAGTATCGAGAAATCGTACCCATGTTGAGAAACAGACAAGAAATCAATCAATTTCTTGTTATTGTGAAATTTCTCACAAGTAGCATTTTAGCTGTTTGCTTCAGCTCTGTCTTAGTATTTAATCAATGAAATAGGTCATTGAGAATGAGACTTGTCAACAATCCCCATATATATCATAAAATCTGTCAACCAATTATCACACAATCTAGTTCTTTCTAGCTCCTTTGTCCTTATCCCCCTTTCCCTCCTCATCCTGAGAGAACATGGGTATTTTCAGACGTTATGAGATCACAGTCAACCACAGTGAACCACGGTCAATTTTGCTGTGGGACCAAAGTGCCCTGAACATCTGTTTGGCGGCCGCCAGATGTTCACCACG
>QEPC01008276.1:8753-26778 GCA_003113815.1 Sphenodon punctatus | reverse complement strand
AGAACTGGAGCAAAGGAACAGGTGAAGCAGAACTGGAGAAACATACAGACAAAACAGAACTGAGCTGAGCAGGCAGACAAGGCAAAGTTGAAGTTTCGGGTTCCAAAAGGGAGGGTCAGAATGGCTAGCCTTCTGCTGGCCCTAAAGCATACACAAGGTCCAGGGGGGTGCAGGGCCAATCCAAGATGTGTGGAAACATGAAACAGGAAACACACAGGTGACAGGACAAACAGGAAACGGAATATGACCAATGATCTGCCCAGCTTCCTGTGGATACAGGCTGGCTTTATATATACAGGCCAGCAGCCAACCAGGAAGCTGGGGGCATGGAGCAAGGCTGAGGAGCGGTGTGTTGCTTGGCTGGCACTGAAGGATGTCTAAAAACCAATACCAGGCCCGGGCCATAGGCACTATAGATCCAGTTAATGTGTCAAGGGTCCCAAAGGTGACAGTTTCAAGCCTGGGTCTTACATCTGGTCTTTCACATTTTTGGGTGCACACTCCTAGAGGGAGCATTTCTTGGGGGCAATGCCCATCCTCAAATTTAATTTCTGGAACAGAGCCCCTGGCAAGTCACAACACGCAAAATGAAGACATGCAAATATCAGACCTATGTCAGGCAATTTTGCCTGTTTTAAATTGGGAGCAAGAAAACAGTAACAGATATAAATTCCATTCTGCATCATTGCCCCAAACAAATATCCATTTAGTTTAATTATTTCCAGGGGTATGCATTTCATTTTCATTATGATAGTAATGAACATGAAAGAGTGATATTTAATTTTTATTATTAAATAACGAAAAAGAAATAACATAACAAAAGAACAAAATAATTTTGTTTCATTATTATGAGTTAATAGGAAAAAACTGAAAAACACATCTTCGGCAATAATTTTTTTAATCCTTATTATATTTGGATAAAAATTGGGGAGGTTGTGCCCCATGTGAAGGGCATTACTTGTAGCAAATATAAGAAAGAATAGGTAAAGAGAGTCAATTTTTTAAGCAGTTTAATTTTTTTATTTTATGAAAAGCTATATACACATTCCTGGCTGCAACTTCTTTGTCCTCCATCCAATGTGGAAGAAACTTGGATAGGTTATACCCCTCCCCAAGATTACCATCTCTGCCATATATCAGAAAGACTGGATAATGGATCTTGAAGTTAATTATAAGCCATTTACTTTTAAATGCATTTCAGGCTGTAACATTTTTGCATTCCATTTTAAATGAGATTTGGCAAGAATGTATATAATATATTCAGGATTACTTCTGCCAAATTCCAGAGAGATGTGATACATAATCCCAATTTTATAAGCAATTGAAGTTTCTCTCTTGAAGACTTTTGTTATTCAGGCAAATAGCATGGTGGCTTCGAGGTGGGCACAGAGAGCAGATATAAGTTATTGTTCTTTGGGCCTGCCCTTTGTCTATGGTTACTTCTAACTTTGGTCAGAGAGTTTTCTCAGACTTCGCTGGTAGGCTTTTTTTTTGGAGGGGGGTATGCTTAGCAGCCTGACTGCAATAATTCAGCTAGCTACATAAATCCAATTCCCATGCACCTGGGGTGCCTCCCCAGACTGAAACCTGTGCCAGACTGCCTGCTAGGCTGCTGCCCAAAATACATCCATGCCCAACTGCTGCTCCAACACTAGTGTCTAGCTCTTCCTGCTGCTGCTGCCACCTACGGATGCTCACCACTCTGTCTCTCTGTCTCTCTCTCTCCCCCCCATAACCAATGTCCTACTGAGCCCCCCACCCCAGGCATTATCTGCAATTAGACGGACACCCTCATGCAGCTGGGGTACCTGCCCAGACTGAAGCCTGGGCCAAACAGCAGGGATGACAGATATCTCCTCTGGCCAATTGGCTTGACGTTTCCAAGACCCCCTGCCTGGGACAGAGATGTGAGATCGATCTCTCTTACTGCATGCTTCCAGCTTTCCAGGACCAATCCTGGGTGGCATTGAGGTGAGCATAGACAGGACGTAATTTGGACTTCAGGCAGGAAGGCAGAAATCAGGGAGATAGCATCCCAGAAATAAAAAGACATGGTTCACACATTCAGGCTGGCCAACTGTCATCACAATCTCATCCTGCAGCACTGTGATAGAGGACATAAGAGAATCTCTTATTGGCTCTTTTCTAAGCAGATGCTTCCAATTTCCCAGTAACAAGTGAGGAAGAGGGATTGGGGTGGTCACAGCACAGACTGATATATGGGTGACATTTCTTCGGCCAACTGACAGCACAAACACATTGTGTATCACAGTGACAAACATAAGAGGATCCGTGCTGGCATAGGAAGAAGCTTACATGGCTCTGAAGATGCTGTGCAAGCTTATAAAATTGCGACCTTTTATCAAATATTATTGAACTTTTGTAGAGATGATTCTGAAGGCGAGATATAATCCTACCAAATTCCATGTAAACTGGATGGAATACAAAGATGTTACAGTCAGAAAAACATTTAAAAGTAAATGGCTTATAACATCAGGACCTTTTATCCAATCTTTCTTAAATTTGGGAGAGATAGTATCTTTGGGGAGGGATATACTCTATCCAGGTTTCATCCAAATTTTACAGGTGACAAAGAAGTTACAACCAGGAATGTATATGCAGCTTTTTGTAAAATAACAAAATGTAACTGTTTATAAAATTGTATTACTTTAACCAAGTTCTCTGAAATTTGGCACACAGAATGCCCTTCATTTGGGATACAATCTCTCCAATATTCATGCAAATTGAATAGAAAAAGGGTTATAGGGTATAGCCAGAAATGTGTTTTCCATTAAAACCAATGGAAATAAAAATCAAAAGTAATAACAAAAATTCAATTCAATTGAATTTTATTAGTTTGTGGTGTGATGCAAGGTCATTGCCCAAAAGTAACGAGTTACAAAAATTATGCAATTACTATTAAATTTAACAATCAATCTCAATCTTACATCAATAAAATTAAAAAAGTACTGAATACCAATACCCTCATATACATACTCTTTCCACATCATATATTAACATCGTCTCTGTATCTAGACTCCTATATAAATTCAATTCATCATATACAGGATTGGAACTTCAAAAATAATTCCCTTTTCCCAAAAGCATGGACCTAAAATTCCATAACCTTACATGTAAGTTCAGAGTGTACATCTGTCCAAAAAAAGGAAGTAAGTAACTCCAAAGATGTTCTCCCAGGGAGTTTATCTAGCCAAGGTCCGGGCTGATATAATTGGCATTCAATTAAGTTATGCCCAACAGTCTCAGCCTCCAATTGATTGAATGAGCATAACCTATGCGCAAAAGGAATAGCCAACCTATGCGCAATAACAAAAATGAAACAATGACTAGCAAAAGATAACGCAAATGAATGACATTTTAATAATGAAATCAAAAGTAATAACAAAAATGAAAGATCATTACTGTGCACATCCTTTTTATTTCAGCCACTTCTGTATTTCTGTTCGATTATTCAGGTTTTTTCATTCTGGCAATAGCAGTAATAGTTTTAGTTTAGTTTTAGTTTTAGTTTAGTTTATTTGACTGAGCCAGTGGCTATGGCCATACACATACAAATACACATTAAAAATACATACAGTATCAAACACAATTTAAAACACNTGAAGTTAATTATAAGCCATTTACTTTTAAATGCATTTCAGGCTGTAACATTTTTGCATTCCATTTTAAATGAGATTTGGCAAGAATGTATATAATATATTCAGGATTACTTCTGCCAAATTCCAGAGAGATGTGATACATAATCCCAATTTTATAAGCAATTGAAGTTTCTCTCTTGAAGACTTTTGTTATTCAGGCAAATAGCATGGTGGCTTCGAGGTGGGCACAGAGAGCAGATATAAGTTATTGTTCTTTGGGCCTGCCCTTTGTCTATGGTTACTTCTAACTTTGGTCAGAGAGTTTTCTCAGACTTCGCTGGTAGGCTTTTTTTTTGGAGGGGGGGATGCTTAGCAGCCTGACTGCAATAATTCAGCTAGCTACATAAATCCAATTCCCATGCACCTGGGGTGCCTCCCCAGACTGAAACCTGTGCCAGACTGCCTGCTAGGCTGCTGCCCAAAATACATCCATGCCCAACTGCTGCTCCAACACTAGTGTCTAGCTCTTCCTGCTGCTGCTGCCACCTACGGATGCTCACCACTCTGTCTCTCTGTCTCTCTCTCTCCCCCCCATAACCAATGTCCTACTGAGCCCCCCACCCCAGGCATTATCTGCAATTAGACGGACACCCTCATGCAGCTGGGGTACCTGCCCAGACTGAAGCCTGGGCCAAACAGCAGGGATGACAGATATCTCCTCTGGCCAATTGGCTTGACGTTTCCAAGACCCCCTGCCTGGGACAGAGATGTGAGATCGATCTCTCTTACTGCATGCTTCCAGCTTTCCAGGACCAATCCTGGGTGGCATTGAGGTGAGCATAGACAGGACGTAATTTGGACTTCAGGCAGGAAGGCAGAAATCAGGGAGATAGCATCCCAGAAATAAAAAGACATGGTTCACACATTCAGGCTGGCCAACTGTCATCACAATCTCATCCTGCAGCACTGTGATAGAGGACATAAGAGAATCTCTTATTGGCTCTTTTCTAAGCAGATGCTTCCAATTTCCCAGTAACAAGTGAGGAAGAGGGATTGGGGTGGTCACAGCACAGACTGATATATGGGTGACATTTCTTCGGCCAACTGACAGCACAAACACATTGTGTATCACAGTGACAAACATAAGAGGATCCGTGCTGGCATAGGAAGAAGCTTACATGGCTCTGAAGATGCTGTGCAAGCTTATAAAATTGCGACCTTTTATCAAATATTATTGAACTTTTGTAGAGATGATTCTGAAGGCGAGATATAATCCTACCAAATTCCATGTAAACTGGATGGAATACAAAGATGTTACAGTCAGAAAAACATTTAAAAGTAAATGGCTTATAACATCAGGACCTTTTATCCAATCTTTCTTAAATTTGGGAGAGATAGTATCTTTGGGGAGGGATATACTCTATCCAGGTTTCATCCAAATTTTACAGGTGACAAAGAAGTTACAACCAGGAATGTATATGCAGCTTTTTGTAAAATAACAAAATGTAACTGTTTATAAAATTGTATTACTTTAACCAAGTTCTCTGAAATTTGGCACACAGAATGCCCTTCATTTGGGATACAATCTCTCCAATATTCATGCAAATTGAATAGAAAAAGGGTTATAGGGTATAGCCAGAAATGTGTTTTCCATTAAAACCAATGGAAATAAAAATCAAAAGTAATAACAAAAATTCAATTCAATTGAATTTTATTAGTTTGTGGTGTGATGCAAGGTCATTGCCCAAAAGTAACGAGTTACAAAAATTATGCAATTACTATTAAATTTAACAATCAATCTCAATCTTACATCAATAAAATTAAAAAAGTACTGAATACCAATACCCTCATATACATACTCTTTCCACATCATATATTAACATAGTCTCTGTATCTAGACTCCTATATAAATTCAATTCATCATATACAGGATTGGAACTTCAAAAATAATTCCCTTTTCCCAAAAGCATGGACCTAAAATTCCATAACCTTACATGTAAGTTCAGAGTGTACATCTGTCCAAAAAAAGGAAGTAAGTAACTCCAAAGATGTTCTCCCAGGGAGTTTATCTAGCCAAGGTCCGGGCTGATATAATTGGCATTCAATTAAGTTATGCCCAACAGTCTCAGCCTCCAATTGATTGAATGAGCATAACCTATGCGCAAAAGGAATAGCCAACCTATGCGCAATAACAAAAATGAAACAATGACTAGCAAAAGATAACGCAAATGAATGACATTTTAATAATGAAATCAAAAGTAATAACAAAAATGAAAGATCATTACTGTGCACATCCTTTTTATTTCAGCCACTTCTGTATTTCTGTTCGATTATTCAGGTTTTTTCATTCTGGCAATAGCAGTAATAGTTTTAGTTTAGTTTTAGTTTTAGTTTAGTTTATTTGACTGAGCCAGTGGCTATGGCCATACACATACAAATACACATTAAAAATACATACAGTATCAAACACAATTTAAAACACNTTCCATTTTAAATGAGATTTGGCAAGAATGTATATAATATATTCAGGATTACTTCTGCCAAATTCCAGAGAGATGTGATACATAATCCCAATTTTATAAGCAATTGAAGTTTCTCTCTTGAAGACTTTTGTTATTCAGGCAAATAGCATGGTGGCTTCGAGGTGGGCACAGAGAGCAGATATAAGTTATTGTTCTTTGGGCCTGCCCTTTGTCTATGGTTACTTCTAACTTTGGTCAGAGAGTTTTCTCAGACTTCGCTGGTAGGCTTTTTTTTTGGAGGGGGGGATGCTTAGCAGCCTGACTGCAATAATTCAGCTAGCTACATAAATCCAATTCCCATGCACCTGGGGTGCCTCCCCAGACTGAAACCTGTGCCAGACTGCCTGCTAGGCTGCTGCCCAAAATACATCCATGCCCAACTGCTGCTCCAACACTAGTGTCTAGCTCTTCCTGCTGCTGCTGCCACCTACGGATGCTCACCACTCTGTCTCTCTGTCTCTCTCTCTCCCCCCCATAACCAATGTCCTACTGAGCCCCCCACCCCAGGCATTATCTGCAATTAGACGGACACCCTCATGCAGCTGGGGTACCTGCCCAGACTGAAGCCTGGGCCAAACAGCAGGGATGACAGATATCTCCTCTGGCCAATTGGCTTGACGTTTCCAAGACCCCCTGCCTGGGACAGAGATGTGAGATCGATCTCTCTTACTGCATGCTTCCAGCTTTCCAGGACCAATCCTGGGTGGCATTGAGGTGAGCATAGACAGGACGTAATTTGGACTTCAGGCAGGAAGGCAGAAATCAGGGAGATAGCATCCCAGAAATAAAAAGACATGGTTCACACATTCAGGCTGGCCAACTGTCATCACAATCTCATCCTGCAGCACTGTGATAGAGGACATAAGAGAATCTCTTATTGGCTCTTTTCTAAGCAGATGCTTCCAATTTCCCAGTAACAAGTGAGGAAGAGGGATTGGGGTGGTCACAGCACAGACTGATATATGGGTGACATTTCTTCGGCCAACTGACAGCACAAACACATTGTGTATCACAGTGACAAACATAAGAGGATCCGTGCTGGCATAGGAAGAAGCTTACATGGCTCTGAAGATGCTGTGCAAGCTTATAAAATTGCGACCTTTTATCAAATATTATTGAACTTTTGTAGAGATGATTCTGAAGGCGAGATATAATCCTACCAAATTCCATGTAAACTGGATGGAATACAAAGATGTTACAGTCAGAAAAACATTTAAAAGTAAATGGCTTATAACATCAGGACCTTTTATCCAATCTTTCTTAAATTTGGGAGAGATAGTATCTTTGGGGAGGGATATACTCTATCCAGGTTTCATCCAAATTTTACAGGTGACAAAGAAGTTACAACCAGGAATGTATATGCAGCTTTTTGTAAAATAACAAAATGTAACTGTTTATAAAATTGTATTACTTTAACCAAGTTCTCTGAACTTTGGCACACAGAATGCCCTTCATTTGGGATACAATCTCTCCAATATTCATGCAAATTGAATAGAAAAAGGGTTATAGGGTATAGCCAGAAATGTGTTTTCCATTAAAACCAATGGAAATAAAAATCAAAAGTAATAACAAAAATTCAATTCAATTGAATTTTATTAGTTTGTGGTGTGATGCAAGGTCATTGCCCAAAAGTAACGAGTTACAAAAATTATGCAATTACTATTAAATTTAACAATCAATCTCAATCTTACATCAATAAAATTAAAAAAGTACTGAATACCAATACCCTCATATACATACTCTTTCCACATCATATATTAACATCGTCTCTGTATCTAGACTCCTATATAAATTCAATTCATCATATACAGGATTGGAACTTCAAAAATAATTCCCTTTTCCCAAAAGCATGGACCTAAAATTCCATAACCTTACATGTAAGTTCAGAGTGTACATCTGTCCAAAAAAAGGAAGTAAGTAACTCCAAAGATGTTCTCCCAGGGAGTTTATCTAGCCAGGGTCCAAGGTATAACTCTCTTAGGGGCTGATATAATTGGCATTCAATTAAGTTATGCCCAACAGTCTCAGCCTCCAATTGATTGAATGAGCATAACCTATGCGCAAAAGGAATAGCCAACCTATGCGCAATAACAAAAATGAAACAATGACTAGCAAAAGATAACGCAAATGAATGACATTTTAATAATGAAATCAAAAGTAATAACAAAAATGAAAGATCATTACTGTGCACATCCTTTTTATTTCAGCCACTTCTGTATTTCTGTTCGATTATTCAGGTTTTTTCATTCTGGCAATAGCAGTAATAGTTTTAGTTTAGTTTTAGTTTTAGTTTGGTTTATTTGACTGAGCCAGTGGCTATGGCCATACACATACAAATACACATTAAAAATACATACAGTATCAAACACAATTTAAAACACTTCCATAAGGTCAAAAAATAAACATAATATGCAGTTGGGTACCTATCCCTCCTCTCTTGTTATTGTTAACACCCGGACCAGTGAGTGTAAGTATAATGCTGGTTAGAATGCCAGCATAAACTAACGGTCCACAATGCATGTGCATATACATATAGCTCAACAGTTCTGGCCAATGGATTCTAATGGCAATTTAAAATTCAGAAACTTATGGCGTCGCACTAGAGCATGAGTTAAAAAATTGGTCACTGCTTGCAAGAGATGGAGGTTCCTTGTGGACAGAAAATTGTCACACAAGACTGTGTGGGACCAGTCCTGGAATTCCTTCAGGTAAGGTAAAAGGTAATATTCCCGTAATTTATCGTAAAGATGACAGCGGAAAGTAGATGGTCAATAGACTCTACTTCCTGCAAATCGAAGGGGCATAGTCTCTGAGAGGTTGGAATCCCAGAAAACTGACCTTCTAAAAGACGTGTTGGCAAGGCATTGAACCTTGCCCCACTAAAGACCCATTTCCCCCTTGTTGTACAATAGCAGTAATAGTGCCGAAATGAAGTAAAGGAAATGACTGAAGTAACTAAAATAACTCAACTGAAATAACCAAAATACAGAAGTGACCAAAATAACCAAATGAAACTAACCAAATAAATAGATATGTGAATATTTTTTTCTGCATCATGATTATTTGGCTATTTAATGGGATATCTAGTTATTCAAATAGTATATGAAAATGTCTGTTTGTTTCATTTCTAATTCACAAGATATCTTTAATTTTTGCTATCCTGGGAATGGGAAAGATGGGAAATCATTCCCCCCCCCCTTAGTATTTCATGTTTTCTTTTTTTGATGATTACAGTCTAAACTGCATTCACTGAGCAAAATACATATTATTATTATTATTATTATTATTATTATTATTATTATTATAATAAAATATCAGCCTTCTATCTTTTCTTGCTCCTAGGTGGAATTTGAAGGGCACATTAAAAATGCTAGGAATAAAAAAAGGGAAATGACTAAATGTTGAGACAAAAGGGGGGGAAGCAATTCAGAAAGTACCACTTGTTTTGAATCAAAGAAACCTCATGGTTTCCATTCTTATGGGTCTCTAGTAAGAGAAATCGGAAAGTGAAATTCTTAGATATTCACTTTCATCAGTTGTGCTTCTTTCAGTTGTGTTTCCACCATTTCTTTCCTGTCAAAACACAGCTGCTTTGATAATACTGAGTAGATAGTAAGGAATAATAGAGAAACAATGTGTTGAGGTTATCTTCCATGCCCTGGTGCCTTCATGTAGAGAAAGTTAACTGCTGAGCACAGCAGAGAGAGGAGGATTCATGCAGTGAGCAGATGCCTACCGTGGAATAACATGTGTTTAAAAATACCTTCTGCTCCAGGTAATTTTGTCTTTTCAGTCCAATAAGTTTCAGTTGCTCTCAAGGACAAAGCTCATGATATCAAGCTGTCTGAACAGAGATTGCTGGTTTGGCTTCAATAGCTGAATGGACAAACAGATTTTTAAAAAACAAATTAAAACTAAAAAACCTGTAGAAGTTAAATATAAAAATGAAATGATTACAGTTATTTTTTTCTGTACTGAGTTCATCATAACAGCCCATACTATAAGTATGAATTACATTTAACACTGTCTGAACCTATTAAGAGTTGAAGGTCCCCAGCACATTATGGAAGGTAATAAACAGAGCTGAATTTGTAATCATATGTGAATAATATTAGCAGTTTCAGATAACATGCTGAATGCCCGAATAAATATTCACCATTGAAACAGTATTTGCATAACTGTTTAATTGAGCATTTGGATTAGATTATTCCAGTCACTTTAGTATTTCAGACACTTTGAGCATTTTTAGTTGGGAGAGCTTTCTCACACTGCTTTAAAATGTGGTGCAGGGAACCCCCACACGGGGTTGAGGTGGAAATCAGATGCTCCTCGCTGGACCGGAGGTCACCCAAGCACCATTGGAAACAGCAGTATTGGGTGACTCCCAGACGTTTTGAGGTGTGTACTAGGTAAGACCTCAATTATCAAGGACTTACTTACTCCACATCTCAAAACCTCTGGGAGTCATCCAGTACTGCTGTTTTCAATGGCGCTAGGGCAACTTCTGGTCCAGCAAGGAGCATTTGATTTCCACACCCCCACACCACAGGGTTTCCCCTGAGCCACATTTTAAAGCTGTAAGAAAAAGCTCTCCTGTCTAAAAAATGCCCTTTCTTTTGGCAGTATTGTACACCTGTTTGGTACACTAAGAGTTTCTAAATGAAGTAAGAAAATACCAAAGCAACCAAAATACCGAACCAAAGTGGCTGGAATAACCAAACTGAAGTGATCAAAATAACTAAATTTAAATATTAGAAATGACTTTTCATTTCGAGGAGCAGAGAAGGAACAGAATAGTGGACTACTGGATTAGTATCTGCTTCATCGGACATGATTAAAAACTTGTTGAAGATATTTGTTGTGGAGATATTCATCCCAGCTCTAGGGATAAGCATCTTACAGAATTAAATTCTAACCCAGAAAAATCTTGCACACAATGACAAAACAGTATTAAGGTAATAATTCTCAAACCTTTTTCCTATCAGACACCATTTTGAGAGTCAGGGTCTGAATGAAGGTGACCACAAGCACCATGTGCATGCACCACATGCATACATTTTGTGCACTTCACAGTTGCACTATGCACACAACACCACTAGACATGAAACTTGGTTCTCAGAAAACTTTGGAATTCACTGGGGATTTTGGTCACTGGGAATTTTGGTCCTCGGTTCTGAATGTCTGAAGTCTGAAGCCAGTCTCCAGAAAACTTCAGCTACCTTGCTGATCTGTAAGTAATTGACTTTTTATTTATTTATTTATTTTGAAGATTCATACCCCGCCCCTCCTGCAAAAGCAGGCCATTCAAACTTGAGTTGGGAGGGAGGGGTTCCTGGCCTGGCGTGGCATGGCATGGCCTGTCCATAAGGGCAATACTGGGGGATGGGGGTTAGATGTTTTCCACCATACCATGATTTTTAAAAATAAATAAATAAGTGAGTGCCACACTGCTGCTGCTTGCGTGGGACAGAGGACAGAGGGGATCTCTTCCTTGCCGCACTTCCCCTGGCCTGGACTTTCTAAGTTACTAGTGCCATACCAATGCCTTGCCTTCAAAAAAATAAAATAAGTGGATGCCACTGCTGCTTGCACTGCTTGGCACCATGGTGACCAGAGGGATCTGCCTAGCTCCACTTTCCCTGGCCCCAGCTGTCAGTGTCCATATACTACGGGCAATGCTGGGGGTTGCTACCAGTGCCAAATATACTTAAAGTGTGGGAGCTGCTGCTGCTTGCACTACCTGTTGGCAAGTTGGCAGCACCCTTGAGGCCAGAGACGGATCACTCTTTTTGTGGTTTTTGTGGGTGCTGGGACTGCATTTTGTCTGTTGGTTCAAATTTGCCAAGATGTAACTGACCACTGGGGCACAGGGAAGATATACTTTTGTTCTGGTTAAAATAATATGGTGTGTGGGGATAGGGCTTGCCTTGCATAGGTGGCATGGACAATGGAGGCTTTTTTTGTGTGTGTGTTGGGTAGGTGAATGTCTGGTTTCTTTCTTGTGAGTGTTGTAATTAAGTCTGCTGTACTTGTTTTTTTTAATTTCTGCCTGCAGTCACACTTTTGTGAGTTTGTCTTCTTGAGCGATTGTCCCACCCTTGGTAGTCTGATTTTCTGGGCACTGCTTGGTTGGCATAATTATTTTAAAGTGCATGCACTGTTGATGGTGGGCCATGCTGTGGGTACACTATTGTGGGCTTTTGTTTTGGATTTCTTCTGCCTGCAGTTGCTCTTTTGTGCGTTTGTCTTCTTGAATGATTATTCCACTTTTGTTAGCCTTCTTTTCTGGGCAGTTCTTGGTTGGCATAGTGATTTTAAAGTGGGTGCACTGCTTATGGTGCACCATGCTATGGGTATTGCCGGCTCTTTTTATTTGCTTTCTGCATGCAGTTGCACTGTTTGGGTGTGTCTTCTTGAGTGATTGTCTCACCCTTGCTCGCCTGCTTTTTGTGGACTGCTTCGCATAATTATTATAAAGTGGGTGCACTTAAAAACATTCAAAGAAAGAGTTCTGAAGTTCCGGGTTCCAGGGATTTCTGAGGTCCAGAGTTCCGAGTTCCAAATTCCAGGTTCTTGGACAAAGTTCCAAAGTTCAGCCGAGTACCCAGATTGGGACTTCAGAACTTTGGGACTTTGGAACTCATTCCAGCTACTCAGATATTGTATTTGGTGTATCCCTAAACACCACTGTGTTTTAATAACCATGTTAGGATGAATGGTTGAGAATCCATAGATATATCCACTTGGTTTTCTCTTCAAATTATGTACACATTAGTGCTGAAACAAATATCATATCCAATATGCTTCCCTGTTCTGAATTGGGTTAAATGAAGCAGGTTCAAACCACTATTCAGTTCCTACTTGATTTCCCAGAAGAAATATCCATATCTGTTATTTTAGTTCAGTTAATTTGGCATTTTTGTTATTTCAGTTACTTCATTTGGGTACTATTAGCTCTATTGTGCAAGAAAATGCTGTAAAATTGCATCAATTGCATCAAAAATGATGCAAAATTACCAGGTGAAGTAATCAAATTTAATTCCCAGGTGAATTTAATTCCCAGGTGAAGTAATCAAAAATAAAAATGACCAAAATAACCAAATCCAATTTAACGAATAAACGGTCACATAAATATGATTTCAGTGGTGAACATTTGCTTGGATATTTGTGGGGCTATCTGAATATGCAAATCATATCTGTGATTTAAAAACTCTATTGGTTTTGGGTCTAATACACATATGTCAAAACAATAACAAAAAAATGAATATAGCTTTTGCATTCTTTTTGAAAATTGCAAAACATTGTATACTGTAGCGGTGTGCACCAGGGACCCATGTCATTATTTGTTTTAATTTATTTTCTTTGTTAATAACTGTTGTTATTCTTTTCAATTATTAACAAAATTTTGTTCTTTGTTATCTGTATTGGTATTAGTTTCAATGTCAGTATTGCACGACAACGAAAATTTTGTTTTCCATTTCATTTCCGTTTTCGTCAGCCACCTGCCCCAGATTTCTCTGAACTCCTTCCCCCCTTTCTCATTATGATGCAGTAGTGCACAATATGTAATATGTATGTGCAGAATCTAACCTAAACCTGATAACGTATAGTATGTATGCAATATATTCCTATCTAAGTATTTATATCTATAAACTTCTATATTCTATGTATTACTCCTATTCCAATCCTTTAATCCTAAAATATATAATAAAACAGCTTAGTATCTATCTATCTATCTATCTATCTATCTATCTATCTATCTATCTATCGATATAGACACACACACATGTGCACACATACACACAGAAACAAACAGGGGAAGGTAAAAGGAAAAACCAATAAGGTATATCTAATCTATATTATCTGTATCTATATCTGTAATCTATATATATATCTAATCTATACCTATATTATCCAGACACATTAGTGCCTGGATAGTTAAGGAGAGTAGCAACTTCCACTATAATGCATAAACATTCTATTGCTTATAACATAAATAATATTTATTGTATCATTTTCAAATTCTGCAAAGAGGGTCTCTTAGGTGAAAGGATGAAACTATGAAAGTTTCAGCCAAATCCATCAAGAATTGAGTGCGATACAGCTGTTTAGAAATTGCAGGCTGGAGAGCAGGGTTTTGGTTTTGTTTTTCCCCCCAACCGTCTCATACTGAATGGTCGTTGAGAGTTTAAAATCCTGCCTGTGAAACTGACTAGCCTGTAGAAAATTCAAGCCTATTGTCCAGGTCTGCCTTTGGTATTTTTAAAATTTTTTTTAACCTGACAGTATTTTTAAAGTTATAAATGTTTTTAACCTCTGCTTTAAGTATGGGAGGGCTACGGGACAGAAAGTTAAGTAATGTATGTGCAGACGCACAGCGGGAAGGCGGGGGAGTTTCTCCTCTCTGTCTGCTCCTCGGTGAGGCTCAGGGAAATTGTCCCCTGGGGTTTTGGGGCATCGGGGTCACCCTCCCCAGTCTCCCCAGGTGCCCTGCCCCTTGCCACTTCCAAGTAGCATGTCTCACCAGCCCGCTTTGTTCCCTGGCACGCATTGCCTTAGCATGCCACTGATACAATCCCTGCTTACTCACAGCAGGGATTCATTGGCTGGCTACTGGAGCTCCCTTCCATGTGGCCTGCTCAGGACCCATCCAATCCCCATGACAGCATGTGGAGAGGGGGGATGGGGGAGAGGAATTACAGTGCTCCCCCGTCCCTCTCCCCCCTCACTGGCCCAATGCTGTAGTTTTTACTTTTTTTCCTGTTTGGTAATTGCTGCTGCAGCCACCACCGTGTACCTCCAGAAAACCACTGCTATCTCAACCAAGCTGCTGCTGATGCCACCACCACACACCTCCAGCAAGCCTCTGCTGCTGCTGCCTCCTCTTCTATCCACTTCTGCTGCTTCAGTTCAAAGGTGTACACAATTCAAAGGCCCCTACCCTGCACATACACACACAGGGATCGGCCATGTTCCCTTCACTGTCTGGCATGCTGGAAAATGTAGTCCCAGTATGCCAGACAATGAGGGAAAGATGATGGCAGCCCCCTTGTGTGTGTACGCATGGCACAGGGACCTTTGAGATGTCCCATCCTTTGAACAGAAGCAGCAGTGGTGGTGGCTGGAGGTGCGCAGCACCTTGGCAGAGACTTGCTGGAGGTGTGTGTCAGCAGCAACAGCCTGGTGGAGGTGGAGACGTTAGCGGTAGCAGTTGTATCAGGGAGTTGTGTGTGTGTGTGTGTGTGTGTGTGTGTGTGTGTGTGTGTGTGTGTGTGTGTGTGTGTGNTATTTGGTGTATCCCTAAACACCACTGTGTTTTAATAACCATGTTAGGATGAATGGTTGAGAATCCATAGATATATGCACTTGGTTTTCTCTTCAAATTATGTACACATTAGTGCTGAAACAAATATCATATCCAATATGCTTCCCTGTTCTGAATTGGGTTAAATGAAGCAGGTTCAAACCACTATTCAGTTCCTACTTGATTTCCCAGAAGAAATATCCATATCTGTTATTTTAGTTCAGTTAATTTGGCATTTTTGTTATTTCAGTTACTTCATTTGGGTACTATTAGCTCTATTGTGCAAGAAAATGCTGTAAAATTGCATCAATTGCATCAAAAATGATGCAAAATTACCAGGTGAAGTAATCAAATTTAATTCCCAGGTGAATTTAATTCCCAGGTGAAGTAATCAAAAATAAAAATGACCAAAATAACCAAATCCAATTTAACGAATAAACGGTCACATAAATATGATTTCAGTGGTGAACATTTGCTTGGATATTTGTGGGGCTATCTGAATATGCAAATCATATCTGTGATTTAAAAACTCTATTGGTTTTGGGTCTAATACACATATGTCAAAACAATAACAAAAAAATGAATATAGCTTTTGCATTCTTTTTGAAAATTGCAAAACATTGTATACTGTAGCGGTGTGCACCAGGGACCCATGTCATTATTTGTTTTAATTTATTTTCTTTGTTAATAACTGTTGTTATTCTTTTCAATTATTAACAAAATTTTGTTCTTTGTTATCTGTATTGGTATTAGTTTCAATGTCAGTATTGCACGACAACGAAAATTTTGTTTTCCATTTCATTTCCGTTTTCGTCAGCCACCTGCCCCAGATTTCTCTGAACTCCTTCCCCCCTTTCTCATTATGATGCAGTAGTGCACAATATGTAATATGTATGTGCAGAATCTAACCTAAACCTGATAACGTATAGTATGTATGCAATATATTCCTATCTAAGTATTTATATCTATAAACTTCTATATTCTATGTATTACTCCTATTCCAATCCTTTAATCCTAAAATATATAATAAAACAGCTTAGTATCTATCTATCTATCTATCTATCTATCTATCTATCTATCTATCTATCGATATAGACACACACACATGTGCACACATACACACAGAAACAAACAGGGGAAGGTAAAAGGAAAAACCAATAAGGTATATCTAATCTATATTATCTGTATCTATATCTGTAATCTATATATATATCTAATCTATACCTATATTATCCAGACACATTAGTGCCTGGATAGTTAAGGCGAGTAGCAACTTCCACTATAATGCATAAACATTCTATTGCTTATAACATAAATAATATTTATTGTATCATTTTCAAATTCTGCAAAGAGGGTCTCTTAGGTGAAAGGATGAAACTATGAAGGTTTCAGCCAAATCCATCAAGAATTGAGTGCAATACAGCTGTTTAGAAATTGCAGGCTGGAGAGCAGGGTTTTGGTTTTGTTTTTCCCCCCAACCGTCTCATACTGAATGGTCGTTGAGAGTTTAAAATCCTGCCTGTGAAACTGACTAGCCTGTAGAAAATTCAAGCCTATTGTCCAGGTCTGCCTTTGGTATTTTTAAAATTTTTTTTAACCTGACAGTATTTTTAAAGTTATAAATGTTTTTAACCTCTGCTTTAAGTATGGGAGGGCTACGGGACAGAAAGTTAAGTAATGTATGTGCAGACGCACAGCGGGAAGGCGGGGGAGTTTCTCCTCTCTGTCTGCTCCTCGGTGAGGCTCAGGGAAATTGTCCCCTCGGGTTTTGGGGCATCGGGGTCACCCTCCCCGGTCTCCCCAGGTGCCCTGCCCCTTGCCACTTCCAAGTAGCATGTCTCACCAGCCCGCTTTGTTCCCTGGCACGCATTGCCTTAGCATGCCACTGATACAATCCCTGCTTACTCACAGCAGGGATTCATTGGCTGGCTACTGGAGCTCCCTTCCATGTGGCCTGCTCAGGACCCATCCAATCCCCATGACAGCATGTGGAGAGGGGGGATGGGGGAGAGGAATTACAGTGCTCCCCCGTCCCTCTCCCCCCTCACTGGCCCAATGCTGTAGTTTTTACTTTTTTTCCTGTTTGGTAATTGCTGCTGCAGCCACCACCGTGTACCTCCAGAAAACCACTGCTATCTCAACCAAGCTGCTGCTGATGCCACCACCACACACCTCCAGCAAGCCTCTGCTGCTGCTGCCTCCTCTTCTATCCACTTCTGCTGCTTCAGTTCAAAGGTGTACACAATTCAAAGGCCCCTACCCTGCACATACACACACAGGGATCGGCCATGTTCCCTTCACTGTCTGGCATGCTGGAAAATGTAGTCCCAGTATGCCAGACAATGAGGGAAAGATGATGGCAGTCCCCTTGTGTGTGTACGCGTGGCACAGGGACCTTTGAGATGTCCCATCCTTTGAACAGAAGCAGCAGTGGTGGTGGCTGGAGGTGCGCAGCACCTTGGCGGAGACTTGCTGGAGGTGTGTGTCAGCAGCAACAGCCTGGTGGAGGTGGAGATGTTAGCGGTAGCAGTTGTATCAGGGAGTTGTGTGTGTGTGTGTGTGTGTGTGTGTGTGTGTGTGTGTGTGTGTGTGTGTGTGTG
>QEPC01008273.1:391716-402115 GCA_003113815.1 Sphenodon punctatus | reverse complement strand
ATGGTATCTCACAATATTGTGAGAATCAAGAAATTGCATTATTATTGGGAAATGGTCTGGAAATTAATCCTGGTTCTTGATATGGTGAAATTTCTCACAAGCAGTAATTTAGCTGCTCATTTTAGCCACAGTTAATACTCAGCATGTCTTGAATTGAATGTCTCATCCAGGCAATATTTTGCCAAGATGCATGATTATCCGGAAGGGAGTGGTACATCGCTGGCGCTATATAAAAGCTAATAATAATAATAATAACTATGATGTTCCAAATGTAAAGTTTTCCTCAGCAGTAGAAAATATTTGCAGTCCGGCAAGCTGTTCACAGCATCCCTTGATTGTATAGCTCCCAGGGAAAAGATATATGTGTAGAAACAAAAAGAGCCCTCTGCTTTAAAAATAGAAAGAAAAGAAATCTAGACTATTTCCCCAGGAAAGCAGGAAGGCATGAATTAAAGACCTGTTGTGGAGTAATGCTGAGCGAAATTAAGGGAAGCAGAAAAAACATACCCACAAATGAAGGGGATAGCATGACAATTTCTATGCCATGTTTGAATCATAATCTACATGACCACGCTGGGATAATACTTTCAGTGTTTCTCACTCAGCATGGATGATGAGGTTCATAGAAAGACAACAAATATTAATTCAGACAGCACTCTGCTGATAATTTCCAACGCTTTCAGCTCCATTCTTGAACTTCTCAGATTCCCAGCATCTCACCAGCTTTTTCAGGTTGATTTCCAAGAATGTTGGTTGTGTGTGTGCACTTAGCTCCACGCCATTACCTAAAGGGCATCTCTGCTCCCTAGCTTCTGAGATTTCTCTGCCTTCCCTCTCTCGCTGTTCATACCTTCTGTTTCCCCCAATCCCACCCTTTCTTCATTGTTCATTCTGGAGAAACTCAGAGAACTGTACACTTAGGGAGTCTCCACATATTTTTCATACCTTTGCTATAGGTAATGGAGAGAGACAAACGTGAACTCCCATAGCAGGCGTTCCCATGTATGGAGAGATGTGTTGGTACTCTGTTAGTGGCAGTCCTGAGCTGTTCTCCGCTGGAACTTTCAGCAGGACACTCCCACGCTGCCAGTAGTACCCCTGGCCAGGATGATACCAGGGTATCCTGCCCACAGACTCGGACAATGCTTCAGTGTGGGTGGGGCCATCCTGACCCCCACCAAAGGCTTTGTGGGAACCAGGACAGAATAATTATGGCAAAATTATGTTCATCTCTGCATAGAGATAAAAGTTAATAAAATTAGGGCAGGGATGAAAAGAAAACTTTGGGTGCCAAAGTCCTCTTTCAATTAAAGTACTGTTGGACAGACCTGAAATTAATATTAATGCAAATGAATAATTCCATCAGATTTGTGCTATCCAGACCAAAACCAACAAAGCAGGTAATAATGTCTACTCGTTTGCATGTTGCCAGATACCTATTTTGGCTATTTTGGTTTGGCTATTTCATTTATTTTTGTTTTTTCAGTTATTTCATCTTTATTTTGGTATTTCAGTTACTTGATTTTGGCACTATTTAGCGCAGTTGCACAGCACGTAATACAAAGCAACCAAAATATCAAAACAACCAAAGAACTGAACTGAAATAAATGAAATAGTTAGATATAGGGGTGTGCAGAAAGCACCCCTTACTGTTTTCATTTTAAGTTTTCTTTTCATTTACAAAAAAAACCCTTTCTTTTGGGGTTTTTTTCATAAACGACCCTACCATTTTCAGTTTTTTTCCATTTATTTTATTTAAGATTTACTTTTTTAAAAAAAATAATAATAATCACTGTACACGTGCAAAATAACCACCGGGCTGTTCTGTGTATGCACAGCCCTTTCCCAAGATGACACCGGCAGCATCAGTGCCATTTTGGAAAGGGGCTCTGCATGTGCAGAATGATCCAGTGGTCGTTTTGCATTTGTATCCTTTCCTTTTAGTAATTAGAAAAACGAAGACAAACTTCACCCACCTACCTTGTTAAGCAAAGTACTGAAGAGGAATCCCAGAATAAACAGATAATTGAATATCCATTTCAGTGTAGATATTATTTGAATACTCAGGTAGCTGTCCCAAAATCTGAATAATATATGTGAATCCAAAATCCTCTGTATGTTTCAGCTCTATAGTTAATGCTAGTCCTTCAGTTGATAATAATGGAGATCAGTAGCTGGAGTAGTATCACCCATCATAATATTAAACACCCTGCTGCAGACACGACTTCATGATCAAGCCAATTCTTGGGAAATACATTAACACACATGCTAGATATCATAGGACCAGTCATCTTGGAATCTATAGCAGAGGCTCCTGGACTATGGTTCATCCCCAGTGAGATCATGCCAGCTGTAGAGGAGGTCATTCTAGTAATATTTATTATTTAAATAGTTACTATTATTATTATTATTATTAGGGGGTTTTTGCCATGGAAAATTAATATTCCTAGCTGAACAGAAACAAACAAGCTACTTTAAAATTACCTCCTACGAGCCTCCATCCCAGCATGCCTACCTGACTGTAAGGGTGTGGGACCAGTTAGGATGGTCCACCACCAGAGACTTATGGAACCAGAGGGGTTCCGGAATGCTCTGGGGGAGATACCTGTTGACCTCAATGGTCACTCCAACAATGGTCTCGTGGCCTTCTGGAACAGCTAGCTAGCTGGGGCCATTGATTGGGTGGCTCCTAGACGACTGCTTCCAGCATTTCATCACCGCAGGTCCCCATGGTTTACAGAGGACCTGGGGCAGCTGAAGTGCAAAGGGTGTCCTTTGGAGTGACAGTGGTGCCATATTCACACTCAAGATGATCGATTGTGACATACAGCATTTTTGAAGACTTATGCCATGGCTGTGCGGGCAGCAAAGAAACAGTTCCCTCTGTTTCTGCCCTCATAGCATCCATGCAGTCACATCCAGAGGAGCTGTTCCAGGTGGTGAGGGGTAGGGATAGCAAACATGGTTCAGATGTTCAGAGTTCGAACCGAACTCGGTCTGTTCGGATGTCCAAATTGAATGTCCAAACTGAACTCTCGAACGACTGAACAGTTCAGTCGTGTTCGGATGAGTTCAGATGAGTTCAGGGGCAGGAAAAATGTCTTTCCAGGGTCAAAAGTTAGGTTTCAGTTTCGATTTCATTTCGGTTTTGCTATTTTTGAATGTTCAGCCAAGTTTGGCCAAACCAAACTCGGCTGAACCAAACCATCGAACCCAAACTCGGGTTTCGAACCGAACGACCGAACGTCCAAACATCCGAACCGCGTTCTGTTTGCCCATCCCTAGTGAGGGGGTTGGTCAGTTCTCCCTGTCTCTGCCTGGAACTGGCTTCATCCAAGGCCCAATGTGACACGTTTTTAGCATATTTTGTGGATAAAATTGCTCGCTTTGAGCATGACTTTGACTCCGTCATTTCGAATGCAGCGGAACAGTCAGAGGTTAGGAATGCCCTGTCTGGTCATGATTTCTGGGATGAATTTCAATCGGTGACACCTGCCGAGGTGGCGGATATCCTGGGGTCCTTTGGACCATGACTTTTGAGTTAGATCCAGGCCCATCATGGTTGTTCAAGGTCTCCAGGGAGAAGTTGGTACTGGTGCTGGTAGGGGTGATTAACATTTCCCTTCAGGAGGGGAGGTTCTGGACTGCCTCAAGGAGTCAGTGGTCTGGCCTCTCCTCAAGATGATGCCCTGGTGAGTTATCATCCTGTCTCTAATCTTCCCTTCTTAGGAAACGCTATTGAATGGGTGGTGGCCTGTCAACTGCAGGCGCATCTGAATGGCACCGTTTGGTTTTTTTTATCCCACCATGCTGTCAGTCTTTTGTCTGCAGTCGGTTATGGCACGGAGATGGCATTGGTGACCTTAGTCAACCACCTCCTGGTAGAGCTGGACTGGGGTCATATGATCTGCTGGTTCTACTAGATCTATCGGCAACTTTTTATACCATGAACCATGACATGCTGGTGACTCATCTGTGTGGACGGAACTGTTTTGCAATGGCTCCATTCCTACCTCGCAGGTAGATCCCAGTGGGTGGTACTAAGGGACTGTACTTCATCCTCTGGGGACCTCTTGTCTGGGGTTCCACAGGGTTTCATTTTCTCCCCTCTCTTGTTTAATATGTATATGAAGCTGCTCGGGGAGGTTTACAGCTGGGGGGTTCGTGGTCATCAATATGCCAATGACACCCATCTGTATTTATCTTTTTCAACTGGCCCAGGCCCTGCTGTCTCCTTGTTGTTCCGGTCTTTGGCCACTGTGGGAAACTGGATGAGGGTGAGCCGATTGAAGCTCAATACGGAGGTGATGCTGGTGGTGGTAGGGGGTGATCTGGGAGAGGAGAACACTCCTGTTATTGGGGGTGTTTGCCTTCCATTGGTCCCATCTGTGCAGAGCTTGTGCGTGCTCCTTAATTCGCAGCTGCGCCTGGATTCCCAGGTGTCGTCTGTGACCAGGAGCGCCTTTCGCCAATTACGTCTAGTGAGGAGACTCCACCCATATGTCTCAGGCTCTGATCTTGCCACTGTCATCCATGCATTTGTCACCTCGAGACTGAACTATTGCAATGTGCTGTACATGGGTTTGCCCATGGTGATGGTTCAGAAGCTGAAGCTGATGGAAAGTCTTCCGGGCCAAATTCAAGGTATTGGTGTTGACCTATAAAACCCTAAATGGCCTGGGCCCCAAGTATCTGTGGGACCACCCTCACTCCCTGGGCCCTGAATCGGCCCTTACGATCCATCAGGAGCACCCTGCTCAAGGTTCCCCATGTATATCCGGGGGGGGGACACAATGGGGAGGCTGTTATCAGTGGCAGAGCTGTGGCTATGGAATGCCCTCCCAGTGGAGGTCCAGAAGGTCCTGATCTTCTTCTCCTTTAGGAATTACTTTAAGACCTGGCTATTCCTCCAGATCTTTGGTGAGGGAGATGCATAGGGGTGAGGGACTGGGTTAGGGTGGGTGGAGTTGGCTGGAAAAATGTTTTTTGGGACTCCTTGTGATTGTTGGTTTATCTGTTTTATATTGTTTTTTGTAGATTTATTGAAATTGATAATATTGTTTATTTTATTTGTTGTTTTTATTTATTGTGATGTAAACCATTCCAAGCTGCATGGCAGGAGGGGCAGGGTACAAATTATATATAAAATAAAAATANGTTGGGTGTCTTTTATCATTTTATGGGTGGGTGTCTTTTATTGTTTTATGGGTTTTACTTTTATGCAGTTTTCATGTAAGCTACCATGAGATTTCAGGAATAGCATGGGGTAGAAATCAAAACAAATGAATGCAGCCAATGGTGCTGTGCATGGGAAGCAGTGGCATAACTTTAGCCTAATTGTAAGGGGGATTTTGGATATGCTCTGACCCACAGAAGCCACATTTCCTGCCCAAAAAGTCATTTCTCTGACTCATAGAGTCTCCGTGTTCTCACTCTGAAGCCCTTAGTAATAATGAAAGCTAGGGGTGGGAATACCATTTTTGCTAACATCTGGTACTGCTGATATTTGGCTGTACCGGATTTAAATTTGATATCTGGAAATACCGGCCGTACCGGAACTTTTTTATTGGTTCCGGTTCTCAGTTTTTTAAACCGATTCTTGTGGGCACTGCTTTTTTGTGGTTTTCCCTTGAGTCCTCTTGAGTCCCTCCCTGGCCCCTCCCTGTGGCAACTTCATTATGGTTACATTTGGTGTCTTTTTTTTACCCTGACTTGGATTGGTTGCCTTTTTTGAATTCAGAAAAAGGCATCCAATTCTGAAGCTTCCCTAAGATTTTTAGAGGGGGGTAGGGATGTGAGTAGGGGGTGGTCACTTGGCTGTGCTGGCCAATTACCAGGTAGCATTTTTTTCCCTCCTGGGACCTTGGGCTTAGAAGCCATTTTACAGGAGTCTGGTATCCTGGAAGGAGTGTCATAGACCGCTGGAAGCATGCGTGCGTAATGACTGTTACTAAGTGATGGTTTCCTTTGGGGTTTGAAGGTGTCTTGATTAGGGACCCGTGGTGTCGCTTAGCAAGGGAAGCTAAAGTCATGGAATGGGGTTCTAAGCTTGTGTCTCGGGATCTAATGGGGGGGTGCAGTGGCAGGCCAGGCCATGGAGTGTGCAGGAGGTTTTGAGGCTCTGCCAATGGGGAAGGGGGAAATGTACCTGGGTCCTCCATAGTGGGGTGTGTGCCATCTCATGTATGGAGGTGGGGTGTGCCCCAGGACAGTGGTTCTGATGTGGCCTGACTAGGTGTTTTTTTTTGGGGGGGGGGTGTCATTTTATTTTTGTGTATATCTGGGTGGCGGGTGCTGTGGTGTGAAAGTTTGCAGCCATGGGTTGCCTAATCCTTGCAATGCTTGCANGCTGAACCAAACCATCGAACCCAAACTCGGGTTTCGAACCGAACGACCGAACGTCCAAACATCCGAACCGCGTTCTGTTTGCCCATCCCTAGTGAGGGGGTTGGTCAGTTCTCCCTGTCTCTGCCTGGAACTGGCTTCATCCAAGGCCCAAAGTGACACGTTTTTAGCATATTTTGTGGATAAAATTGCTCGCTTTGAGCATGACTTTGACTCCGTCATTTCGAATGCAGCGGAACAGTCAGAGGTTAGGAATGCCCTGTCTGGTCATGATTTCTGGGATGAATTTCAATCGGTGACACCTGCCGAGGTGGCGGATATCCTGGGGTCCTTTGGACCATGACTTTTGAGTTAGATCCAGGCCCATCATGGTTGTTCAAGGTCTCCAGGGAGAAGTTGGTACTGGTGCTGGTAGGGGTGATTAACATTTCCCTTCAGGAGGGGAGGTTCTGGACTGCCTCAAGGAGTCAGTGGTCTGGCCTCTCCTCAAGATGATGCCCTGGTGAGTTATCATCCTGTCTCTAATCTTCCCTTCTTAGGAAACGCTATTGAATGGGTGGTGGCCTGTCAACTGCAGGCGCATCTGAATGGCACCGTTTGGATTTTTTTATCCCACCATGCTGTCAGTCTTTTGTCTGCAGTCGGTTATGGCACGGAGATGGCATTGGTGACCTTAGTCAACCACCTCCTGGTAGAGCTGGACTGGGGTCATATGATCTGCTGGTTCTACTAGATCTATCGGCAACTTTTTATACCATGAACCATGACATGCTGGTGACTCATCTGTGTGGACGGAACTGTTTTGCAATGGCTCCATTCCTACCTCGCAGGTAGATCCCAGTGGGTGGTACTAAGGGACTGTACTTCATCCTCTGGGGACCTCTTGTCTGGGGTTCCACAGGGTTTCATTTTCTCCCCTCTCTTGTTTAATATGTATATGAAGCTGCTCGGGGAGGTTTACAGCTGGGGGGTTCGTGGTCATCAATATGCCAATGACACCCATCTGTATTTATCTTTTTCAACTGGCCCAGGCCCTGCTGTCTCCTTGTTGTTCCGGTCTTTGGCCACTGTGGGAAACTGGATGAGGGTGAGCCGATTGAAGCTCAATACGGAGGTGATGCTGGTGGTGGTAGGGGGTGATCTGGGAGAGGAGAACACTCCTGTTATTGGGGGTGTTTGCCTTCCATTGGTCCCATCTGTGCAGAGCTTGTGCGTGCTCCTTAATTCGCAGCTGCGCCTGGATTCCCAGGTGTCGTCTGTGACCAGGAGCGCCTTTCGCCAATTACGTCTAGTGAGGAGACTCCACCCATATGTCTCAGGCTCTGATCTTGCCACTGTCATCCATGCATTTGTCACCTCGAGACTGAACTATTGCAATGTGCTGTACATGGGTTTGCCCATGGTGATGGTTCAGAAGCTGAAGCTGATGGAGAACCTGTCTCTTATACACATCTAGATGTGTATAAGAGACAGGCATAGGGGTGAGGGACTGGGTTAGGGTGGGTGGAGTTGGCTGGAAAAATGTTTTTTGGGACTCCTTGTGATTGTTGGTTTATCTGTTTTATATTGTTTTTTGTAGATTTATTGAAATTGATAATATTGTTTATTTTATTTGTTGTTTTTATTTATTGTGATGTAAACCATTCCAAGCTGCATGGCAGGAGGGGCAGGGTACAAATTATATATAAAATAAAAATAAATAAAATAAATAAAAATGCCATGGCCCATCTGCTTACAGATGGGCCACAGGGAGCACATCCAACCAGTGCTCCAAGCATTGCACTGGCTGCCTATTGTCTTCTGGGCCCGATTCAAGGTGCCGGTTTTGACCTCTAAAGCCCTATACGCTCTGGGCTTTGCTTACCTGAAGGATTGCCTCATCGCCTGAGACCCTGGGCGGCCCCTATGATCATCCAGGACCACCTTCCTGGAGGTCCCACACTATCAGCGGGTCCAAACAGACAGGTGGGAGTTCTCGGCGGCCGCACCATTGCTGTGGAATGCCCTCGGAACTGAGATTCGCCTCAGCCCAGATCTCCTTGATTTCTGATAAAACTGTAAAACCTGGCTTTTTCATTGGGCGTTTGGAGGGGGGAGGTGGGAGGTGGGCTGGGTTAGTGGTGAGTGGGAGGGAGGGATTTTTTACACAGATCAGGGTTGAGTTTATGCTCTGATGCTATGGGTTTTATATATATATTATGTTTTAGATTTTAATGTATTGTTGTTTTATTACTATATATGTTAGCTGACCCGAGCACCTGTGTGCAAAAGGGTGGGGTAAAAATACAACAAATAAATAAATAAATAAATAAATAATTGTTAATGCTTAATTGTGCCTGGCAATATGAGTCATGCCCAAATTACTCAGCTATCACAGCACTGAGCACATAGGCTATATATCATAGTTTAAAACGAGATAAACAAGACATAAATCACCATGCTGCAATTCACCACAGTTTTATTTGTGTCTATCGGGAACAATTATTGTTATTGTTCTCATTATGAATATAGTATCAGCAATATGCCTGGTGCTGAACAGGCATAATTAGAGACATGTCTCTCTGCCCCAAAGGGATTACACCCTAGAATGGATAAGGGGATAGGAGACAAAGAAAGGAACACATAGAGAGTGCAGTCACACTATGGGGTCAGAGCAGGGATCAGGGCAGGTGGGTGGCCCAGACGCACGGAAGGTGGGCAAGCCGCTGTTGGACCTCCTCCCACATCGCGGGATGGGCCAAGGCACCGGCACATGGCCCTACCCCTCCTCCCTTCCCTGACTCAACCATATCCTGGCCCCAGTCATGATGTGTCCGCACAGGACTGTAGCTAGTGGCTGCCACTCCAAGCCCCACAGCAGACCTTGACACACGTTGGGGCAGACGGTGACAGGGCACATGAGTTACTGTGCCTTGGGAAGCCTTACCCCATTTTGGTTAAGAGTGCTACACATTGCGTTCTTGGCCTTTTGCGTCCTTGGCCTTTTTCCAAAGATGGAGTACATAGCAGCCAGCTGCTTGTCCTGCCATATGGCGGAGTGAACATCTGGCATTGAAGTCAATGGCCGCAATGTAAAAAAATAAAAAAGGGTAAAGCGGCCAATGTTAAAAATCCGGTATGCCAATACTGGTAAATCCAATACAAGGGAGATCCGATACCAGTAAATCTGGTATCCGGTATTTCCCCCGGTATCCCACTCCTACTGCCCAGAGTGGGGTAAGACTGCCCAAGACGTGGTAAGTGCATCATGTGGCTACACCCAGAGAAGGAGTGAGGTACATTGATGAAGTTGAGAAGTTGCAGGTGTATGCGCTCACTTAGTTACAAGGGTGGAGGATGAGAACATATGCAATCTATGGCGGTGAGTAGTTGTAGGGGAAAGAGCATAAGTGTTCAGGGAATGACTTCCAGCGATATGGGAGAGATTTACTCTCCTATTCACATGCAGAATATGCGTCTCTGAGAGATTGTTATGGTCGGAGTTCTGAGTCCTAATAAAGATGACACCCCCACTGATGATATGTGAGCATTCCAAGGCCTAATTAGAGATTATTTCCTTGCTATTCTTGCATGCTAATGCTAAGAATATCACCAGAGAGACATATAAATATGTCCACACACTGCAGGGATTCATCTTGATAAACTGTTCCACTTTTGCATCTGACTGCACATCATAAATGATACGAAAGTATAAAGTCTAGAGCGCAGATGTCATGTTGTCTCTCATGGAAGTATAAAGGAATTCTCAAACTGCTCCAGGCAAAATGGTGTAATAAAGATATTTGTGTAAAAAGATTGTTCCTGTCCTGGTATGTATCTCTGGAAGAAAAAATAATAAGAGGGGGTGTAATATTTTTCATTTGATCTACAGAACCTTTATGTAGATCACTTCTAACACTGTCAAAATTGTCAAGCATGTGTAATAGAAGGAGCAACTGAAGAAAGGTGTTCCATTCTCTTATGAGATCTTGGGGACACATGTATCAAATTAATGGGTATTTTTACCCACACATTTCTCCTGCATGTTTGCTGTTACATCCTGAACTTTCTGTGT
>QEPC01008273.1:368404-388600 GCA_003113815.1 Sphenodon punctatus | reverse complement strand
ATGAAAATGACATGGGGCCCTGGTGCACACCCCTAGAGGAAAGGGGGAAGGGCTGAGGAGGATCCAAGGACTTCCGGGACTGGGGGATTAGTAGTGGCACATAGCTTGGCAGTGCCGCAGATGCGCACCTAAGGGCCTTTAGGTGAGGCCCTTAGTAGGACTTTGGGGACCTGGGGGGTGGGGGATTTTGGTGGTGGTGTGGTTATTTTAACTAAGGGAAGGTATGTGAGGGGAGGTTTGTTTTGGGGAGTGGTGTTAGTGAAGTTTATATTTTTTGTTGGGAGGTTATTGGGAAATTATCCTGCCATAGTGAGAGGGGGGTGAGAGTGGGATTGGGTTAGGGAGAGGAAGGAACTTTTCCCTTAGTGAGAGGGGGGGAATAAGGTCCTTTGGGGGGTTGTTAAATCCCACTTGATGAGAGGGAGTGGGATGGGGGATTTAGGGGGATGGGAATCTCCCTCGCTGACTGGGTGGAGTGGATGGGAGGGAGGAGTTTGGCTAGGGGGGCGCGGCCATTGAGGTTGTGAAGGTCGTGGGGAGATATGGTCCCTTTAGGGGGGTATGAGATATGTGAGGGGGAGCAGGTACTTGTTGCCTGTCCCTCTCGCTTCCCCCCACGCAGGTGATTATGTGGTTTGAAATCAGAGGACCCCTGGCCTGGGTCTGATGCTGCTGAATGCGAGATTGGTGTTTAATAAATCTACCACAGTCTGGAAGTCAATCCTGGACCATGATGCTGACCTTGTGTGGATTACAGAGACCTGACTGGATGATGAGTCAGGACCGATTTTGGCTGACCTTGTTCCGGCCTGGTACTCCATGCAGCATCAGCCTCGGTCGAAGGAACAGGGGGTGGGAGGGGGTGGTGTAGTCATTGTTTTTAGGGATTGGTAGTCTGCCAGGAGGTATCCGGTGCAGGCCATATATGGGGTAAAGGGTCTCCATCTTGTCCTTGATTTGACAGGGGACAGAGCAGGGGTGCTGCTGGTATACCATGCACCTACCTGTACAGCAGCATCCCTACGTGCTCTGATGAAGCTGGTGTCGGACGTGGTTGTGCGCTCCCTTAAGAAATCAGTCTTGGGGGACCTCAACATTCATGCTGATGCCAGTCTTAGCAGTTCAGAGCCTCAATGGCATTCATGGGTTTGTCCCAAATTGTCAATGGCCCAGCACATGCATGATGGGAGACATACATTGGACCTGTGTTTTTGCACTGGCATTGAGGCGGGGGATCCGTTGATGAGGGAGGTGTCAGCCGAGCCCTTGTCATGGGTGAACCATTACCTCCTCTGAGCTCATCTCCTGGTGCATGTCTGTTCCTGGAGGGGTGTAGAACCAATTTGCATGATTTGCTCCCAAAGACTAATGGAACCTGAGAGGTTCTGGAATGCTCTGGGGGAGTTACCCTCTGATCTCTATGACCGGCTGCTCAATGACCTTGTGGCATTATGGAACACCTTGCTGACGGGGATCATCCATCGGATGACTTCGAGGTGTCTGCTCCCTTGGCAATGGCTTCTCAGGCCTCTGTGGTTTACAGAGGGCCTGAGGTTGTTGAAGCTTGAGGGGTGGCAGTTGGAGTGACAGTGGTGCCATTTGCATGCTGAGCTGACATATTGCTATATAGAGCCAGTTAACGTAACTACACTGTAGCTCTAAGGGCAGCAAAAAAGAGTTTTTTGCTGCCCATATAGCCTCTCTGCTAAATCCCATCCAGCAGAGCTTTTCCTGGTGGTGAGGCGGTTGGTCGATCCTCGCTCCCTCCACCTGGAACTGGAGTCATCTAGTACCCACTGTGACATGTTTGTTGACTAAAATTGCTTGGATTCACCATGATTTCAACACCAAACTTATTGCAATGGGTGAACCAGAGGTTGTGGAATCCCCGCCTGGTCTGGGTTTGTGGGATCAATTCCTGTCGGTGTTGTCTGCTGAGGCAAGGGATGTTCTTGGGGCTGTTGGGGCCACCTTTTGTGAACATCAAATCAAATATAATTTATTGTTCAGCCTCAACTTTTACAAATAAAGAAACAAATGCTTATATATGTATAAAACAATAATAAAATAGTATAATAAGGGGATCTCCACACTTCCTGTACAATAACCCCAAAACGAGATATATGGACTTTTTGAACCCATAGCAAATCATTCCAATCCTCCATTTTTAATCCCATACATACTAGTGCCACCTTACTAGAGATTTTAAAAGTCAGCAAGCGTACTTCTGATACAGATCACTGCCCCACAAAATTTGGCCACAGCCCTGGTCTGGTTTGAGTCGATTGGATGTAATAATTTTTCCAAGGCACTTTTGGGTGTATCCCCCTTCTCAAGATAACCCCCCAAGTACCTAAGTCTTAATCCATCAAAAGCCGGACAATGCATAATTATATGTACAGGGGTATCTACCTCTCCCTACTGGCACATACAACAAATACGCTGGTCCCATGGGGTCTTTGCATGACATCTCTCAAGCATGGCCGAGGGAAATACATTGGCCCTCATCCTAAAGAATGCTACTCGGCTGTTAGCATCCTGCCAATCAAACAGATAATATTGGCTGGGTCTCTGTATGGTAAAAAAAGGGTAGTGAGTGTTAAACTGGGGTGCCACCTCCTGTGCTTCTCATTGGGCATTTTCAGTTTGGGCTGCCTGATCCTACACCCGCCTGTGGATGAGTTTCTTACATATCCCCCAACTCAATCTTTCCAGGTCTGAGCAGGCAAACCCCAGCTTGGCAATTTCATGCCTAACTCCCTGTACCCAACAGCTTCCAAACCCGGCAGAAATTGTATCATTGACCAGGGTATCACTGGGGCAGGGGAAAAGCGTCTTCTTAAGCCAATAGTTCAGCCATTGCAGAGTGGCATAGACTCCCAAAGGTGGCACAAATGACTCTGCCCTCAAGATTGCCTGAGGGGTTCCCCGAGGGCCCCTCAAAATTGTTCGCAAAAATGCATTCTGCAAACTCTCCAATTTAGTAATGTATTTCAATCCCCATACCAGGAATGCATACAGGAGCTGAGTAATTACTTTAGCCCTAAAAAGTTGTAGAGCTGACAAAACAAGACAGCCCCCTTTGCCAAAATAAAATTTTATAATAGCAACAGCAGCTTGCCTTGCCTGCCCCATTGCTGCATCGTAATGGGCCTTCCAGCTGCCACTGGCAGAGATTATTACGCCAAGGTATTTAAAGACTTTAACCTGGTCTATCTGGGTCTCATGTATAGCCCAGTGATGTTTTTTGTGAATCCCTCTTGGGCCCACCACCAGCACCTTGGTTTTGGCAAAGTTTATCGACAACAGCTCCAGCCGGCAATATTCGCCAAAGGCCTCCAACGCCCGCCTCATCCCCACTAATGTTTGGGAGATTATCACAGTATCATCCGCATAAAGCAATAACGCTAATTTTCGATCCCCTATTTTAGGGGGATGTGTATTGTACCTCCTCATAAAATCCACCACATTATTTATGTATAAATTGAAAAGAACAGGTGCCAGGAGGCACCCCTGTCTGACACCCGAGTTTACCTGAACCGGTTCTGAAAGCGCTCCCTGATTATTAACCCTAATCCGTAGACAGTTACCTGTATGTAACTTTATTATAAGGAAAAGGAGCCTGGGTTCCATGTCCAGAGCCTGTAGCTTAAGCCACAGGCGCTCCCTGCAAATAGAATCAAATGCCTTTTCTAAATCGACAAAGCACAAAAAAAGTGGTTCTCATCTTGCAATAGATTTAGTAATCAGAGCCGCCAGCACAAAGATGTGATCCGCTGTCGCCGCTCCCTTACGGAACCCAATCTGTTCTGGTTCTATTATACCCTTATCCTCTATCCATTGTTGCAACTTAATCAACAGGAGCCGGGAGTATAATTTGGCAACAATGCTTAATAAGCTTATCGGGCAATAGTGGCCCGGCTTCATTGGGTCCCCTTTCTTATATATGGGAACCACCGTGCTCTGCAACCAGGCCCTAAGAAGTATACCGTGCTCATTTATATGTGTGAATAAAGGGGCTAGAAGCTCCGCCCAGCACCATGGCTCACTTTTCAGGAGTTCAGCTGACACAAAATCCTGGCCCGGAGCTTTCCCAAGTTTTAGGGATTCAATCAAGAGTATCACCTCTTCCACCGAGACCGGTTGCCACTTTTGAAAATTGTCTATTGAGGTGGTCTCCACTGCCGAAGAGGCAATTCCTCTCTTAGCGTAAAGCTTTCCATAAAAATCCTGCCAAACTTCTAGTGTGGGCGAGCCTCTATAGCCCAACCCTCCCCCTTTTGGGAGGGAATGCATTATCTCCCAAAATTCTCTCAAATTCTGGTCCTTAGTTGCTTTAATGAGCTTCCCCCAGAGCACTTCTTGAGCACTTTTCAGCTTGCTCCTTAATAGCTGATGATACGTTTTCCTCTTTTGGGTTAATGCTAACCTCAGGGAATAACTTGGGGAGGCCTTCACTTCCCTCACTATACACCTAAGTTGTGATCTTACCCTCCGACATTCAGCATCGAACCAGCGTGAGATAGATGTATCCGGCACTATATTTCTGGCTGGAACAATCTGTATAGAGAGCATCGGCAACAAAAGTTACATCAAGACCTTAAAGTGCTGGATTGTGTCAAGTTCCAATTTTTGAATATTAACCCCAATGGCCTTTGCCAAGGGGGAACTCAGGAACTCTGCCGTCCTTGCTTTAGGTCCTCCGACCATTTGATTCATCTCCTAACAGGGGGACCATCCAGGTCAGTAAGATTTTGTCTCATCTGGCTAATTCGAGAATCTCCTATGGTCAGGCTTATGGTTGAATAATTTGATACAAATATTGGTATCACCTCAAAATTTTCCACCAAGGAAAAGAAGGAAGGTGAGATCAGGAATAGGTCTAGAACACTGAACCCCAGGGGTGAATTATATGTAAAATTCCCTATCAGGTCCTCCTATGTGCAGCCATTCACTATCATGACATCCTGTTCTATCATTAGGTCATCCATCCTGACCTTCCTTGGTCCCACCATTTTGTCCCTAGAGTGGCGTACTGGGACATAATAGGGGTCCATCGAATTATCTAGCCTAAGGGGTGTCGGCTGAGAAGCTGGATCCCCCAGTCTGGCATTAAAATCTCCTCCCAACACCAGCAAGGCATCTGGGGATTGAGCTTCCACCTCTTTCACCTGGGCCGTCATTAAGGACCAAATAGCCAGAGAGTAGAAAGTCGAGTATTCTGGGGGGACATATGCCACTCCCAGTAGTATCTCTCTTCCACCCGGAAAACGACAATAAAAAAGGGCAAAATATGCTTTAATAAAGCTAATACGTTTCACAAACATCTTCAGGAAGGAAGCTACCAGCAGTGCCAGTCCACCACTCGGGCGCCCATGCATTTCCGAAGGCAGAGCATTCACCCAAAAAATGTCAAAATCCCTCCACTTATCCTGGGGGGCGGGGGCACAGTTAGCCAGGTTTCTTGAAGTAGGGCAATATCACACTGATAGAAGAAATTATAAAACTCTGGATCAGCCTTGTGCATCTCCCAGCCATATATTCCAGGAGATGATGGTAATTGGCGCACCTAACTTATCCCATTGTCATTGTTTAAGTGGTGGTCTCGGGCGCTGTCTCAGCACCCTAGCTATAGAAGGACTCCGTACCATCTTAGGGCTTGTTTTAGCATCTGGCAATTGGAGAGAGCCAGAATTCCCCATGGCTACTCCTAGTGGGACTGCTGGCAAATTTACTGACCCATCCAGAGGGGGTTCTATTTGAGCAGGCCTCGTGGGAGAACTCCGTAAAGCATTCTGTTCTCCCATTCTCCCTGAGGGGCTCCCCTCCTGAGACAGCAACCCTAGCTTCCCACCTTGTACCTCCTCCATACCAAGGGGCAGGATAGTGTAGTCCTCTTTAAATTGGGCCTCCCAGCCTTTCCCATCCTCTGTAGATGTCCAGCTAACCGAGTGGGAATATGAGGTTAGTAGTAGGGATAGGGGGGAGTGTAGACCTTGTTCTTCCCTTCCCTCCTGCGGAAGCCTTGAGGGAATTGCCTGCCTCTTGTCTCTCCGGGGTTTCTTAATTTCCCCTTGTTGGAGTTTGAGAGACTCCAGGTGATCTAAAAACCAAGTCTGAATTGAAATTGACGGAGAGGGTAAAGGTTCCACCTCTCGGGAGGAGCCTGTAGGCAAAGCCGTCATTAGAGGTGGCAAGATGGGGGAATGCGGGGGGACCGAGGCTAAAGCCGGGACCAAGGCCAAGTGGGGGGCCTCTCACACCCTCACTCCTCTCCCCCCTCGCCGCCTTGAGTCTTTCTCCTACATCCCTGAATTCTGGGGGGCAGAGGTTCCCCCGGTGCCTGAGGGGACTCAGCATTCTTTGCTGAGGACCTTTTTAAACCCCTCGGTAAAGGCACTGGAGGGGGAACAGATAAAACTTTGCTAGTATCCACCCTCACATCTGCTTGATTCTGGTTGTCACCCTCCCTATCACGCTTCTCTATTCCACCCACCCCCACAAGTGTTTCCCCGGCCTCTGTTCAGGGGGATATCCTGAGGCCCCGTAATACACCACCCCTTTTATTCAACAGTTGACTTGAGCCTTCTAGGTCAGATATAAAAGGGAGAGGGAAGACTGTCGGGCCAGCTAAGGGGCCCCCTACCTTGTCCGTCTGATCCCGTCTGCCCTGTAACCCACGTAGGTCTGACACTTGCCTCTCCTGGGAATTTTGCCCCGACTGAAAGGCATGCACTACAAATACCCCCCAATCCTCCAGTTGGCTCCTTTGAAACAGTATTTCAGCAACCATATCAGAGGATTTAAAGGTGACAATGAGCATTTGTTTGACCACCGTATAAATCATATGATCTACTGACATTATGTCCCTCCTGGTGACGGGTACTTCAGTTAAGAGCACCCGAAGGTGTTCTGCAACATCCAGGGCCGTTGCCCACAAAGGGGGGTTATGGCCGTGCTGATGAACTATTGTAAATATTAGAGATTGTGATAATAAATAAAAAGACTCTGCTCTTTCCGTACCTAATACCTGGGGGAGTAAATTCCCCGGCTTCCTCGGTGGGCCCTTTTGCAAGGGGGCCACCGCTTCCAAGTTTGCCTGCCGAGGAGGTTTGGCACAGTCTGGTTGGGATAATGCTGCGCATAAACCATTTCCCCCTGCTGAAGGCTGTATGTTACCCCGCCCTCCCCTCACAAGCCCTTTGAGTGACTCCAGTTGGGTTTGGACTTTAGACAGTTTCAGAAAAACAAATTGTAAAGTTTCAGCCATAAGCATTACATGGTCCATGAGGAATATAGCAAGTCTCTCCTCAGCTGATTCATTTGCTACCCAGCTGGGGTCAAAATGGGAATTAAATGGGACCCGGTGCAATATTCCACCAGCCTTACCAAGAGCTTCGTTCTTCTGAATTAAAGCAGTTTCTACTTCTACCTCCGACAAGGGTTGGAAGCGGTTATTAAGAGGCAGAGGCGAGGATGCCAAGGGCACCACGCTATATTTTGTTCGCACTTGGGGAAAGAAGGTCTCTAATCGTCTTTGACTCATTTCCCTCTTTTTTGGTCTTTGTTTAGTGGGAGAAGACATCCTCCTTCTTCCTTACCCAACGATATACAGTACAATCCAACCCTTCAAAATCCGATTCAGAGTATCCCGGAACTCCCAGCAGCTCGCCTAAGGCCACGCGCACAAGGGCGCGCCCTTGCGCGCGCAGCCCTTAGGCACGTGGCCCCGGCGAGTGCCTATGGTGCTGCCGCAGGCTCAGTCACCGCTTTTCTTTACCCCGCAGGTCTGGCCCCGCCTCCGGCACAGCTGATGAAGGTAAGTATCTGGAAACGCCGTCCACAGAATCCCTGCTCTCGCACCACCGCCGTGCAGGCTCAGTCACCGCTTTTCTTTACCCCGCAGGTCTGGCCCCACCTCCGGCACAGCTGATGAAGGTAAGTATCTGGAAACGCCAGCCATAGAATCCCTGCTCTCGCACCACCGCCGTGCAGGCTCAGTCACCGCTTTTATTTACCCCGCAGGTCTGACCCCACCTCCGGCACAGCTGATGAAGGTAAGTATCTGGAAACACTGTCCACAGAATCCCCGTGCTCGCACCCATGAACCATGAACATGAACCATGTCTTGACTGGTTAACGCCAGCTGGGAGATGGTGGTGTCATTGCTGGTGATGGTGAACAATGCCTCCCTTTAGGAGGGCAGAATGCCGGAAATTCAAACCCCATTGAACTAAATGGAAAATTATCTTATAGGAATGGGTGAACAGAACCAAGTTCGGTTCAGTTCAAAAATTGAGTTCAGTTCGGAAGTTTGGTTCGGTTGACCGAACTGGTCAAGTTCGGATCCGAACTTCCGAACCACGTTCGCACATCCCTACTGTTGGCTGCTTTTAATACCATTGACAATGAGATGTTGGTGACTTGCCTGTGGAACTGAGCCAGGGTGGTCTGGATTGTTCTTGAATGGTTCTGCTCTTTCCTGGCTGGAAGGACTCAGCGTGTGGTGCTCGGGGACAGTTTTTCATGTCCACGAGACATCAAGTGTAGAGTCCCACAAGGTTCCATTCTGTCCCCTCTCCTGTTCAACGTACACATGCAGTCACTCAGCAAGGCCATGAGACAGTTTGGGGTGCGGTGCCATCAATATGCTGATGACACCCAACTCTACCTCTCCTTTTTATCTGACCCAGACCAGGCAGTCTCAGTGCTTACCTGATGTCTGGAGGCTGTGGGGGACTGGATGAGGAAGACATGACTGAAGTTGATTTCCGACAAGTCTGAGGTGATGGTAGTGGGTAAGGCAGTGTATGTGGCTGTTCCCGTCATTGATGGGATTCGCCTTCCACTGGCTTTCCAGGTTCGCAGTCTGGGTGTGCTCCTCAATCCTCAACTCTGCCAGGATATCCAGGTGGGGGCTATGGCAAGGAGTCCGTTCTGCCAATTACATCTGGTGTGACAGCTTTGGCCATATGTTCCAGATAGTGACCTGGCCACTATCATCCATGATTTCATTACCTTGAAGATTGGACTATTGCAACATGCTCTACATGGGGCTACCCATGGTGATGGTCCAGAGACTAAAGCTAGTGCAGAATGCAGTGACCCATCTCCTTATGGGTTCGGGCTGCCATGAGCACATTACACCAGTGCTCTGGGCTTTGCACTGGCTGCCGATAGTCTTCTGGGCCTGATTCAAGTTGTTGGTTTTGACTTATAAAGCCCTGTACATTCTTGGCTGGACTTACCTGCGGGATCGCCTCACTCCCCATGCTCTGGAGAGACCTCTGCCATCTGCCAGGAGTTCCCTTCTCGAGGTCCCCCATGAGGCCTGTGGGGGGCACTATGGAGAGGGCGTTCTTGGTGGCCACACCTAGGCTGTGGAACTCCCTCCCAGCAGAGACCCGGTTGGCCCCAGACCCCTCCCTTCCTTCTGCCATAAGTGAAAGACCTGGCTGTTCCACCTGGCTTTTGGCGAGGGGGGTGGGAGTGAGTGTTCTGGAGTGGGGGAGGGGTTTTGTTTTGTTTTGTCGTCCTTCTCTTTTACGCTGTTGCTTGATTTTATGCGTGTTATATGTTTTTGTGTTTTTATGATGTAAGCTGCCCCAGGCTGCCTGCAGTAGGAGGGGTGGGGTAGAAAATTCTTTTAAATAAAAAACATTAAAAAAAATAAATGGAGTCCATTCCCCCTCCCCCGACTGAATGCAATACTTTAGCTAGGGCCTAACCTGAGCTAAGCAGAGGGGCAAATCATCCATAAAAGTTCCCCCACAAGATGGGCAAGCAGAGCAGACTGTGCCTACTCAGAGGCAGCCCCGCAGGTGGCACTTTGAAACATCCAGGAGCATGACATACAGAGTGAGCCAGCCAAACCCAGGGCAACAGTCATAAGTGGAGTTACTGACTGTCTGTTGGGTGGACACACGGGTGCAGCTCCACACCCAGCTAGCCGTTGCCCTTGTCAGTACATGAAGTTGCAGCCACCAGCCTAGAGTGCTGGCTGAGTGGCTGTAACTCTATGGTGCAGGGGGTGGGGCAGTCCCTCTAAAGCTGACCAAAGTGGAGCTAGAAGTAGCTTTCTTAAAAACAAGGAATGAACTGTGACAGGTCCAGTGGGCTCCACATGAGATAATGCTTATGGTCTTTGAAATGCATTTCAGCAAAATTTCATTGGAACATGAAGCTTAAGGAGATTCATTTAGATTAAAGAAACCATGCTGTCTTTCTGCATGAATGTCAAACAGCAAAGTACACACAACCCCTGTGCTGCTTCTTATTAGGGGACCCAAGGAAAGTGACTCTTTCATTTCTATCTAATGTTTACACACCATGCAGGGGCTTCTTTAAGACCCTCAAGTAGCATTTTGTTTATAATATACAGGCTTATAGACCAGATCCATCATATGAAACTGTTAATGGCATTCCTGCCCTCCTCTATTATTGACATCAAAATGAGGAAATAAACAAGCATCCCTTTCCTTAGCTAGACATTCATTTTTTCTCTCTCAGGGCATTATTCATCCACTCCTGCCTGAAGAGGCAGCAAATATACACATTTATTCTGCATCTTTTTCCACCCATAGTGCTGTGATACAAGTGATTTGCATCTGCATTGCCAAGGCACTGGTACTTAGACCCATTTTAAAAGAAAGATTTTTCTCTCATTTACATTTCCAAAAAGACTAATCTTAAACTATATTTCTTGCTTCGGAACAGTGCAAAGATTATGATGAATGAAACCTCTTTTTACTGCTCTTTAGCCTAAATGAAAAAAGGTACAAGGACATTGATTTCATCTCTACATAGAACTTGCTTGCTGATTACTCACTAGGAAAGATACCTAGCAAGATTATACTAGGGTTGAAACAAGATATCATAAAAACAGGAATTCCTGTTAAAATCCTGGTTGTCAATACCATCTTGGTTGAATCGAGAATTTCTCAGTACTCAACAATATCTTGATTGATATTTTGGTTCTTAATTTACCAATAATTTGCATGTCTTGCATTCCATTTTCCTTTGTATTTCCTTGACACCCATTGGCTGGTACACAGATTCCTTTACAAATCAGCAATCCAGTTGCAGATTGGTCAAAGCATAGGGAACAACAAAGAACAACAATTCTGACTGGAGGCGTTGTAGTGCAGGTTAAGGGATACTGGGAACAGATTAAGGGGTGGGCTATTTACACAATGATTGTCTTAAAATGCGAAACAACAAACCGAGAAGAAAAACGGTACCCTTGGCATTGCAGTAAGCAGTAAATGAATGGTACACAGTAAACAGTAAGTAGAAAATCTGTAACTTGGGATGGTATCTCATTGTATTATGAGAATTTTAAAATTGCATTGGTATCAGAGAAATTGATTCTAGTTCTCAATATGGAAAAATTACTCACAAGCAAAAAATATTGGACTGTGTGGGTTGTTCTTTTTGTGTTTGAGTGTTTGTCATTTTAATGTGCATTGAAATTTATTCCTACAAAACTAGGCAGGCTAGGCAGTCCTTGTAAAGAAAGGCCACATCCTCATATCTTTTTAGCCTAGTTTCTTATGGAAAGAAAATTTACCCTCTCTCCTCCCTCTGTGTGTGTGTGTGTGTGTGTGTGTGTACGTGCAAGTGTGCACACAAATACTTAGGCTGCATTCCCACCTGCAGCAGCAGTGGCAGCAGCGGGATGGGGGAGGGAAGACGCATCAGTGTGGAGAAGCCGGGCAACAGGAAAAGAGCAGGTGCAAATGGGGATCTGCCGCTATATCTATCGAGCATTTCAGGGCAGGATTTTGCGCCCTGACATGCACAAGAGAAGCCGCAGCAGATCCCAATTTGCACCGACTCTTTTCCTGTCGGTTGGCTCCTCCGCTCTGCACATCTTCCCTCGTCCCTTCCGCTGCCGCCACTGCAGCCTTACATGGTTAGTCTGAGTCAAATACAATACTTGGTTGACTAGCCAAGTGTAGCAAGTATAGTTCAGGTGATCTCTTTGACCTTGCCATCAGATTTCAACCAAATTTGGTAGAGGAACAGAAGGCCCAACAGAAAGTAGAGCGTTTGTAATAATTAGGGATGGGACTCTGGGGAAAAATTTGGATTTTTAAAATATATATATTTCGTTCTCTGAGAATTTCGGTTTTCAATTTGGTTTCAGATTTGGTTTCCTGGCTTTTAATTAAAAAAAAATTATTTGGGAAAAAAAAACGGGGAAAAAAGTCAATGCAAAAAACTCAAATCACCGCAAACCAAATTGAGAACATACATTTTGGGAGAACCGAATCGGCCGTTTTTGGGTTGATTCGTTTCAAATTTGAAATTCCCACCTGGGGAAAATACTCCTTTTGTAACTCATTCATTGTGTGAGGAAGAGTCCTGTGAGGCTTGAAAATATGCATACCCTCACCAACAGAAACTGGTCCAATAAAAGAGATAATCTGGATTATTTTGCCCTAGACGTTTGCAGCACCTTGCAGTCACACATGTTTGGAGACAGGTCCCTGCCCAGTGGGCTTACAATCTAAGATTGACAAGGTTGAGGGGGACACAGGGAGAGACAGACACATACACACTCCCATTTTTACAGATGGGAAACTGTGGCTGAGAGTTGTGACTTGCCCAAAGCCACTCGGTGAGTTCATGGCTAGGGTAGAATTTGAACCCTGGCTTCCAAGGTCCAAGTCCAGCACCATATTTACTACACCACACTGGCTCTACACCAACATTGCAACCATACTTTTTATCAAGGTAATTCCACCCCATAAGCTTATAGCACTGAACATTGTTTCTTTTTAAGAATCCAGGCTTTGTTAGCTGAATCACTTGTATAGAATTGCTTTTTAAAAAAATAGAGTTAACTCCTGAACTCATCTACATCATCCTTGAGATGGAGAGCACAAACTGAAATCTCTCACTAGCATCTGATTGTCTGCCATAACCATTCCCTCCCTCCAACCCTCCCTGCTCTCAGCACTAACACCTGAAAGAAAGCAACAATACAAAATGAGATTGCTAGGGTTGGGAGAAATGGATGTACTACACTTGGCTAGTTTAGTCAACAAAGTATTGCACTTGACCTCAGGCTTACCTTGAAAGTATTTGCTGATAGGTACAGTTATAAAACTCTTATACAACAGTTCTGACAACCAACATATGAAAAGAAAGGGATGTTAAGGACATAAACAAACACACACAAAAATAGGTAGGACACCCAACAAGGGATGTGGGGAGCAATGAGAAGGTCGACTAGCAAGTGAATTATGAATTGGAATAATAATAATAAGTATGTTAAAAGCAAGATAAAGACAATGGAAGTTCTGGGACTGCTGCTTTAATGGGATAGGTGAAATGTTAATGGAAGATGCAAAGTTGCTAGATCAATCTAGTTTCCTTATTTGACAGTATACTTGCTTCAGTAGACAAAGGGAATACAATAGACAAGTATACCCATTCAATTTTCAGGAGACACAAAACTGGGAGGAATTGAAAACACTTTGGAGAATTTATTTATTTATTTATTTAATCACATTTATACCCCGCTCCTCCTGAAACAGCTCGGCGCGGCTAACAGTCCCCAGTAAAAATACAGTTATAAAATATTTTAAAACACTCATAAAATTACAATTAAAACACGACTAGGGAACATAAAAATAATTAATACAATAAATAAGGGTGGAGGGGGATAACCCCCCCTAATCCCCCTCCCCCTCCCTCCCCAAAGGCCTGGGCGAACAGCCAGGTTTTGCAAATTCGGCAGAATGTTAAAAGGCTTGGGGCCAGGCGAGCTTCCTTCGGGAGGGAGTTCCAAAGGCGCGGCCCAGCCACCGAGAATGCCCTCTCCATTGTGGCCCCCCGCTTAACACGGGGGACCTCCAAGAAGGCACCCCTGGCGGACTGAAAGAGCCTCTCTGGGGCACGGAGGGCGAGGTGGTCCCTGAGGTACAAGGGGCCCAGACCATGAAGGGCTTTATAGATCAATACCAAAATCTTGAACCTGGCTCGGCTCGCTATTGGCAGCCAGTGCAGAGACCGGAGCACAGGTGTTATGTGATCCCAACGGCCCGTCCCCAAACAGGATTAGAATATAAAACGATCTCCATAAATTATAGATTTGGGGTGTATATAAAATGGATGACAACTATCTAGGCAGTAGCACTGCACAGAACGATCTGGGAATCACAGTGGATCACAAACTGAAGCTGAATAAAAATATGACAGTGTTGCAAAAATATTATAAATAAATAAATGAATGGGCAAATGACATTAGCAGAAGCTTCATATTCAAGCTGCTGGAAGTAATGTTGCCACTTTACTAGCAATGGTGAACCCTCACCCGGAACATTCTGTTCATTTTGCAGCACCACACTTTATGAAGGATGTGGGGAAATTGGAGAGGATCCAGAGAAGAGCAGCAAACCTGACAAAGGAGCTGCAAAGGAGCTTCATCCTTTCCCCACTGCAAGACATGTAGGGAAATGATGATGGAACCATATGACAGGGTCACAGTGATGCCTGTCAGCACGAATCCGAAGTAGGACAAAAGTGGGTGTAGTAGACAAAAGTGTCAATATGTATTGCTGGAGAAGGATGCTGTCCCTTTAAGAAGCCAGGCCATTTTGGGCTAAGCATGCCCAAGAGACTGCAGCTGGACTGATTACTCACCTGGCTAGAAAAGGCTTGCAAGTTCAGGAAGTAACGGAGGAGAGGGGGGTGCTCAGTGGAAGTTGGTTAAAGGAAGGAGCTGGACTACTGTGAGAAGCAGAGGAAGAAGCCTTCTTGGGGACCTCCAGCCCAGGCAGGATGGAGAAGGTAGCCCACCAAACAAGCTAGTAGGAGAAACCCAGAGTCTATGAGGAAGCATCCAAAGACACAGGTGGGATCAATTTTCTTACACATAGAAAGGATTGTGTTTCTGTTGGCGTTTATGCTTGTTTGGGGACCCAGATAGAGAGGATTTGGGAGATGCCCCATCAAGAGGATTTGGACTGGTTATTGGGGAGGAAGGAGGTCAGACTTTCAAAATCCCTAGGGTTTTCCCAAGTGGGGAGAACTTCTCTAAGAGATAGTGGATTGGAAGAGATTTGGGTGTGGCAGCAGCAGAAGCTTTCTCCCTTTGGCTACATCCTCCTCAGTGGAGGAGAGGAGTGCCGCCATAAACTGCTTCATTGCCAACTCTCATGAAATTACCGCAAGAGATGTGATTCTAAACCTGACAATCTTGTGATTAGCGCCCAGTCCGGTGGCTACTCACTGCTCCCTGCCTCCCTCTGCATGCTGCAGGGATCTCACCTTGCTCTCTCTGACCCCATCCATGGTGCATTCTGCAGAACTTAGCTGGGACCTAATAAATTATCTGAGTGAGGAGAGGAGCAGGGAAGCCTCTTCCCAGCTGTGTGCAACATTCGAATCTGTCCCTGTTTCCAGGGCGGCTGATATTAGGGCAGCACACAACACACACACCCTGACTGGTCCCCCTGGAAACAGGGATTAATTAGAGCCTTGCTCACAACTGGGAAAAGGCTTTTCTACTCCCGTCCCCATTCAGATAATTTATTGTCAGGTCCCAGCTAAGCTCTGCAGAGTGCAGTGTGGCGGGGAGGCAGAGAACAAGCTCAGCTCTCTTCAGAATGCAAAGGAGGCAGGGAGAAGCCACCGGACCAGAGGCCAGCATCCTGGGGGTGAAGTAAATCTCATCTGGTATCCTTAGGTGTCCCAGAATGCCCCAATACTTTTTTAAATCTATTTTTTTATTTTACAAGAAATCTTCTGAGATCTCTAGAGGTGTGCACCAGGGGCCCATGTCATTTTTGTTTTCATTTTTTGTTTTCATTATTTAAATCCGTCAATTAGATTTTCATAAATATCAAATTTTCATTTTCGTTGTTGCTTTTGTTTTCATTTTCCATTGGTTTCAATGGAAAACACATATTCGGCTGTAAAGTTTTTGTTATTCACTATATGTGGCTGAACCTTGGGATGTGCATACATCCAATGAAATTCATCAAGATATCAAACATATCAAAAAAATTAAGTAAAGGAATCAAATTTTAGAAGCAGTTAAATTATTTTATTTTGCAAAATTCTTCATATACATTCCTAGATGTAACTTCTTTTCCTTACATCTAATGTAGATTAAACTTGGCAAGTTTACACCACTTCCCATATTTACTATCTCTGCCAACTTTCAGAAGGACTGGATAAAGGGTTCTGGTCGTATAAGCAATTAACATATAAATGTATGTCTGAATGTAACATCTTTGTAATCCAACCAGTGTACATGAAATTTGGCAGGGCTATATATCACACTTTCATGACCAACTCTGCCAAATATCAGAAAGATGTAATAAAGGGTCCCAATTTTATATGCCTGCACAGCATATGCAGAGAAGGAGCCGATTTCTATTACATGTCACTGTGATATAAGATCAGTTTGTTATGCCAATTAGCCAGCAGAAAGGTCAACCAAATATCCTCATTCTGTGCTGTGACCATCCCAACATCTCTCCCCCACTTGTTACTGGGAAGTCAGAAGCATCTGTTTAGGAAAAAGTCAATAGAGATTCTCTTATGTCCTCTGTCAAAGTGTTGCAAGATGTGATTGCACTGATAATTAGCCAGCCTGGATGTGTAAAATATGTTTCCTGATTGCTGGGATGCTATTCCCAAAATACCAGCTAGGTCCCTTCTACGCCCGCCTCAGGGCCACCCCCTATGCCTGCCTCGAAGCCACTACCAATTGGTAATGGTCCTGTAAAGCTAGAAGCATGCAGTAATTGGCCAGTTAATGTGTTTGTCAGTCTTTTGGGTTGCGCCACATCCTCCCTCCTACAGTCTCTCTCCCCTTGTCATGAAGGGTGCCTGCCTCTGACTGTCACTGAATGTGCTGCTATTTATCTGAATAATGGTCTTGACAGGGACAACATCAGTTGAGCAATAAGAGCAGTTTAAAGGCCTATGCTGTGGCAGTCCATGCAGCAAAGAAGCAGTTCTTTGCTGCCCTTATTGCATCTGCAAAGTCATGTCCAGCGCAGCTTTTCCAGGTGGTGAAAGGCTTGGTCAGTCCTGCCTGCCTCCACCTGGACCTGAAGCAATCCAGTGACCACTGTGACCAGTTTATTGAGTACTTTGTAGATAAGATCGCTCGCATCCGCCACAATTTCAGTACCACAGTTATTGCAGAGGATCATCTTGGGGCTATGGATGTCCCGTCCTGTCCTGTTTTGTCGGATCAGTTTCAGATGGTGTTGCCTGCTGATGTGGAGTCCTTGTTGGGATCTGTTCATGCCACCATTTATGAACAAGACCCATGCTCATCCTGACTGGTGAAAGCCATCCAGGAGACATTACGGCTGTTGCTGGCTGTGGTGGTTAGTGCCTCCCTTCGGGAGGGCAGGGTGCCTGACTGCCTGAAGGAGGCTGTGGTTAGGCCCCTGCTCAAGAAACCATCTCTTGACGTTGATGCTCCTGTCAGTTATCTGCCGGTCTCTAACCTCCCCTTTTTAGGGAAGGTTACTGAGCAGGTTGTGGCACGGCAGCTCCAGGAACATCTGAACCACACTAGTTTGCTTGACCCATCTCAGTCTGGGTTTCGACCTGGGTATGTTATGGAGACTGCATTGGTGGTCTTGGTTGACGATCTCCAGCTGGCATTGGACCAGGGTCATCAGACCTTATTGGTCCTGCTAGACCTTTCGGCTGCATTCAACACAGTCGATCATGAGGTGTTGGTGACTCACCTGCGGGACCGTGCCAGGATTGGCAGGATGGTCTTGGACTGGTTTAGTTAATTCCTGGCCAGGAGAACTCACCGGGTGGTCTTGGGGGAGTGTACATCTTCCCCCCTGGACCTCATGTGTGGAGTCCGGCAGGGTGCCATCTATATGCAGCTGTTAGGCGAGATCGTGAGAGGGTTTCAGGGCATGCAGTGTCATTAGTATGCTGATGACACTCAGCTCTACCTCTCCTTTTCTACCAACCCAGGTCACGCAGCCACCTTATTTTCCCAGTGCCTGTTGGCTGTGGGGGCTTGGATGAGGTTGAGCCATCTGCAATTGAATCATGGCAAGATGGAGGTGATGTTGGTGGGAGAGGGCTTGGGGGCCTGGGGGTGATTAACTCTCCTCTTGTTGTGGGGTATGCCCTCCCATGGTCTCTCAAGTGTGGCGTCTGTGTGTGCTCCTTGATTCATGACTTGGCCTGGAATTTCCAGTTGTAGCTGTGGCCGGGAGTGCCTTTCAGCAGTTACATCTTGTCCGGCGGCTTCAGCCGTATCTCTCAGACTTCAACCTCGCCATTGTGATCCATCCTTCATCACCTTGAGGCTGGATTGCTGCAACGTGCTTTATGTGCTTTAAGAAGCTGGTCCAGAGGCTGCAGCTGCTGCAGAATGCCGCGGCCTGTCTCCTGACGGGGGTGGGTCACAGGGAGCACATGACACCTGTGCTACGGGCTCTGCACTGGTTGCCTAGAAAGCACCAGGCCAGGTTCAAGGTGCTGGTTTTAACCTTTAAAACCCTTCATGGCCTGGACCCTACTTATCTGCGGGACCGCCTCACTCCCCATGTGCCCATGCGACCTTTGAGATCATCCGGGGGAGCCTTTTTGGTGGTTGCCTGGGCGAGGTGGGTGGCCACTGATGTTAGATCTTTTTCGGTGGCCGCACCTGTGCTGTGGAATTCGTTCCCAGAGGAGGCTTGGTTGGCCCCCACTCTCCTGCTATTTTGACGTTTATGTAAGAAATGACTGTTCCGCCAGGCCTTTGGCGAGAGGGAGAGGTAGGGTGGCTGGGGGGATGGGAGTTTTCTTCCCTGCATATTTGTGAATTTAAACTGTTTTAATTGTTTTATTGGTTTTATATTTGCTGTTCGCTGCCTTGTGGGCAGGAGGGGTGGGATAAACATTTTATATAAATAAAAATAAATAAAATAAATAAATTGCTTATAAAATTGGGTCCCTTTATCAAATTGTCCTGTAGTTTGGCAGAGATATACAGGCAGAGATGTGACAAACAGGGAAGGTATGTGATACTTTCCTGCCAAATATCTTGTAAACAGGATGGAATATACAAATGTTACAGCTGGAAATGTACTTTCAAGTTAATGTCTAATACCATCAGGACCCTTTATCCAATATTTCTGAGAATTGGCAGGACTGTTAAGCTTGCAAAGCGACATAATATTCACAGGTTTCATGCAAATTGGATGGAAGATAAAGGAGTTGTAGTCATGAATGTGTATGGAGCGTTTCTTAAAATCACAACATTCAATTGCTTCTAAAAATCGGTACCATTTATCTAACCATTTCATAATTTGGTACACATAGTGCCCTCCATTGGGGGTACATGCTTCCCAAGTTTCATAATAACTGAATAAGAAACAAAAAGGTTATAGCTGGAAATACATTTTTCAGTTTTTTTCCTTTATTTCAAAAACCAAATGTTTTCATTTTTATATTCATTAGGGATGGATGAAAAGAACGGAGTTCAGAAATTCGGTTCGGTTCAGTTTGACATTCGAGTTTGGAAATTTGGTTTGGTTTGAAATTTGAGTTTGGTTCAGAAGTTCGGTTCGGTCGACCGAACAGACCGAGTTCGCTCGAATTCCGAACGTCCGAACCAAGTTCGGCCATTCAAAACCAGGTTTTTTGTTGTGTGTTACCACTAGGGATGGACGAACAGAACGGAGTTCAGAAATTTGGTTCGGTTTGAAATTCGAGTTTGGTTCAGAAGTTCGGTTCGGTCAACCAAACAGACCGAGTTCGGTCCAAACTCCGAACTTCCGAACCGTGTTTGCCCATCCCTACTTTTCATTATTATTATTTGTCATTTTTGTTATTGTAATAAAGATAATGAAAATGACAATTTTCATTATTATTATTGTAATAACAAAAACAACATGCACACGCCTAGAGATCTCACACTCTGACTGAGATTTTGGTGACATCTTGCCCACGTGTTCAATTTGGCAAGAATTTTTTAAATTTTCATTTCAGCCCAGGGCCTGGGTGGTGGTGTGGGCTTACTCCTTGCTAAGCACTGCCAATTCAAAACCCTCTTCCCTCCCCCTCCTTCCCTTCCTTTGAGGCCCACTCTGTGTGCTTATACTCCCCTCTACACCTTCGGGTTGCTGTCATCTACCGCCCCCCGGGTTCCCTCTCCTCTTTCCTCCCGGACTTTGAATCCTGGCTCACCTTCTTCCTCTCCGATGA
>QEPC01008273.1:273495-290524 GCA_003113815.1 Sphenodon punctatus | reverse complement strand
GTCTCTCCCTCTGTTCCCCTTCCTAAGTCTCTCCCCCAGCTCCTGTCTCTCAGATTGTAAGCCCTAGGGTCAGGGACCATGTCTATTTTATTACTTTGTAAAGTGCCAGGTACACTGCTGGTGCTATATAAATGTTTGTTAATAATAATAATAATAATAATAATAATAATAGTGAAATGGGGAAGAAAAGAGTAAAAACTGTACCTCAAAATGCATTGTGCTTTTCCTGTATATCTTTCTGGCTATGGCCCCAGAAACTGATGGCATTTGCTGTCAAAATAAAACTATTACATGTCTTTCATGTTTGCTAAACAAGCTGAGAATTATACAGGAAGATCGCTGTCAATAAGATGTGCCTAAGTTACATCACAAATAATGGCTTACTCCAGCCCGACCAAATTTCAAAGCCCTTTGGTTGCCATTTCTGTCCCAGGGCCAGAACCAACCATCCTTTCCTTTCTCATTATTATCCCTCTATAGCTACAATGCTGTATAGCCTTGTCAGCCTTGAGGCACCACCATCTCCTCCTATGCTGGTGCCTGCATCTTGAATGCCTGGTACCCACTGTCTGCCAGGTGTAGACTTTCATTATAGTTTTAAAAGTATTAAGATAGTAAAGTTAATGACGGTGTAATGAGTAAGAATGGCCACTAGAGGCACTCATATATTCTTTTGTACTTTGTAAGTGGATGAAAGGTAGTTGCCCTTGCACCATTGCAACCTGGAATATTGCTATATATATTATGTGGAGGATGGGCATTACGTTAATTTAGAAACCTGAGAGATTATTTTGATATTATCAGTATTTCAATTATAAACAATCCTTTTGTTTATAGTTCTTGAAACAGTCTTGAGATAAGGGTTATTATAAAAGATTACTGAACACCTGCAAAGATTGGCTTTGCCTGCAGAATTGCTGAGGTTTCCCCTCCTTGCAAGGTGTTATATTTTTAGTTCATCTTTCATGGAATCATAATAAGTTTTCTGTAAGGAAAGCTCTTGCGATTCTGTAAGGTCTTCATTTTATGGAACCTTGTATTTCACATTTATGTGATACTTATTGTAATTTACATTATTAAATTTTTGTCATGGTTTGTATTGTATTGTATTGTAACTGGAGTTTTGAATAAAGTGAATGATAAAATTCATTCAGTGTCTCTGAATGTTTTGGTTTTGTGAAAGAAACAAGCATAATGGCCTCCAGAATAGGGATGGGTGAACAAAACGGAGTTCGGAAATTCGGTTTGGTTTGGTTTGAAATTCGAGTTTGGAAATTCGGTTCGGCTCGGTTCAGTTTGAAATTTGAGTTCGCTTCGGAAGTTCAGTTCGGTTGACCGAACAGACCAAGTTCGGTCGAATTCCGAATTTCTGAACTAAATTTGGGCATTCAAAACCAGGTCTTTTGGTGTGTGTTCCCACTAGGGATGGGCGAACAGAACAGAGTTCGGAAATTCGGTTCGGTTTGGTTTGAAATTCGAGTTCAGTTCGGAAGTTCGGTTCGGTTGACCGAACAGACAGAGTTCGGTCCGAACTCTGAACTTCCGAACCACGTTCGCCCATCCCTACTCCAGAATAAACAGAACTCTGGGGTTTAGATCTTGCTACCGATGGCCATCAGTTTCCCTAGTTGTCTACAAAGGGTCTGCTCTGTCTATACTAGTATCCTAAAGATTTCAATACTTATGTGCCTGCTACTTTAAGAAGCAGGAAGCCACTACAGGAAGCTAGGAGGCGGCCATCTTAGGAGCCAGCTAGGAGAAGCAGTTAGTGTTAATAAAGATGTGTTAGTGTTTGCAGCATTCCTGGCTGTCTGCCTATTCATTTATTCAAAACATTACATCTGGTGACAAAGAAGGGATGATCTCATGCTCTGCCAGCACCATGTGGAGAATGCAAGCACAAACTGTCTGAAGAAGAACTGACAGTGCTGCTGCCCCTGAATCTTTACTGCAGAAACAAACTGTAAGTGTATTCAGTCTGGCTGCAAAATGGCTGCTCAGGCCATGCTTGTATTCCCACCCTTCCAGATACACATACTGAAGGAGCTGTTGGACTCAGATGGTATAAATTGGCTCAGAGACTGCAAAATTTATTCATAGCCGTGGGGGTGGATGATGGTGCTAGGAAAAGTGCCTTGTTGTTAATCTATGCAGGGGAAGAAATCTATGGTATATTTGCTACACTCCCAGCCACAGGGGAGGAAGATGACTTTCAAACAGCCCTGAAGAGTCTCATAAATTGCTTTAGCTCACTAACCAATATTGAATATGAGGTATAGAAGTTCAGACAAGCCACACAGCAACAGAGGCAGAGACAATTGATGCATACCACACCTGGATGAGGCAACTTACTGCAACCTCCATATTTGCTGACCCTGATATAGAAATCAAATCACAAATTATACAGCACTGCACCTCAAAAAGGCTCTGGAAGAAGGGTCTTGGGGCACTTTTATACGAGGTGCTTAGAAGCACCTCTGCAGCCCGTATTCAAAAGGCAAGCCATACGGAGAGTGTTTACATGCTCCCCATGCTACTGGAAGTGACGTGCCGCTTGTTTTCTTCAGCGGCGGCAGCTGCAGACGTGGGACTTTCAAGAGACCGCATTCTGTAGACTTCAATTTTCAGGTCTCTAGAACGCGTCCTCTGGAAAGCCCCGCATCTGCAGCTGCCGCCGTTGAACAAGGCAATCGGCACGTCACTTCCGGTAGCATGGGGAGTGTGTAAACACTCCCCGCGTGGCTTCCTCTTCAACACGAGGCTGCAGAGGTGCTTCTAAGTGCCTTGTGTAAAAGTGACTTTTGTAACAGCAACCTGAAATTCACTGAGCTATTTGATCTTGTGTGCTCTATGGAAACAACAGAGGTGCAAGCTACCCACATCGCACCTAAGGAGAAATCCTTAGCAGATAGAGGTGTGCACTTCGTTTTTGTTATTTTGATAACAAAAATTAAAATTTTGTTAAACGATAATAATGAAATCAATAATGAAATTTTGTTTTTCGGTATCAGTGTCATTATTGATATTGGTATCGATATCACACAAAACTGAAAATTTTGTTTTTGTTTTTGTTTTTGTTTCCGTTTTTGTCAGCGCATGTCTGGGGGGGGGCTCTGTATGTGTGTGTGTGTGGGGGGTTATAATGAGATGCAGTCTTCTGGCACTTCTACCACATACACAAACAGAGCCCCCCCACACACACACACACACACGCTGAGGAAAATGGAACTAAAACCAAAAACAAATGTTTCAGTTTCGTGCGATACCGACACCAATAACAACATCGAAAATGAAAAATGAATTTTTCTTAGTAACAAAAACTAATAATGACAGTTTTTAATAATGGGAACAAAAATGAAAATGAATAATGACATGGGTCCCTGGTGCACACCTCTACTAGCAGACCATGTCAACAAAATGCACATTCAACAGAGAAGTGAAACAAACACCCTATAAATGTCTAGCAAACCCAAAGCTGAACCTGTCAGCAAAACCAATATCTGCTTTCTCTGTGGAGGTAACTATCCACATAAAACAATCTGCACAGCGAGAGGGAGAGACTAACATTTGTGGGGAAAGGAATCATTTTGTAAGTGTGTGTAGACAAAAATTAAAAGCAACATGTAGACATGATAAGCTAATGAGACAAGCGACCCAAATTAAGCAAAGTCAAGCAGTGTTGAAGACTGCATCTTTGGGGTGCAAACATGCCCAGAGAAAGTTATGGCGAGGAGCAAGTAACAACCCACTACAACTATTTATGTGGGAGACAACACAAATAGAGCTTCTGGTAGAGACAGGTACTACTTTCAACATCCTAGATGATGCTACTTACAAGACCCTGAGAGAGCACCCTTCAGAAAACTAATACAGAAGTGTACACATATGGATCCAGACACAGTGTACAAATCAAGGGCAAATTCACAACCACTGTCCAATCCAAAACAAAACAGTAGGGATGTGCGAACACGGCTCAGATGCTTGGAGTTCGAACTGAATTTGGTCTGTTCGGGCGACCGAACCGAATGTTCGAACCAAACTCGAAAATGACCAAACAGTTCAGTTGCATTTGGGTGAGTCTGAATGAGTTCAGGCAGGAAAAATGTGATTGACTGGAAGGTCCAGGGAGGGGGAGGCAACTGAGGAGCAGACTTCCTGGCACCAGGGGTGGAGAGGCTTGTAGTAGCAGCCAGCCTGCCCAATCACCATCCCTTTTCTCCTCAGACCACTGGTTTGGCAGTCTGTGACTGGAAATGGGGGAAAGGGGGGGGGAGCTAGACTGCACAGAGCCAGTGGGGCTTGTGGTAAGGCGGACACAGCAAGTAACAAAAGTAATTACCCTCCCCGCTTCCAACACCTATTGAGCTAGCCACTGATTCTGTCAGCGGGTGTTTTCAAAAGTCTCCCTCTCCTAGCAGTTTGTGTACCTCCCAGTCTATTGCCATCCTCCTCCTATTTCACTCATTCCACACATTTACCTCCCTAGTATCATTTATTTAGATTAGATTAGATAGTTTTAGGTGTTATTTTTATTTTGTACCCATCCCTGTGTTCTTTCTCCCTACCCTCCATTGAATCCTCCCCCTCCTCCCACTATATATTCTATCCCTGATTCCCTTCCCCTGTTTTTGGATTTATTTAGAGTAGCATTAGATTGATTTAGGTGAGCTGTCTGTATTCCCCCCCACCATCCCTGTGTATAGATAGATAGATAGATAGATAGATTAGATGATGTAGGAATTAGCTTACTTATGGAGATAGATATAGTGTGTAGTAATTCAGTTTTATAGTGCATTTGTAGGACTAGGCCTTTGTAGTTATTAGATATTCCATTTAGTTCCATAGGTTTTAGCAGTTAGATTTAGTGTGTGTGTCTATGTCTGTGTCTGTGTCTGTGTCTGTGTCTGTGTCTGTGTCTGTCTGTCTGTCTGTATGCAAGTTGAGACCCTGCTGGCACATCTTGGGGCTAATACGCTACAGGTGCTGCTGCTGTCAGGTAGCAATCTGACAAGTTGTATATACAAAAATACAATGAGATTCTGTCACCTGCCAGAAGCAGCACAGATGAGTAAAAAATTGGACAGGTCAAACTCAGCTGGTAACAGATATAACTTTTATAATAACTTTAAAAAAACAAAACATTAACAATATAACAAGACATAAAAATAACAAACTTAAGTGTCTCAGGGCCAAACGATACCAATACCAAAAATAAAATCTTCAAAATTGGTATCGATATAGGTACTGATACCGATATCGATATCGATTTTCCAAATGTTCGGCCAAACCGATCTCCGCTGAACCGAATGCCCGAACCCTAACTCAGTTTTCCGACCGAATGGCCAAACAGCCGAACTGCGTTCTGTTCACAGAACCCTACAAAACAGTGTGTTGCAACTTTCTACAGCCCTTTTCAAATGGGCTAGGAGGAGCCGTGGTGTGGGGAGGAATGGGTGTGCGCTAAAGCAGGTGTGTGGTGAGTGTGCAGCCTATCACACAGATGCACACCCATCTCCACTGATCTCCACGCACAGAGGCACCTCTGTTTTGTCTGATTCCTAAGTGCATGGGGGATTTGTGGAGATGGGTGGAGTGAGGGAGCATGCACGCACCCTCACCTACCCACACCGGCTGTTCCATGGGTTTCCCACCCACCCAGTCACACAGTGGGTGGGTGGGGGGGGGGCATCTCATGTGAAAAGGGAAGGTGAAAGGGAAAGGAACTGGGGTTCATTGCTAACTTATGAAACAGCAGTTAACTTAAACATCATACCAACCATTAATACACTATGTAGTGATGCTGCATTTGAATTGTGCAGAGAGTATGAAGACTGGTTTAGGGGGTTGGAAAGGTGCGAGTGTAAAAATCCACATTGATGAAAATGTAAAGTCGTCCGTACAACCACATTGGCATATATATACCCTTTCATATTCACAAAAAAGTCGAAGATGAATTGCAGCGCTTAGAAGAGCTTGACATTATAGAGCATGTTGAAGGTATAAATATGTTGTGAGTTGCTCTGAACTGCTATAGCAGGAAGGGGTTGCCAAGAAATCAAAATAAATAAATAAATAAATAAGATAACGTTCCACAGCATGGTTATCGCCCATAGGTGTCATACCCAAACCGAGGAACCCCGATGAAATTCGCCTTTGTGTAGACATGAGAAGGGCTAATCAGGATAATAATATGTGGAAGACATCTGATGCCTACACTCAATGATATGTCCCTAGTTTTTAATGGTGCATGAGTATTGTCCAAACTTGATCTCAATGCCAGATACAACCAGCTGGAACTTGACCCCAGCTTCAGATTCATGAAAACATTTTCTACCCATGTTGGCCTATGGCAGTACAAACTACTCTACTTCGGAATATCTTCAGTGACTGAGATATTCCAGAATCTCATTTGTGAAGCACTTTCAGGCATCCTGGGGGTGAAAAACCACAGTGATTACATCATCATCTATGGGTGATTGAAAGAAGAACACTACTCACAGTTTCATATGGTATTCCGTCACCTGAGGGAACAAAGCATTGCCCTCAGTGAACAGGAATATGAATTCTTTAAAGTTTCCTAGAATTCTATGGCCACTTATCCTCAAAAGACAGAATATTGGCAGATCCAAAGAAAATAAAAGCAGTCCAAATGGCAAAAGCACCTGCTTCGGTGAGTAAGGTTCAGAGTCTGCAAGGACTCATTAAGTGCATCTTACGGTGCATACCAGATTACTCCACAATCACTGAGCCACTGAGATACCTCACCAAACAGAACACTGAGTGACAATGGGGCGAGAAACAGGAAAATGCTTTGCACGTTATAAGGAAAAGACTGACTAGCACAGCCGTTATGGCCTACTTCAACCCCAGCCCACTTTCCAAAGTAGTCGTAGATGCCAGTCATGTAGGACTGGGAGCTATACTGATGCAGAGGGGCTGCATCATCTCCTGTGGAGCAGAGCACTCACCAACACCAACACCAAACAAAGTTATCCACAAATTAAAAGGGAAGCGTTGGCAATCATGTGGGACTGTGAACACTTCTATCTATATCTCTATGGGAGCTGATTTGTGCTGGTAACCAATCACAGACCCCTAGAACTGATCTTTAACAACCCTAACTCCAGACCACCAGCAAGAATTGAGAGGTGGAGCTTATGACTCTAACAATATACTTTCACTATGAAGTAGAAACCAGGTAAAGACAACCCAGTGGACTACTTGTCAAGGCATCCACTTGTACAAACACAGGTTGAGAGCCCGGAGGCATGCATAGCAGAAACGTTTGTGAAATTTCTTGCTACGCATGCCATGCCCAAATCAATCTCTCTTGATAACATCGAATGAGAAACAGCCAAAGACGTTGTCCTGAAGAAGGTTTTGACCTACATACGTAGTGGTCATTGGTGGTTGGTCAAGAATGAACCATACCAAATACAGAGTGCCCTGTGACAATTCATCAGAGCAAACACAACCTCAGAAGTGTGGATAAAGATTCAGCCATCCTGAGGGGAAGTAGATAGGTCATACCACAAATGCTGCAACAGCAAGTGGTACAGATTGCCCACAGTGGACACCAGGGCATTGTGAAAACCAAGAAACTGCTCAGGGAAAAGGTATGTTTTCCACAGATGGATGCACTCGCAGAAGAAATTTGTAAGGTTTGCATCCATTACTTAGCTGTCATGCCACAGTAGAGCCCCTCAGAATGACCACACTACCCCCGCAACCATGGTCACAGGCATGCACAGACTTTTGTGGGCCTTTTCCCTCAGGAGACTACCTACTGGTCATTATTGATGAATATTCCAGATTTCCAGAAGTCAAAATCCTGCATTCCATCTCTGCCAAGACTGTCATCCTTCATTTAGACAAGTTCTTTTCTACATTTGGAATTCCGGATGTACTGAAGATGGACAATGGTCCTCCATTCCATGGTCAGGAATTCACACACTTTACTAGGTTCTTGGAATTCACCCAACGAAAAAATCACACCGCTTTGACCCAAGACCAATGGCGAAGCAGAGCAATTCATGATAACAGCAAGTGGTATAGAAAAAAACATTTGGGCAGCCATGATGGAAGACAAGGCTTTGAAACAGGAAATGTACAAATTTCTACACAACTACAGAGTCCCAACACATTGCACCACAGGAAAAGTACCAGTGTCCCTCATCTTCCAGAGAAACCTTCACATCCAGGTACTGGAATACATGCCTCACAGGCAGGATGCAGGCCTTTGGAACACAGATGGTGCAATGAACTTTTACCCAAATGCTGCTTGCCAGTCTGTCTGTGATACTTCTGCCTCCATGAGGCAGTCTTTGGAAATTTTAGGGAAGGAAAAGTGTCTTAGAAGGATATTAAAAGTGCTTTTGAAGGGTTTGAAAGTCCTGTGAAGCGTCTCCAACTGATTTCATTGGGAAACAAATGTAAAACAAAAACGAAAGGGTTAAAATGAATGGGATGAAAATGAATGAATTTTTTAAAAAACAAAACAAAAGGGAAAATGAAAACAACTGAGACCCCTAACGCAGGATGACTACAGCTATAATATCCCAGACAAATGGGTCTCCATGTGATTAACAGAGTTGCAGTGTCCATATGAAAACATGCAAATATTATATGGCAAATATTATATGTGTGTATATGGAATCATACACACACACACACACACACACACACACGGAACCGGTTGGGAGATTAGCCCGGAGAGAGAGGGGGCTTTGCTGGGGCCCTTGCCCACTTGGCACTGACTGGTAGGGGTTCTTTTTGCCCCCCCCTCCCTGAACCCTGGTGAAGGAGGACAGAGACGCTTTGCAGACATCTCCTGAAGCAGAGAGCCATCAGCTGTGCGAGGGGAATCCCCGCCTCTGGGAGCTTTAAAGGCGGTGCTCCGCCTGCGGCGCGCCGTCAGGCGTCGCACCTAAGGGCTGCGCGTGCAAGGGCGCACCCTTGTGCGCACGGCCTTTGGTGTCGGCGGGGCGAGGGGCCTCCGGCTTTGGTCCTTGGGATACCGTAGACTTTCATTATGTCCAGGAAATGGGAGCGGTCTAGCCTTATAGAGCTCAATGGGCCTCCATCACCTAAGCAGAAAAAGCTGGACTCGTTTTTCTTATCTGCGGCTAAGCAGCCAGCGGGGGGTAGTTCGGACTCAAAGCTTAGCCCGGTATTGGCATGGGACCCCCATATAGTAGTCTGTCTCCAGAGGGGTTGTGATAACCTGGAGATCTCTTTTACTTCTAGGTCTCATGCTTGTCCTGAAGAGATAGATCTTCCAAATATACCTTCCTTGAATGACCATTTATCCACTAACACCCTTTTATATAAGTTACTGGGGGATCAATGCCTGCTAATTGTGGTTCTAGTCAAGAGACTGCATTTGCAGTTGGAGGGCATAGGGTCCAGTCTGGTGGACCAGGGGAAGAATCTGCAGTTATTAGTAAATTATGTAACCAATGTTAAAAGGGTCGGTATTGGACAGGATGTGGAGGAACAGGGTGGGGAGTGCAGGGGCCTTGCTAATAGGCAATGTGCCCCTCAGGATGGGGAGGAGGGACAGGATGGCTGCATACCCTTTCGGCCTCTAGTTCCAAATAGATCTGCTCTCTCATTGAGGGTTTATCCCCTACCCAATGGCTTCCTCCCCAGATGGCACTCCAAGGCAGATATTTGTCGGCATCTTTCTGCTATCCTGGCTTTTGATGTGCCCTACCATCAAATAAAGGTGTTCCAGATTCTCCCTTTTATGGGAGATGGGCACAGGTTGTTAGTTTTCTTTCGTTCAAGTCAGTGGGTCTCATATTTATTTTCTAGGGCGGATTTATTTGCATCCTGGGGGGTCATGCTGGGGGAAGTTTTAAATAATCCAACTATACGCCCTCTAATGCCAAAGCTTAAGGGGGGGTCTCAAGCTGGTTTAGCAAAACCAGACAGGGTAGTTACACCAGATTGCAGCTCAATGGGGGTAGTGGATAATAAGCCAGCGAAAGATCCAATAAACGTGAGGCTAGTGCAGCTGGCCATGCCCCATGTTTCTAGGAATGATATTTGTGTGGAACCCCAAGGGGCCCCCGTTTCCGTGCCTTCTAGGGCAGTTTCTTTGTCTTCCTTACCGGTTATAGAAACCATGGATTTAGCCTCCTCTTCTAGGGTAGTTTCTTTGTCTTCTTCACCGGTTATAGAAACTATGGATCTAGCCTCCTCTATTTTTTCCGATTTGGCCAGTAGGGGGACTTTGGGTGCACTGGGTTACACAGAGGAAGCAGGAAAGGTTGATTGGGAAAGTTCAACCCCAGCCTTGGAGGTCCAGAGGGCTATGGAGGTGGCATCAGAATCGGCAGGGGACAAGGAAGGAATGTGTAGTAAAGATCAGGGGTCAGAGAGGGGAGACACCCAGGGGAGTCTAACGCTGGCCTGACCCAACCAGAACCAGAAGGGTATCAAGATCTGCTCCTGGAATGTGGCGGGTTGGGATAGGCTGGTGGGGCAACCCGAGGTCTTAGCATTTTTTGACACATGTAATTGGATAGCCCTACAGGAGACATGGGCTATGGTGCAGCCTGTCCTGGAAGCCTATGATAGCTATTCGCTATCGGCAGTGCGGCATTCCACTCGGGGGCGGCCGTGTGGTGGCTTGGCCTGGCTTATTGATAAGTCTACACAGCACCAGGTGCTGGAAGTTTTGTCCAAACCGCCCTGTTTGTTACTGCTGGTTATTCTGCTAGGAGGGCAAAAATTTATCCTGGCAAATGTGTATATACCCCCAACAAATGCAAAATATTATAGCTCTACTGCCTGGTCTGCTGTTAGGGATGGGCTCAAAGAGGCCATAGATACTCACCCTTCGGCTAAAATAATGCTGATGGGCGATTTCAATGCCCGTATTGGTGCTAAGGAAGATATATTCCTTCCGTATAGGGGGTTTCATTTAGTTGAGAACTGGGAAGTTTCTAGAAGGTCCAAGGATGAGAAGGTTAATTCTGCAGGCCCTTTATTGCTTAAATTACTGGCGGAGGTTGCCCTGTTTATTCTGAATGGTACAGGATATGGGGACCCATTTGGGGAGTATACCTACTTGGGGCCAGCAGGTGCCAGTGTAGGGGATTATGTGGCTATCTCTGCGGACTTAGCCCCCCAGATTAGATCTTTCAAAGTCGACAGCTGTCAAGGGAGTGATCATCTGCCCTTGACCCTAGAGTTGGCTTACCAAGGGGTGAGTTCTCCCCTTGGCAAACTAGAGGGCTCTGGTTCTCCAAACGCCCCATACCATAGGGCAGTCAAGGCAGATCTTATTCCATTAGAGGAGGTGGGTTTGGTTTATAAATCTTTTCAAGTGGAGTGGGGCATGTGCTCCCATCAAGCTGTACTGGATTCCTTCTCCGCCTTGGTGCAGGAACTTAGTAGCTGGATAGTGGCAAAGGGAAGGGGTACCCCCAGGCGGTGGTCTGATAGACATTGCTCTAAACCATGGTACGACCAGGAGTGCCGGGGTGTTAGAGGCCAGTTAGTAGCACTCTATCGAGATTACAAGCGGTCTAAGTCAAAGGCGATACCCACCCAGTATTTTGTAGTTAAGAAATTGTATAAAGAGACTATTAAACAAAAGAGACTCTGCTATTGGGAAAGTTTTTGGGACAGATTGGTTTTGGTGGCCGATAGCCACGATAGTAGAAAGTTCTGGGCCCTGGTAAATGGGGTTGGCAGGGCAAAGGTTGGACCACTGCGGGGCGCTGTGCCAGAGGCAGGTTGGGTGGCTCATTTCACTTCCCTTTATGCGGGGGTAGGGATGGGGACTGATGCACCTCCAGCCTTGGATGCCAATTCGGCCCCTTTGTGGCCGGCGGTCTTGGCTGTGGAGGTAGCAGAAATTATTGGGACCTTCAAAAAGGGCAAGGCCGCAGGGCCAGATTTGATCCCTATAGAGCTTCTTAAAGGTGCGCTGGACTGGTGGGCGCCCAGATTGGCCCAGCTGTTCTCGGCTATAAACGCTACGGGGCGGTTGCCCCTTGTGTGGGCAAAGGCTATAGTGGTGCCTATCTTTAAAAAGGGGGATCGTGGTAATCCGGTAAATTACAGGCCAATTAGCTTACTATGTACCATTGCCAAGGTTTATGGCAAGTGGTTGCTCCGGAGATTGAATGCTTGGATGGAGAAGGAGAAGGTCTTGTGGCCTGAGCAGGCAGGGTTCCAGAGGGGGCGCTCCACCTTGGAACATTGCTTGATCCTATGCCATCTGATAGAAAAATATATGAGCAAGAATGGGAAACTTTTTGTGGCTTTTCTAGACCTGCGGTCAGCCTTTGACCTAATCAATAGGGATATCCTCTGGGGGAGGCTAGAGGCCCTAGGGATGGAGCCAAGATTACTTTATCTGGTACGGCAATTACATGGGAATAACGTGGTGGCAGTTAAGTTGGACCCCGAGGGCCGCCTGACACAGGATATCCCTGTTCGGGCAGGAGTTAGACAGGGGTGCGTCTTGGCGCCTACCCTGTTTAATTTATTTATAAATGGTGTGGTACCTAGGCTGGCCGTCCCCGCTCATTGTCCGCCTAAAATAGCAGACTACCCAGTTGGGTGTCTGTTATACGCGGACGATATTGCCATTCTTTCGCAGACTAAGGTGGGGCTGAGGAGGCAGCTACAATGTTTCTCTGATTTCTGCAGCCAAAGTGATCTGATTATTAACTTTAAGAAATCGCAGATAGTGGTTTTTTCTAGATCAGGCAAGTTAGGGAAATGGCAAATAGGACAGCAGGTTATAGCGCAAGTTAAATCCTTCCGATACCTGGGCCTGCTCTTTCAATCTACGGGGATATGGAACAATCATTTAGAAGGTGCTCTGTCATCAGCACGGGGAGCGATTTTTATGCTGCTGAGGCTTTTTGGCAGGTCAGGTAGGAGAGCCGTGGGCCCCGCAATAAAGGTAATGGATGCTAAAATCCGAATGCAGGCGCTGTATGGGGTGGAAGTTTGGATGCCACTCCTCCCCTCGAGAGCAAGGAGGCTGGACAGTCTCCAGGCTCTTTTTCTGCAAAACCTGCTGAAGGTCCCCCGGGGCACCCCGCATGCGGCTATCAGGGTGGAGGTGGGCCAAGAAAGATGGTCTACAACAGCATGGGCCGCAGTGTTAAAATTCTGGGCCAAATTAACTACGTCCATTGATCATGGCTTGATCCAACACTGGAAATTAGACACATACAAGAGTTCATGGCAGAAGAGTGTAGAACTCTTCCTGGCGAAGTTAGGGTTCCACCCGGAGTTTTGGGCGGGGAGGGACAGGACACATATAGTAAAGGAAATTGTTACAAGATTAAGGGATAGGGATTACCAGGAGGAATGTGCGTTGATCAGAAGTTCTCCCCATCTTCGGGATTATCTTTTTGTCCTACCGCCCCGGCCTGGCATAGCAACATACCTGGTCTCAGACACTCCAGATAGAGGCAAATACCTATTTATGTGCGCCAGGTTTAATGCCTTGCCCACTGCAGTGCTGGAGGGGCGCAGCCAGGCAGTAGAGTTTTCTGAGAGGTGTTGCCCCTTTGATGCCCAGTCGGTGGAAACTACGCAGCATTTGCTGTGGAGCTGCCACTTATATGACGAGATTCGTGCGGCTTCTTTCGTCCCATTTTTCCAGAAGTACCCTGGTAGGACGGAACACCATCTGCTCTGCCTGGCTCTGGCGGATGCAGATGCCGCCCTTACCAAGGTGGTGGCACGTTTCCTAGTGGCGGCCTTCACCCGCCGTGCCCTTTTTTTGCAATTTCAGTTACCTATGCCTTACGGTTATTATGTATTATTTTGATGTATGTTTGATTCATGCAATGTGGGGATTCAGCTGGCAACAGTGGCAATTGGGGTGAGGTTTTTATGTGTGTATCTTGACCTTTGCTCTGATTTTTGCTTTAACTGGCTGAATGTATTTTGTATTTATGTGTTATTGGCTGCGGCCGAAAATAAACTAAACTAAATACACAAACACACACACACACACACACACATATATGTGGCTCTGGTTCGGAGGCTGCAGCTGGTGCAGAATGCGGCAGCCTGTCTCCTCACAGGGACGAGGTGACGGAAACATATAACACCTGTGCTCCGCACTCTGCACTGGCTGCCTATAGCGTACTGAGCCAGATTCAAGGTGTTGGTGTTGATCTATACAGCCCTACATGGTCTGGACCCATCATACCTTGGGGACCGAGTTGCCTTCCATGTCTCAGGGCAATCCCTGCAGTCTGCCAGGGGTGCCTTCTTGGAGGTCCCCCATGTTAAACAGGGGGCCACAATAGAGAAGGCATTTTCAGTGGCTGGGCCACGACTTTGGAACTCCCTCCCGGAGGAAGCTCGCCTGGCCTTGGGTATGATGGCATTTTGTCGAGCCTGTAAGACCTGGCTGTTTGCCCAGGCCTTTGGAGGGGAGGGTGGGAGGATAGGATAGGTTGTGGGTTTGGGGGGGGGGAGTGGTTTATAGTAAAAGTGTGGGGGGGGAATCACTCTTTTTAATTATTTTTACCCTGTGATGTTTTTATGAGTTTTATTGTTGTTTTATCTGCTGTGAGCCGCCCCGGGATGCCGTGGGCATGAGGGGGTGGCCATCAAATGCACACAAATAAATAAATAAATAAATAAATAAACTTCAATCACAGAAAGCAAATAAATTAAAGGGTACATGTCATAAGACAACAATATGCACATATGACACCTGTTTGGAGTTACTGCTAAACACAGACAATCATAGGGGTCAACTCTGTGGGTGTTCTGAGGGCCTGGGGCTCAAACACACCATGAAGAACACATGAGTTGATGAATGCTCAATGCTCATGGGCACTTCTTGGTACCCTTAACCCCCCCCACACACACACACACCCTGATATTCCTACGGATGGACCCTGGAGTACACCCATACATCTTAGGGCTCATAGGGGCTGCAAGGAGCTAAACAAACCCTCCATCCCAATGCCTCAGTGCCCAGCCCGAAGACCTTCTGCATGCATGCCCTAGGGCTGCATCTCTAGGAATGCCAGGGTGCTAGGTGGTAGGAGTATGGTGGAAGGATAGGGTGCTTTGTTGGGTGCCCCTGTGGGTGTCTTTAGACATAACATCAACGGGTGTCTGGTTGTGTGTTTTGACCTTGATATGAACACCGGTTTGGCCCCATGTTCACCATGTGGTGCTGCTTAGACACACAGCCAATCTTTGGAAAAATCTGTGTTTTGCTCGCTACCCAATGTCAGGACGCAAACGCTGCCATCTCATTCACTGTGTTGTACCTCCTAACACGCCACTTGAAATCATTAAACATAGACACAACACTGGCCATATGTTCAGCTGGAACACACACATTGTCCGTGTGATGCAATGGTGTTCACATCGCATGTTCAATGGGTGACCAAATTGGTCCTGGGATTGTTATAGTGCTTACACACAACGGCCAAACACATGCTTAGGGGTTTTGAAACCCGATCTTTGTTACGTCTAAAGACACCCTAAGACTGGAGGACAAGTGAACATATTCCACTTCCCTTTGGCACATAGGAGGATTGGGAGGAGGGGAGGTTGAGGCAGCCAGTTGCTATCTGGATCACCAGCACCCGTTCCCCTGGCCATGGCACATTTCAGCACCCTTTGGCAGAAACAAAAGTCATCTCCTTTGTGGGCAATTGAAGTTAGTTATTTGGGGCTCATAATCCTTATGTAAAACTGGTATTCTTCCAGCAATCCACCATAATTCTTTGACAAAGTCTTCATTGTATAATGCTGCCCTTTCAGCCAAGCATTTTTTTACAGTAGTTTGCATTTTCCAGGTACACCAGAAAAACTTCATTTAGTATAATCATCAGAATTATTTTTTTCAAGGTAACTTATCCTTTGAGGTACATGAAGGTGGAAAACCGGTTATGGTTTGGCATAGTCAGGTGGCCTTGCCTGTGACTCATAGAGAAGGGAAGCTTGTTAAGAGCCATCACCATTGTTGCTCTCCTCTGGGGTAGTCTGGAGGAGGGGCTGGTTCAAATTCTTACCCAATCAAACATGAGCTTAGCCTTGCTCCCTCTTGTTCCCTCTCCATTCCACATTAAAGGGTAGGGAGAGTAAAAGTGGCTGGGACTTAGCATAGCGGTTCAGCTGCATCTACCCACCTCCTCTGCCTTCGCTCCCTTTTTAGAAAGGTACCAGTGCATGAGATACATGAGGGGGGGAAAGTTGAATGAGGTAACGTTGTTGAATGAGGTGAAAACAAACATAAAGCATTTGGCGGGTGGGGACAGGGATAGGGGTTATGTGGGAATTTGTTGGAGGGTTGAAGTGGGCTGGGGGTTTTGGGGTGTGTGTGTGTGTTGTATTTCAAATAGTTTTTAATCATATTTTATCTTTTGTAAGCCTCCCTGAGCCTTTGAGGAAGGGTGGGGTATAAATGTTAATAAATAAAATGAATAAATATATAACACTAACTCCACTTTAACACCACTTTAACATTTCTTATGTATGTTGCAGGGCTGCATAGGGTACCATACGTACATAAGAAATGTTAAACCAGGGTTTATTTATTTATTTATTTAATAAATTTGTACTCCGCCCCTCCTGCCATGCAGCCCGGGGCGGCTTCCAACACATTAAAATACAATAAAACCATTAAAATTCTCATAAATATTATAAAATATTAAAACAGGACTAAGTTATCAATATAAAAAGTAGGTGGGGGAGCTAAAACACCCCTCTCTACCCATCCTCCCTCCCAAAGGCCTGGGCGAACAGCCAGGTCTTACAACTTCGCCGGAATGTTAACAGGCTAGGGGCTAGGCGAGCTTCCTCCGGAAGGGAGTTTCAAAGCCGCGGCCCAACTACCGAGAATTCCCTCTCCATTGTGGCCCCCCGCTTAACACGGGGGACCTCCAGGAAGGCACCCCCGGCAGACCGCAGGAGCCGCTCTGGGGCGCAGAGGGCGAGGCTGTCCCTGAGGTATGAGGGGCCCAGACTGTGTAGGGCTTTATAGATCATCACCAAAACCTTGAACTTGACTTGGCAC
>QEPC01008273.1:248677-260883 GCA_003113815.1 Sphenodon punctatus | reverse complement strand
GTTCGTGTTCGTGTTCGGTTGTCCGAACAGGCCGAGTTCGGGCCGAACACCGAACTACCGAACCGCGTTCGCCCATCCCTACTGGCGGGGATAGTCAATGCCTCCCTTGGGGAGGGCAGGGTGCTGGACTGTCTTAAGGAGGTGGTGGTGCAGCCCCTGCTCAAGAAACCATCTTTGGACGTTGGCGCCCATGCCAGTTATCTCCCAGTCTCTAACCTTCCCTTTTTAGCTCAGCAGCTTCAGGGGTATTTGGACCAGGTTAATTTTCTCGATCCCTCACAGTCAGGCTTTCGTCTCAGTTATGGCATGGAGGCTGCACTTGTGACCTTGGCCGACGACCTCTCCAGTGAGTTGGACTGGGGTTGTTCGACCCTGTTGATCCTGTTAGATCTCTTGGTTGCATTTGATATCATTGATCATGAGTTGTTGCTGACTCCGCTGTGGGACTGGGCAGAGATTGGCAGGATTGTTCTTGAATGGTTCCACTCTTTCCTGGCTGGGAGAACCCAGCATGTGGTGCTGGAGGAGTTTTCATCTTCCCTCCGGGGCCTCATGTGTGGAGTACCACAGGGTTCCATCTTATCTCCTCTCTTGTTCAATGTGTGCATGCAGCCTCTGGGAGAGGTTGTTAGGGAGTATGGAGTGAGATGTCATCAATATGCTGATGACACCAGCTACATCTCTCATTTTCCTCCGACTCAGGACCGGCAGTCTCGGTGCTTACCTGGTGTTTGTCCGCTGTGGGGAATTGGATGGGGGTGAGCTTCCTGAGGCTAAATCCTGACCAGACAGAGGTGATGGTTGTGGGGAGGGCTAGGGAGTGGTGGCCCCCATCATTGATGGGGTCTGCCCTCATCTGGTTTCTCAGGTCCAGAGTGTGGGGGTTCTCCTGGACCCACAGCTCTGCCTGGATGCCCAGGTGGTGGCTGTGGTGAAGGGAGCATTTTGCCAGTTACATCTGGTGCGTTGGCTTAGGCCGTATGTCTTGGACATGGATCTGGCCACAGTCATCCATGCTTTTATTACCTTGAGACTGGATTACTGCCACGCACTCTACGTGGGGCTACCCTTGGTGCTGGTTTGGAAGCTGCAACTGGTGCTGAATGCGGAGGCTCATCTCTTGATGGGGACGGGCCGACCCGAGCATATAACACCAGTGCTTCGCTCTTTGCACTGGCTGCCGGTAGTTTTCTGGGCCCAATTCAAGGTGTTGGTGTTGACCTTTAAAGCCCTAAATGGCTTGGGCCCCACCTACCTGCAGGACCACCTCTACCTCCGGGTCATGGATCGACCCCTGTGGTCATCTGGGGACGTCTTCCTCGAGGTCCCCTGGGTTTCCCAGGTGTCCACTATGAGGAGGGCGTTCTCCGTGGCTGCACTGAGGTTGGGGAACTTCCTCCTGTCAGAGATCCACTTGGTTGCCGGCCTCCCCTCTTTCCGCAGACAATGTAAGATCTGGCTGTTCTACCAGGCCTTTCCCAAGGTAGATGGGGTGGATGGGTTGGGTTAGGGTAGGGAGGGATGGGGTTTTATATTGTTTTTTTTAAATTGTAATTATTATTGTTTATTTTAATGTTTTAGAATGTTTTTTTTAATGTTGTGAGCCGCTCCGAGATGCCTGAGGCAGGAGGGGGTGGCATATAAATTTTAAGATAAATAAATAAATATAAATATTCCAGATAAGATTATTGCTCTGTTGCATCCAAGCAGTTTTAATGTGAGGATCACAATACTTAGTGTTATTCTTAATGGCTTGACTCAAAGGGCTGGGTCGACTCTCTTTTGTGTATAAAATTTCAGCTTCCAGTTTTGAAAATGTAAATTTCTAGCCCTGGAGGTTGTTACAAAAAGCTGAAAACAAAGCCTTTCTGTATTCCAAAGCTTCCAAAACCACAGGGAAAATGAAAGGGTGGCTCCAATTTATTATTGCAGAATCTTTTAATTCTTATTTATTTTTAAGGTATATAACCCATTCTATTGCATTTATCCAGGACAAAATTTTGCAGCTCTTATCTAATTCCCACAATAAGTCTTTCAGGTGTGTAATTATCATTCCAGCTTTACATACAGGGAACTAGTGCTTAGAGATAGTGACTCACCCAAGGCTACCCAATACGAACATGGTTAAGGCAGGATTTGAACACTCAGCTGCCCCAATCTAAGTCTAACATTTTAGACACTAGACTACAGGTGCTCTTCTTGCAGGGAGAATTATTGAGATCCTAGAGAAATGCTTCTTATCAAATGTGATGCACTTCATACAAGCTGAAAGTTACTACAAGAAAAGTTGGGTCTTTGCTACTAATCCAAATTCCACCAAAAATTGTTTCTTAGTGCAAAACCCATTTGTCCTCTTATTCCTTTACATTCTATCCCAGGGCAAACTCATTGAATTACTTGGCATCCAGTATTACCTGTAGGCTGACAACACTGATCTCTATCTCTCCAATCCCATCCTCCCCCTTCCATTCAATCTTACATCCCCGTTCACCAACTGTCTCTCTGACATCTCCATTTAGGTGTCTCACCAACGACTGAAGCTTAGTATATCTAACACCTCATCTCACCTTCCCTCCTGTCCCAAATCTTCACTCCCTATTCCATTCCGGCATATGACATAGGGTGATTTCAGACGTTACGGGGCCCGTTGGCCCCGTACCGAAATCACCGAATTCCTTCCCCGCCAGGATCACCCCATCACGCCGCAACAGACATGCCGGGGGGATCCCGGTGGGGAATTGGGGAGGGGGCGGGGCCGCGCGGCGCAATGTGTGGCCGCATGGCCCCGCCCCCTCCACGGTCCCTGCTGCCCGCCCTCTGTGGAGATGGGCGGGCGGCGGGGCCAATGCGGCCGCCGCATCGGGCTGGATTCGCCATGGCCCGGGGTCCCGCCGGTGATCCAGGGCCGTGGCGCCCGACCAGACGAGATGCCGGGGTTCACCCCGGCATGGGATTTCATCCAACACGCAGCGGCCTCCGGTCCCGCCGCTTCGGCCGCTCACGTGTTGAATGTAATCCCATGCCGTGGTAACATCTGGGGGGAAACATCCGTTTCCCCCACCAGATGTTACGCGATCACAGCCACCACGTGGAATTGAGCGTGGTTCACTGTGATATCGTAACGTCTGAAATCACCCTAAGACCTGGCTATTCTGCCACGCGTTTGGTGGGGGAAATGAGTTTTAGGGTGGGGGGATGTGGGTTACGGAGGGAGTTCTATTTCTTTTGCCTTTTATTTTATTGTGTTCTTTTATCTTCTTGTTTTATTGTTTTTATATGTAAGCCACCCTGAGTTGCCTGGAGCAGGAGGAGCAGGTTTAAAATAAATAAATAAAAAATAAAATAAATAAAAATATTCCCTGGATGCACTGGCATAGCTATCGGGATGTGGGGCACATGGGGGGTGGGGGAGGGTTCAGTTGTGCCTAGGCGCAGGGCCTTGGAGCCTGCTGCAACCATTTTAAAAAACAAAATTAAAGGCAATAGAAGCAGCAGTTCAGTGCTGGCACTTCCACTGGCTGTTGCTGGGATTGAGGTCTGGGATTCTCACTCTCAGGAGCCGGGCGAGCGTGGGGGAAGGGCACACAATATGCAGAGGCCGGCCGCAGGTGCACTCATTCAAGTGATGGCAGTAGCAACGGGGAAAAGTGTCCGGCCTACAACACAGCAGGCATGCCGTACTGCAGCATGCATCCCCTCCCTCGCCGCTTCTTGAGACTGCCTGGCTGGGCTGGTTCTGAGGGACTCCTCTCCTACTGCTGCATTGCTTTTACTCACTATGCTGGCTCTGCTAGTGCAACTGGCAACTGCTGAAAACTGTTCTGCAGTCTCCATGGCAGCTGGGCTCAACAGCCAGTACTCCTCCTCTTGAGACCTAAGGTGAGGTGAGGACTGAGAGGAAGGAGGTGTGCGCCCTGCTAAGCCAGCCTGCCTGGTCTCTTTGGCTTGTTTTACAGTTGGTCGGACTGAGCTGTGGCCCGTGCCACTGAGCAGAGATTCCAGAGAGAGGGCTCAGGGCTTGGCTCACCCTCAAGAAGTCTGTCGGAGATGGAGCTCAGCTTGCCCTCACAGAGGCGCTGGCTGCAAGGGAGGCTGGGAGCTGACTGAGTGAACCACCTGAGAGCCGGGCTAGAATGGAGGGGCGGAGCATACCCAGGAAGGCAGCTGAGTGCAGAAGCGTTTGTGTGTGTGTGTGTGTGTGTGAATGAGAATGAGTGTGTGAAAATGTGTGTGAATGAATGAGCATATTTGTGAATATGTGTGTGAAATTGAATGAATGTGTGAGTGACTCTGAGAAAGAATGAGTGTGTGTGTGGATTCTGTACTCCACTCCCTCCCACCTTTATCCCTAGCCCCTCCCACTTGCATGCACCCCCACTCCAAGTCCCCAAACCCTCCTGGACTTCACCCACCTGGGCCCCTAGCCCTTCTCTTGATTATTTATTTATTTTTACTTTTTGAGTCACCCTTGGGGGGAACATAATTGTGGGCTGAGCCCAGGCCCTCCCCAGCCTTGCTATGTCCCTGCCTGGATGTAAACAAAAATGCAGTGACAGCTGCACTTCTCAGTGAAGTGTGGGGGGGAGGGGGGCACCCCATGTTCCTGTGGCCTTAACCGGTCAGGGAGACGAGATGGGGAATGACATGCATCCAGCTGGCTGTGCCCCCATGCTGCGGCTGGCGCATGCTCCCAATGTCTGCCAATAACACAACCTCACCCCCCACTCATACCCACGCTGGACTGGGTGGGCATGAAAACAGATGTGCCTGCCTGGTTTGGCCCCACTCTGGCCTTCCTGGGTGGTTCACCATTCAGATTACACTCCAGCATATAGCTAAAATTAATCTTTGACTCCTCCCTCTCCTTTGCTCCTCAGATTTAGTTCGTTGCTAAGGTCTGTTGCTTCTTTCTGCATAAAATTGCTAAAATCCAGCCCTTTCTTACCCCTTCAAATGCAAAAACCCTTGTCCATGCTCTCATCATCTCTTGCCTCAACATCGGGTATTTTCAGACGTTACGGGGCCACTTGGCCCCGTACTGAAAACAACCCTTTCATTCCCCGCCGGGGTCACCCCATCACGCCATATCAGATGTGCCGGGGGGATCCCGGTGGGGAATGTGGGAGGGGGCGGGGCCGCGCGGCGCAACGTGCGGCCGCACGGCCCCGCCCCCTCCACGCACCCTGCCGCCCGCCCTCCGAGGAGACGGGCGGGTGGCGGGGCCAATGCGGCCGCCACGTCCGGCTGAATGCGCCATGGCCTGGGATCCCGCCGGTGATCCCAGGCCGTGGAGAGTGGCCAGATGTTACTTTTCATTGGTCCCTGCCCGGAGTCCGTTTGACCACGCTTCCCAGGACATTCCCCCAGCTAGCCCGGGAAGCGTGCTTCAAATTGACCCCATGTGGGTATTCACCGTGGTGAACATCTGGCGGCCGCCAAACAGACGTTCGAGACACGGTGACCACAGGTGGGTATTCACCGTGGTTCACCGTGATCTCGTAACGTCTGAAAATGCCCATCCTTAACCTCCTTCCCATTGACCTTCTCTACACTCACCTTGACTCTGTCATTTCTTTTCAGTGCTCCACTGTCAAGGTCATCCACCTTGTCTGACACTTTGATCATGTTCAAAGTGGCGCCTCTGGGTTTTCCCATCCAGGAATGAGCAGAACTACTCAAGAGCAGTATCGTGAACCCCAAGGTCATAGAACCTGCTTATTTTTCCCCACCCCACAGCCAATCAGCAGTAAGACTCTAGCCTGGCCTTTTGCCTTCTGGCTTCATTCTCTTCGCTATGAGCTATTAACTATTCTCTGAGCTATGAGCTTTAACTATAATTTCCCCATGTTGATCTTGGATATATTGCATACAGTGAGATGCCTAAAAAGGCAGACGGTAGAACCATAACTGGACAAAAGATATTACTCAGGTTCATATTTATTTATTAATTATTATTATTTTCTATTTATAACCCACCCGTCTCCCTAAAGGACTCATGGTGGCTTTACAGAAATACAGAAACAGAAACCATGTATTAATATAAAATCAAAAATGAGATATATAAAATTACATTTTAAAACCCAATATAAAATTAAAATCTTTTGTTGCCCCGTGCCTGTATACCCATCCCTTACAGAGGGATTAAAGCATAAACTTTCCCCCCATTGAACAGGCGCAGTGCATAATCCATGCTCAGACTCCCCCTCATTGAGGGGTCAAGGAATAACTTCCCTCCATGTCTACAACCCCCCTCACAGAGCAGTCTGGAGGACATATCCTTTCTCACATTCCCCCCATTCCCATAACCACCTCTTTATACAAGTGGTCCAAACATTATCCCTATCTTTTAAACACACTCCCACATGTCCTCCTCACCCCTTAAAACATGAAGAGCATCAAAGCAGGACTCTAATGTACTAAATCCCAAATATCATTACTTAATGACCAATCAATAAACCAGCAAGAAAAACCCCTGTTAAACATGTTCCAAGTCCAAAAATACTCTATAAAATCCTTAGGGGTATAACTCACAAACATTGATAAACATCTCTACAAAAGAAATGACTTACCCATTCTAGCAGAACTTCAGGATAAGATGCATTCATGGAGAAGACTAAGGGTAATTTCAGACATAATGTTACCATGGTCAACCACAGTAAATCCCCTGTGGTGGCTGTTTGTACTGTTATATTTAAATGATTCCCGCCAGATGTTCACCCCAGTGAATACCTGGCGGGAATCATATTGGCCATGCTTTTGGACCTCCGACCGCCCGGAGGTCCAAAAGCATGGTTAGATTGGCCATGTTCCGTGATGGGCCAAAAGTAACATCTGTTACGTTTGGCCCATCCCGGACCGTGGTCCCAACCACGGTCTGGGATCGGGCGCAGCGACTGGATTGGATGCTGTGCCCACCTGTCTCCCAAAGGGCGGGAGGGTGGGGGACCGTGGGGGGGCAGGGCTGTGCACCGCATGTTGCACAGCCCCACCCCCTTCTCAATCCCCAGGAGGAATCAGGCCGGCACGTCTAAAGGACGGCCGGACTGATTCTTGACCGGGATTCGAAACGGATTCTGGTGTGTGGTTCAGCATGGCCTGTCACTACGGATGGGCGAATACGGTTCGGAAGTTCGGAGTTCGGACTGAACTCAACCAGTTCGGTTGACCAAACTGAACTTCCGAACCGAATTCAATTTTTGAACCGAACCAAACCGAATTTCCGAACTCGGTTCTGTTCGCCCATCCCTATAAGATAATATTCCATTTAGTTCAATGGGATTTGAATTTCCGAACTCTGTTCGGAAGTTCAAAGTTCGGACCGAACTCGAATAGTTCGGTCGACCGAACCAAACTTCTGAATCGAACTCAATTTTCAAACCAAACCAAACCGAATTTCTGAACTTGGTTCTGTTTGTCTATCCCTACCCGTCACATCTGAAATTACCCATACTTGTTCCTGGATGGGAAAAATAAACATAATTAAAATGTAATTGTCACCCAAATTGTTATATACCATACAAGCATTACCATTAGATATACCAAAGGAATTTTTTCAAAAATTGAAAAGTTATCTCTTTTATCATATGGGGCAAAAAGAAGCAATAAGGAAATTCATTTGGAAAACCAGCTCAGAGCAAGGAGGCTGTAACTTACCCCATATTGGTCTATACCACAGTGCTTTGGTGCTGAGAACCATTCAAATTTAGTATAATGCAAAGCTGGACCCTAGTTGGAGAAAAACTGAGAGACAAGTTCTAGGGTTTTTAGATTTTATTTTATTTTATTTAAAATTTTGCTACCTCGCCCCTCCTGCCACAGGCAGCTAATCAATCGTCTTTTATTTAGGCATTAGCTTTCACCATAGCCAATTAAAACTAAACATATAGAACAGGACTCGACATTAAATAAACAATTAAAGGAGGAAAAAGAACATCCCTTTGTGAAAATAAAGATAAAAAGCTGGCACAGATGTCAAAGAAAACTAGAAATTGTAGAAGGAAAAACCCCGTATACTCCTATTCCTTGTAACAGAATACAGTGGTCCCAAGAGGAAATAAAGGGTCTCAAAGATGGCAGACAAAGGGTATACAAAGAGTTATGCACTTATTCATGAATGACCAAATAAAAAGGGTGGACACTATTGAAACAGCATTTGGTGAAAAGATTAATTTTTGGCTTTATTGCAAAATACACAGTTTTTTCAATAATTCTAAGGACAAAGTTCATTATACCAGGCAACCCCTGGAACTAGAAACTGTTTTATTTAATAATACTCCAGGGATCAAACTTCTTTATAGAATATACACAATTCTTTAAAAAAAATTCCATTTCCTGGATGCAGGATATATATCCATATGGGAGGATGACATGTTAAAGGAAATAACAACTGTCAAAATGAAGCAAGCGTGAAACTATATGAGCAAATGTTCCTCTTCACTATTAGTTAACACGCCACAGATCAAACTTGTGTTGCACTGGTACTCCACACCAGAAAAAATCCATAAGATTAATAGAGACTATTCCATACTGTGCTGGAGGGAGTGTGGGGAAGCAGGGACATACTACCACTGCTGGTGGTCTTGCCCCAAGATTGCCACTTTCTGGCCAAAAATTTGGAAGACCATAGAAGAGACCATAGATACAGAGACACGACTTATGTCAGAGATGACATTACTGGGAATCTACTTGGGGACAGGCATCCTGAGAAACAAGCAATGGACATGTCAAGCGCTACTTCTGGCAGTGATTCATACAATTAACGAGGAATGGAAAACAGTAGCCTGACCATCCTATAAGAATTGGATTCAGCAAATATGGTATGGAGAAAATTGCTGTGACTCTGAAAGACAACTTAGAGGATTTTTACTCCACATGAAATCCGTGTTGGACAATAATAACTAAGAATATTAAAATGGAAAAATTCAAACCTACTATATGCCTTAAAGAAAGGCCTTGCTGTGTATGTAGACATAAGGTGATTTCAGAAGTGACGTGGTGAATGTCCACCACAGTCAACCTCAGTCAAACGCGGGGTGTGTGTGTGTGAAAGCGCCGTGCATGTCTGTTTGCTCGCATCCACATCCACATGTTCACCACAGTCAAACGCGTCCCAGGGTGAAACTAACCACGCTTTGTGAGTTCGGGGCGGGAGGAGGTCCAGAGGTGTGGTGAATGGTCACCACAGAAGAGGTGAATGAAAAGTAACTTCTGAACGGAAACCCTCAGCGGCGGTGGAAGGAATTGACCCCAGCTGCGCTGCATTCTGGGGCTCGAACCGTGGTCCACGTCTCCACTGCATGTCTGTTGTGTTCCCCCGGCCCATGTTATCTCTGATTTCCCCCGGGCAGTGGTCACGATTCTGTCACTTCTGTTGGGGCCGCATGTGTCACCACAGCCCATGGTAAATCCGTTCACACTGGGGTGGGATTCATTGTGGTGAATTGGAACGCATCACTTCTGAAATCACCCACAAAATGGAACAATGCTACCCTGTGCTGTTGTTGTCGATGTATTATTTTTAGGTTTATGTTATAATCCAGAAAGTAAGGTAATTTGGTACTTATGTAATGGAATAATATGTACAATCTGCTTTAAATTATATAGATAGCTGTCCAACTATACGCCTGGAAGTGGACAGTGTTCACTAAAAAGCTTGATTGATTGTGCTCTTATGTGAAAGACAATATTTATTTATTTATTTTATTTAAAAAAATCAGGACTCTAATGTAGCTGCAGTCAACCAAAGCATCTGGTCCACACTTTGATTGCCAACAAACGGCCACCTAATGGGAAGTTCCTTTGGTACCGCCTACAGGCAGCTGCACACAGGCTCTGGAGCCCTTCAAATTTCTGAAGATAAGGGAAAGCACAAGTTGTGGCCCAAGAAGCATCAGCTTCCCCAGAACAGAAGTGGGTGTTAACAGAAGTGATGGCACTGCTCTGTCATTCCACCCAGGGTTGGGGAGGGATACCCCGGGCTGGGTTAGCTCTTGTCATGGGAACACACATCACTGCAGCTGGACCTGGCCTGGGAGGGAGTGGGGAGTGATGTGCAGCCATGTGGCAACGTCCCTGTGCTGCCACCATCACCTCTCCGCCCCCTCCACCATTATAGTCAGTGATGGCTGCCAATAACAGGCAGCCATGGCTGGTCTCAATGCCAATGCCCTACACAGGCCAGGAGAGGGCTGGGAACAGACGTACCCACCCAGTTCCACCCGTCTGGCCCAGCTGGGAGGCTGCTGGGACTGGATTGTGGATTCACTTCATTCTGGGCCCACATTTCTGACCTGACTGCAATCCCCACCAGGGTTTGAATTGGGCCCACATCTGACAGGCCTGGAACAAATGTATTGCTGTGATGCTGGCCCACTTGGGCCAAAGTGGGCCAACAATTCCCCTTCTCCAGCATAAAACCATTATAAATATGCCGGCATCAATATGCTGATGACACCCAACTGTACCACTCCTTTTTATCTGACCCAGGCCTGGCAGTCTCAGTGCTTATTCGGTGTCTGTCAGGTGTAGGAGACTGGATAAGGGTGAGCCATCTGAAGTTGAATCCTGATAAGACAGAGGTGATGCTGGTGGGTGGGGCAGGGGAGTTGGTGATCCCCATCATTTATGGGGTTAATCCTTCCCTGGCCCCCCAGGTTCGGAGCCTCTGAGTGCTCATCAAATCATGGCTCCACCTGGATGCTCAGGCGGCAGCCATGATGAGGTGCCTTTTGTCAACTACATCTGCTACGGCGGCTTTAGCCAAATATTTCAGACTTGGACCTGGCCACTATCATCCATGACTTCATTACCTCAAGACTGGACTACTGCAATACGCTCTACATGGGGTTACCCTTGGTGACGGTTCAGAGACTGCAGCTGGTGAAGAACACAGTGGCCTGCCTCCTTATGGGGACGGGGTGCCGGGAGCATAGTACTCCAGTGCTCTGTTCATTGCACTGGCTGCCCATAGTCTTCTGGGACCAATTCAAGGTGTTGTTTCTGATCTTTAAAGCCATACATGGTTTGGGCCCCACTTAGCTGTGGGACAGTCTCACTCCCTGGGTCCTGGATCCGCTCCTGTGGTCTTCCAGGACCACCCTCTTGGAGTTTCCCAGAGTGTTGTGGGTTGAACTTGCGACCATGAGGGTGTGGTACTCCCTCCCAGTAGAGGTTCACCTGCCCCAGATCTTCCCTCCTTCCATTGACAGTGTAAAACCTGGCTGTTCCACCAGGCTTTTGGTGGGGGAGATGCATAGGGTGGGGAGTTGGGTTGGGTTTTGGGGGGATCTGATCTGTTTGGTTTTATTATATACTGTTTTTATGAATTTTTATATTGGTTTGTATTTATATTTATATGTTTATATTTTTATGCTTTTTATGAATTTTTCTGAGCCACCCTGAGCTGCCTGAGACACCCCAGGTTGGGGGTGAGATAATAAATGTCAAAATAAATAAAATAAATAAATAAATAGGAATAGCATTCAACACAGCATTAATGCAGTTGTCAACTGGTTATGAATTATCTTGTTCATGGATAAATGAATCCTTCCTAGACACTATACTGTACTCAATGGAGATGTAAAGGTTGTAGTCAACAAAAGTGAAAGATCCAGCTACACTTTCAAAAAGACAAATGAATGGAATTTTGTATGTACTGACTGCTTTACCATATCAGCATTTTTGCCTGGGTTGAGTATTTGACTCTTTTAAAGTAGACTGCCCATAATTGATACACTGACTCATTTTCAGTCCTTTAGTGCTCATTTAATAGGGTCTCACTTTGGCACTGAAAGAGGATTATGGAAAGAACAGATGAAGTTCCTTCTTTATAGTAGTTTGGATCAGAGAAAATGAAGAGGGAAGCATTAGAATAATTGTACCAGAAATACTAAAATGAATGTAAAAGGATAAAGAATGTTACCCCAAGATTACTCTCACAGGAATTAGCTCACCAAGGGGTCAGGGATCACCACAGGACCAGCTCAATTTTCCTCCCCCCAAAAGTTAGCATTCTTTGGAATAAGAATGCTTCTGGGCGTAGAAGAAAACTCTCATACTCACAAGCTGCTGGTGAAAATCTGTCAGAGTTCTTTAATAATCTCAAAGCGCTAAGAGAGAGAGAGTAATGAACCTATGCAAAGATTCAAAACTGGTCTCCCGAGCAGAAATTACATAGGTATTTTATAGATACCAGTTCAAACAGATAA
>QEPC01008273.1:178179-228298 GCA_003113815.1 Sphenodon punctatus | reverse complement strand
GGTTATTTACCCTCTCAACTAGTACTAAAACTAGGGGACACTCCATGAAACTCACAGGTGGCAGAGTAAAAACAGACAAAAGAAAGTATTTTTTTCATTCAGCGTACAATTAGGTTGTGGATTTACTGCCAGAGGAGGTGGTCAAGGCCAGCAACATAGCTGAGTTTAAAAGAGGTTTGGACAAGTTTCTGGAAAATAGTTCCATTAGCAGCTATTAGCCAGATAGGATTGGGGAACAAAACCCTTTACTGGCGGGAGCCTGGGGTTGACCCACAGGGAATGGATAGCATGGTGACATGTTGGGTGCTTTTCCCAGGCCCCCATGACTGGCCACTGTCAGAGGCAGGATGCTGGGCTCGATGGACCGTTGGTCTGACCCAGTATGGCACTTCTTATGTTCTTATGATTTAGGTGTTATTTTAATTTTTTACCCCTCCCTGTGTTCTTTCTCCCTTCCCTACTCTCCATTGAATCCTTCCCTCCTCCCTGTATATATTCCATCCCTGATTCCCTTGCCCTGTTTTTTTTTTTTTTTAGAGTAGGATTAGATTGATTTAGGTTTCATTTCAGTTTTGTACCCCTCCCTGTGTTGTTTGTTGTGAGCATGATATACAAGCAGTAGGCCATTGGATGTCGGGTGCTTTTCCATCTTACATCTGTTGACCCCCCCGCCATGGCCAGCCTTGAATTTCTTCTTGTTTCCCAGGTGCCCCCCCTTGCGCTGGAAGCAAATCTAGATTGTTGGCCACAGCTTGGTGTGCTGGGCGGGCTAGCAGACTGGTTACCCGATATGGGGAACACAGGTGGGTCTGTCGGCATGTGTAGAGCTATGTTGGATGGGCCGGGGCGGCATGAGATGACACAACCTCTTGCCAACACTTAGTAGGCCATACAGGGGGCACCCGCCTGACATCATTGCCTTGCATTTGGGCAAGAATGACATATCCCAAATTAAGGGTGTACCCTTATAAAGGATTATCAAAAGGGATGTTTGGGAGGTAAAAAAGCTTTTCCCATCTGCTCCCATTGTATGGACAGATCTGGTAGAGCGAATCTCATGGGGCAAAGGGGTCCACCATGGGAAAATAGATAAGACCCGGAAGAATATCAACAAGGATGTGGGCCGGTGGCTAGTAAATTTGGGTGGAGAGCAGATTTTTAGCCATGCCTTGTCCCATTTCTCTAATGAGGAAACTTGTGTTATCACTTTAATGCTTTAATGAGGGAGTTTGTGTTATCACTTCCAAAGGGATGTACTAGTTGTATTTTGTTTTGAGCATATAGTATTGCAATATTGTACATATGATGGCTTATATTACTACATATATTTAGTATCATGTATGTTATTTTATAGCCCTTGGTTTCCATTGGTTTGTTCTAATAAATAAGACATTGTTTTATGTACTTGGTGGGCATCTCTCTGGTATCCCCCTGGTTTTGTATGATACTTTAGGTTGGGGGGGGGTGTTGTCCCTGAGGTATGGTAACTACATCGAAACCACCCCTGAGTTGTTGTTGTGTTAGGATAAGCTCACGTACTGGACCCACATCGCTCTAGGTGATTTTCCCCACCTAATTCAATTATATAATTTGGTTTAATAAAGAGTGTGGCCGTTTTAAACCCAACACTTGGTGTCCTGTCTCCTTCAATGTGTCGGCAAAGATAGGGATAGTGTGTAGTGATTCAGTTTTAATATTTTATAGTGTGTTTGTAGGACTAGGCCTTTGTAGATATTAGATAATATTCCATTTATTTCCATAGGTTTTAGAATAGTTAACAGCAGTTAGAGTTAGTGTAGCTATATATAATATTAGATTACCAATTTGAGTAAATAAATAAATAAATAAAATATATATAAAATCTTTCAGTGAATTCTTTGGGTGGGAGAAATGAAGAAGGGAAGCAGGAGAGGCCGGTCTGCTGCCCGTAAGGTGGGCAATGGGGCACGTGGCAGAGGTGGCAAGGGCTGTGCCAGCGGAGTGGCATCAGGCATCAGCAGCAGCCCGAGCCCATCACCACGCCCCAAACTGCACAGGCCTGATTTTGGCAGTCAGGCTTCAGAGGCTTCAGAGGCTTCCAGCAGTGGTACTAGCCAGGGTGTGGTTTGGTGGTGCCTCCTGCCAGTGTCCTCCACTGCTAGGCAGGGCACTAGAAGGCCTGCATTCCATGAGGCTGCGGCTGTCTCTGCTGTGGCTGCAGGAGCAGGTGCAGGTGCTTTGGGGTCGATGCTCCTCCAGGGCCACCAATGTCCCGGACCCCCATTATTGAGGAGATCCCCAGCAGTCCAGGGCTGGTGGATCCCACCCTGGCTGCTAGAATCAGGGCCTGATCCCTGGGCAATAGCAGCAGGGAGAGGATCATCAGTAGCAATAGCAGTGGTGGCAGCAGCAGCAGATATAGGGGGCACAGGGAGAGTGGCAGTAGCATGGTGGGCAGTTGATCAGCCTGACAGCCTCAGGGTTCCAGTACTCCCTTTTGTGGGACAGCATCACTCTGATTTGGGATAGCGAGGCAGACACTAGTCCTGTGGGATTGTGGCCCTCAGGGCAGGAAACTGGTGGATGAGGTGGTTGACCTGGTGCGGCAGCTGAAGGCAGACTGAAGGCGCAGTTTGATAAGCTCCTGCAGCAGGAGGAATACATTTTGGCAACAATGCTGGACCCCATGGTCAAGGGCAGCGTGGCATGCCAGACAGCACTCTATGGGCACTGGAAGGGTGACCTGGTGGAGAGGGTCCAGCAGGTGGAGTGGGCTCTTGAGAGTGCATGACAGAAGCAGCAGGAGGCACCTGGGAATGGTGGGAGTGGAAGCAGTCACCCCTTTCAGCTGGCGGGGTCTATCCCTGCCCCCAGCCCTCGCAGTAGCAGCACCAGCAGCAGGCTGAGGAGCAGCAGCACCCCTATTGCCAGCAGCCAGCAGCTTGTATGTGCAGGGCTCTCTAGCGAGCATGGGATTATGCACAGCAGGGCAAGGGCAGGCAGTGTGGCTAAGGGAAGTGGTGGAGGTGGTACCCAGGCAGAGTTATGTGAGGGAGTATGACAGCACCTCAGCAGCAGTGGAGAGCTACCTGGAGGAGGAGCCATGTATCGAACCCAGCAGCAATCCCTTGGCCTGGGCCGGGAAGACCACCATGTGGTGAGCACTGTCCAACGTGGCCACGGGTCTCTTGTCCTTCCCACCAATGAGTGTCCCCAGTGACCCCAGTGGGTGTTCTTGATGGCGGGGGACATTTGCTTGCTGCACCGCCTGAAACTGGGGACCAAGTTGGTGGAGCAGTTGCATTTTAGTAAGTTGAACCTTCCACTTCTGGAATTCCCTGAGCTGCCCCTGGACATGAATTGCTAGTGGAGTGGCACACGCCATCCCATGCCAGGGGCAATCTTGGGTCAGGGCTCCTTCTCAATCTGGGCTGCTGCTGCCGTCTGCTGCTGTATGGGAGCTCTTCCCTGGTAAATCCTACCATCCTGGTTCCATGGGTTCTGGGCACAGGCAAATCCTGCTGCTGCCATCTATGCTGTTCCACGGGTTCTGTGCCTGGCAATCCAAGGTCTGCTGCTGCTGCTGCTGCCACCTCTGCTGTGCCATGGGTACTGTGCCCAGGCAATACAATGTCCACTGCTGCTGGCAATGCTGCCTCTGCTGTCTGTGCCATGGGTTCTTTGCCACGGCAATCCAATGTCCGCTTCTGCTGCCTTTGCTGTGCCATGGGTACTGTGCCCCGGCAATCCAAAGTGTGCTACTAAGTGGCCATGTGATTCACCACAGGGAAAGGCTTGACCAATTTGAAGAAGAGCTTTTTGAGATCCGGTGAGTAGGATGCAAACCTGCAATACCCTTCAGAGTAGAGGTGCCAGACACCAAGCCCTGTTCAAGCCTCTGCTCCACTGATGTCTGGCAGCCTGCAACTCCAGGCCAAGCAGGGGTGCCAGACACTCCATCCCCAGGACCCACCCTCAGACTTCTGGAGCCTATGTTCCAGACAGGGAGGGCTGTCCATCCATGTCATCCAGAAGCTGCCATTCCTGTCCCAGGACCCACCATCAGGGTTCTGTGGCTGTCATTCCACACACAGGGAGCTGCCATCCTATCATATCAAGAAGAAGCCACTCCAGCCCCAGGACCCACCCTCAGGGTTCTGGGGTCTACATTACAGGCAGGGAGGGATGTCATTCCACTTCATCCAGAAGCTGCCACTCCTGTCCCAGGACCCTCCATCAGGGTTCTGTGGCTGTCATTCTGCACACAGGGAGCTGCCATCCTATAACATCAAGAAGCAGCCACTCCAGCCCCAGAACCCACCCTCATGGTTCTGGGGCCTACGTTACAGGCATGTTGGGGGAAATGATTGTGCTCAATGGGCAGCCCTTCTCTGTGGTTGGGGACATGGAGTTTAGGTGCCTGATTGGCTTCCTGGCCCCTTTAAGCTGCCCTCACACACCACCCTGAATCAGACTTCACTGATGCCTGGCAACCTGCAACACCCGGCCAAGTAGGGGTGCCAGTCACCAAGCCCTTTCTGGGCCTCTGCTGCTGCTCTGCTGATGCCTGGCAGCCTGCAACGCCCAGCTGTGATGGTGACTAGAACTGGAGAATCCAGCATAGAGTGAGCAGAACTGGAGGTCTGCCATTTTGTTTGTTTAAGATATTAAACAGCCCAAACCCCAGCTAGGCCTACCCTTCACTTCAGATGGGGTAACGTCCACACCCGTCCAAGTCCAATTGCCCTGCATGCCACATTTCTTGGAGCAAAATAATGTCAAAGGATCTAATGAAACAACCAAAATCATTATCCATTAATTTGGTTTTCCAACCCAAAATGTTCTGAGAAATTATAGAGAAAAAAGATTTCCTTAGGGGGCCTGCCCATCATTCCTCCACTTCATCTATGGTTGCCAAACCCAATTGGTTTGAGGGGAGATCAAATTGCTCCATCCCCAATTTTGAGGGAGAAAGAAAAGGTGCAGGCAAATGATTCATCTTAACTGGACATAATCCTGAAGGATCAGAACCAGTATTACCCAGCACTGTGCATGACCACTTCCCATTTGCCAAAGCACCAAGGGAAGTGGCCTCATGCTGAATATTTTGTGACACAACTTCTTTTACCTGCTCTTTTACTAAGACCACTTCCCCTTGAGGATAGTACCCTTCTAAATAAATAGTCACTGCAGGCTGCCAGGTATCGGTCGAGCCGTGGCAGAGGCCCGGCCAGGACTTGGTGGTGACTGGCACCCATACAGGGCCAGGCATTGCAGGCTGGCATCCTACTCACCGGATCTCAGCTAACTCTTCTGCAAATTGGTCAAGTAGCCTTGCACAGTGGTGATTCATGTGACCATTCAGCCACCGCTGCCGCGATAGTGACTATAAATGGAGAACCCAGCATAGAGCGAGCAGAACTGGAGGCCTGCCAGCCTAAAATGCCTGGCCAACTATGGGTGCCAGCCACCAAGCCCCAAACCTTCCCGGCCTCTGCTGCTGCTGCTGCTGCTGCTGCCACTGGGTCTCAAATGGCCAGCCCTGGCACCAGGGGCAACCCCGGGGCCAAGCTCCAAACCTGCCTGCCCGGGCAACCCAGGGTGACAAGTGCCAAGCCTTCTCAGTCTCTGCTGCTGATGCTGCTGTTTGGTCTGATACAGCCAGCCTTGGTGCCATGGGCACCCCCAGGGGCCAAATGCTGAGCCTGCCTGCCCAGACAACCCTGGGTGCCAAGCGCCAAGCCTTCTCGATCTCTGCTGCTGCTGCTGCTGCTGCTGCTGCTGCTGCTGCTGCTGCTGGGTCTCCGACGGCCAGCCATGCCACCACAGGCAACCCCGGAGGTCCCTGAAGCGCCCCAAACCTCCAGGCGGGACCGCACTTTCTGAACGTTCGGGGGGGTGAACTCTGTCTGACCGAACCCACAAACCCAAACTAAGTTTTTAGTCCAAACGCCCAAACAGCCGAACTGCGTCCTGTTTGCACATCCCTACTTTGGTCCCTTTTTCTTGGTCTTCTTCCTTCTATTCCTTTGCACTTTCTGGCAAACATCAGCTCTTCGCAGGGTCAGGTGATGGCCCCACCTCGCAGTGGAGCTGAGGAGACCAAACAGACATGAGGGCCTGTGTTGGTCCAGATGGGTGGACTTTGACCTAGGATGCATCTCCCAAGACTTTTTGGAGGATGTGTCCTGTAGCAGCTGCCTACCCACCCCCTGGGGCATATGCAGGCCATCATCTGGTGGTGAGGGAAGAAATGTGTAGGTGAGTCCTGGGCCAAAGTGGGCCACTACATGCTTGTTTTCACCCAACGTTAGACAAGGATGATTTAATGGAGCTAGGTACCAGGTGCGCGCTCAGCTCGGTCGACGAACAGCTGATTGGGGGGCATAGAAGAGTGTACTCATCTGGCCTGCAGAACAGCTAATAGGAGTCTGGAAGAGCTCCCCTAATCAGCTGTTTGGCAGGCTGGGTGAGTGCAATCTTCCAGTCCCTGCCAATCAGCTGTTCAACAGCTCCACTGAGTGTGCTCCTTCAGTTGTTTAGCAGCTGAGTTGAGCGTGCTCCCCCACCCCTGATCAGCTGTTTGGCAGTGGGGGTGAGTATGATCATCTTGCATCCCCCCAGTTGGTACCGTGTTGGTGGCAGGTTCCCAACCCGGAGAAGGTTGTGATGTTGGCACTCCGCCATCATTTCTGTTTATAGCCTATGTCTGCTGTTAAAAAACAACAGGCAGGCAGGCACTGAGGCACCTCATATTTTGTCTATCTGTCAGTGGGAGGGGGTAACAGGGGCCAGGATCCACGCACTCACTCACGTGAACTGCAGTCTAACCACTGCCCTGCCCCCACGGTGTCGGAGAAAATAGCCCATCAGGATAGTAATGTGGCCCAATATGTCTCACATAGATGGGGCCCCTATCATCATAGGGCACAGAGTACCAGGATCACGCCCTAGCAGGTCTGGCCCGCCACCAATCCACACAACGCACTCACACTAGGAAGGAGAGGACGGGGAAGGCTGGAAGTGCGGACGGTAGTGAGGAGATGGGGGCAAGGACCCAGGACTGTGAGGGAGGTAAGGGCTGCATGCACCGGGGATTGGGGAAGGAAACCAAGCAGGGGGAAGGAATGGGACTCACACTCCAGCACTCATTCTCTCAGTCACACCACATGCTGTCACCACGCACACGTTGCACACTAAGGGAAGAACAGTTAGGAATCCAAACACCCCCACACCAATGCAAAGTCCACACAAGCACCACCCACTATCCACACAATAACCCACAAGATACAAGAACCAAACACATAGCTTTGGGGCCAGTCTCTCGCTCTGATTACCGGAGCCAGGGAACACCCAGCACCAGCTTACGTAGTCTGAACCATGCCCCCCTGGCATGCTAGGAGGTGGGTGGAGCGCAACGGCAGCTCTGGTTGTGGCTCTGCCCCCTGTGGTGTCACTGGGAGTGGCACAACGCCGCCAGCAGCAGTGCCGGTTGCCTCGTCAATCGGAGCTGGCGGGGGCGCGCCCCCCACTGCCACTTCATTGTACGGGCCCATGGCCGTGGTCTGGGGGGATGCGTGCACCCTCCCAGAGGGGAGGCCCCAAGGCCTGACACTATCTTCAGTTTTGTTAAACACATGAATGTTTCAAATGAGATGCTCCTTGTATTATTTTAGCATGGCTCAGTCTTCTGCCAGGACCTTCGAACTGGCTATCAACCTCCTACTTAAGCCACAGAATATTTCAAAAATTATTTTCAGTGGTACAGTAACTTAATTAGCTCATCCTCTTTGTAACCTAGAAGGCATGTCATTTGGCCCACACAATTTATAAATATTCACATTTTACTAAGTTTGCTGCTTCTTTATCAGCAAGTTATTATTATTATTATTATTATTTTACAGATCTTGTTTCCTTCCTAATTGCTTAAAGTTCTTTCAAGTTTTTTTCTGTAGTTTTTCATTCTGGAGACAGTTTTAAAAAGTAGTTCAGCATCTCAGCCATTTTGGGTCCTATTGTTAATTCTATCCTCACACCTCAGTTATTAATGGACCTATTTCATTTCTTCTACTTTTTCTTTTCTTTTCTTTTTTTACACTGATAAATCTGTAAAAGTCCTTCTTATATAAGAAAGAAATGAGACTACTTTAGAAAACTGTCAAGGGATTTCAGAGCAATACCAATGAGATAAGTGAAATGAACTGCTCAGCGATTGTGCAATGAAAGTTGGTTAGCTGCCAGTCATTTACACTATTATTTTTTAATCTATATCTAACTGAATATCGTGGCAGAAATGGATAGCTGCCAGATTGCAGAGTCACTGGCTTGTGGCTTATCTCCACAACAGACCATCTTGTCTCCTTGAAGTCTACCTTTAAAATATATATTTTATATACTGTCTCCTTGATGTCTACCTTTTTTCAAAAAAAGATATATAGATGTATATAGTGTTTCCTTGATGTCTACCTTAAACTATATATATATATATATATATATATATATATATATTGCACATAGGATACATGGGGCATGGGATCGGCCCTAGTGATTAAGGGATATGAGAGAGGTTTATAAAATCATGGGATATACAGAACAAGTCAATAGGGAGCTGCTATTTACCCTTTCTCAAAATACTCAAACTAGAGGACAGCTCATGAAATTAACTGCCAGCAAGCTTAATCCAAACAAAAGTAAGTGCTTTTCCTCAATATGGTATGGTTAACCTGTGGAACTCATTGTTAGGGGATGTTGTCAAGGTCAACAGCATAAGTGGTTTGAACAGAGGATAGGTCCACAAATACCTGTTTGTCAAGTTGGTTAGGGGATAAGACATTTGACTTCTGTGGGCTGGAAAATTGGTTCTGTTTATCCTTCCATATAATCCTAAGGATTAGAGCTTCAACCATGAATTTACTTACTGAACTGTAACAAGCAACAGAAATGGATACCACAAGCAGCATTTTGTTCATGGGTCATGGATGGTTTTTTTTAGCAGATTTAAAAAAACAAAAATAAAAACAAAACAGGCCTCATGCCATGGTAAATTAAGGGACTCTTCCACAGAGCAGTATATGTCTAGAAATTTTGTCTAATCCTCTGGCAAATAATGTGTGCTATTAGCTAGCATACACATAAGTCCCACTGAAGAGAACGGGATTTGCATTTACTAACTGTTAGCACATATGTTATTTGCCAGCATATCAGGTTGATAATAGAAGAACACACACATTTTACCGCCTGTCTTGCAGAAGTGATCTCCTAGCGGAAGGGTTCCAAAAGCTTTGGACTTATGTCTGTAATTCCTGTAAAGGTTAACAGGAAAGGAAGGTTTAGACTTTTTAAGCAATGCAAGTGAAGAACAAGATATGCTGGGAATCAAAGAGACATCTTGTCCAACGCTAGAGAAGATTGTTCAATACATTCTTCACTGCAATATACTCTCAAGTGCTCAGTCCAAGCTGGTTTGAAATTACTCCAGAAATTTAGTTTACACCACTTTCCCTTTATGGGTGTGCATGTCATTTCAGTATTACAATTATGATAATGAAAATTGTCCTTTTTCATTAACATTGGGTGATTTCAGACATTACGAGATCACCCTCAACCACAGTGGGTGATTTCAGATGTTACGAGATCACGCTCAACCACAGTGAACCATGCTCAATCCCGTGACGGGGTCAAAGAGCCCTGAACGTCTGTTCGGCACGCGCCAGATGTTCATCATGCTCAATACCCACATGGGGTCAATTTCAACCACGCTTCCCGGGCTCCCCGGCGCAAAATCCTGGGAAGCGTGGTCAAAGAGATCCCCACCGGGAAACAACAAAAAGTAACGTCTGGACGCCAATCCCCAGGCGGAACCAAAGGAAACGAGCCCCAGCCGTGGACAATGCACGCAGTGTCGCTGCCAGGCAACCAGCAACAACACAACCACTGGAGGGAGATTTAAGGGGAAATCAGCAGCAGGGAAGCGTGGCGGGATGGAGTGAGGAGGGAGGTGGAAGAGAGCAGTGGGCGAGAGAGCGACGGAGGAGGTGGAGGAGGCAGGGGCAGCGATGGAGGGAGCACAGGCGGAGGAGGGGGAGACAGGGGTTCGTGCTGACCATGGAGGTGGGGCAGGGACAACACCCGCAGCAGCAGGCGGGACGCGCCGCCCCGGGGACATCAGCCGGACCGGGGCCAGAGGAGGCACCCAGGAAATGGGTAAGGGGAATGAAGGGGAGGGGAACAGGGGGCACAGGGGCTCCCGGGGGGGCGGGGCACACCCAGGCGACCGGGAGGGAGGCGGGGGGCAGGGATGCCATGCGAGGGGGCCCGACCTGCACCCAACCGTACACCCCCCACCTACTTTCCCCACAGACACGGAAAAGGGCCTGGGTGGACGAGCCCCTGGAAGACACCGGCCCTGCTCAGGCGGAGGCGGAGCCGGCAGAGGAGGAGGATGACCTGCTGTGGAGACGACGGAGGAAGGCATACCACCGAGGGGGTCAGTGGGGCCTCCAGGAAACCAAGGACTTAATCAGGATCTGGGGGACCCTGGAGTACCAGCAGGAGCTCGCCCTCAACCAGTGCAATGAGCATGTCTACCAGGACATAGTGCGGGATATGGAGGCGGCGGGGCACCAGCGCACAGTGGCACAGTGCTGCTTAAAGGCCAAGGAGCTGAAGAGGGGGTACAAGTCCATCCGGGACAACAATTGGTGGTCCGGACATAGGGCCCGGACCGACCCCTTCTACGATGCCCTGGACCGCATCCTCCATATGAAGGGGTCCATAGTCGCCCCACGGCTCGTGGGCAGTGCAGTGGTCCAGGGCAGGGTACGGGTCAAGGTACCCCCTCCCCTCGCTGCCCGCCTGGTAGACATGAGCTCTGGGGCCCCGGACCCGCAGGAAGAGCACCCTGCGACCTCCGGCATCATCAGGCCCCCCCGGCAGCAGCCCAGAGAGCACCCACCACCAGGCCAGCCAAGCGGAGTCCAAGGCCATCACCATCACCACCCTCAGCCAGTGGTCCATGGGGGAGCACTCCCACACTGAGAGGACGGCCTCTGAGGGATCCGAGATGGACATTGAGGGTAAGCGGCCGACCCGGAGAGGGGAGGGACCATGGCCAGGGGGGCGAGGGCCAAGGGGGGTGGAGGGGCAAGGGGCCACCCCAGCCCGAGCCTCAGCCCCCACTGGCAAGGAAGGAGGGGGCCCATTCCCAGGTCCCCCAACCACGCACCCCAACACCCACAGCCCCCTCCCTCACCTGCAGGACATGGAACACCCTGGGAATGGACCCAGGAGACCAAGCCAGCAGCTATTGAGCAGGCCATCCAGCAGGTGCAGGAACCAGGTGAGGCAGGTGGGGTGGTATGGAGGGTACCCTGGGGTGCAGGGAAGGGGTCCCTGGGCAGGCGGAGGGGATGGGAAGGGCCGGGGTCAGAGGGTGGAGAGGTCCTGGGAGAGACACCCGGGGGCCCAAGGGGACAGGGCAACGCAGGGGTTGAGGGACAGGGTGAATGTGTGCACTTGGGGTAAATAAAGGCTGCATTCACTAGTATGGCTCACGCTCCCGTTTGTGGGGGACAGGGGTGGGGGCCCACCTGTGCAGGGGCATGGCCATTCAACCTCGGGTGGGGCCCCAGGGGGGGTCCATCACAACTGGGCCTCCCCGGGCAATATTACTCACCAGGACATCCCAGATCCGTTTTACGTAACGGTACTCCCTGAGATTCTCAGCGTTCACATACAGGGGCATGGGACCGGGGTGCCGGTGGGGCTCGGGGTACCCCAGGGCTGCCCCCTCGGTTTCGCAGATATTGTGGAGCATGCAGCAGGCACCAATTACCAGGGTCAAGGTCGAGACAGTGTAATCCAGGTGCCCAGCTACACTCCTCCAGCGCTTCTTGAGGGCCCCGAAGGCATGCTCCACCACGGTCCAGCTGGAACACAGGCGGGTATTGTATAGCACCACTACAGGGGTCTTCGGTACAGGGTAAACCTTCATCAACCAGCAGGTGAGGGGGTAGGCAGGGTCCCCCAGAATACAGGGGGGTATCGGGACCCCCTCGATCCAGCTCATGCCCATGTCCGCGATGTTCCCCCGGAACATCCGGGCAGAGAAGGGTGAGATGGTCATGATCCTGGCATCATGACTGCGGCTTGAGTTGCCCGTGTAGATGTCTATGAACCGGCCCCAGTGATCCAGCACCCCCTGAAGCTTCAGGGAGTAGTAACCGTGCCTGTTCACATACTCCAGGGCCTCCTCGGTGGCTGGGAGGAGTATCTCTATGTGGGTGCCATCCACGGCTCCCATGCAGTTGGGGAAACCTCCAGCTGCGAACCCCACCATCACAGCCCCCTGGTCCACTAGTTGGATCGTTCTGTCCAGGAGCATGCCCTCCACCACCTCACACACATCCCGGAGGATACAGGCGACAGTGCTGATCCCCACCCCGAAGTGCTGGGACATGGACCGACAGGAGACGGGCGTAGTGAGGGCCCAGACCCCTATTGCCACCTGTTGGACCATGGGGATGGGATCCCGAATGGAGGTGTGCTGCCGCTCCAGCCAGGGTGTGAGGAGCTCCGCTAGGCAGAGCAGGGTGCTCTTGTTCATCCTAAAGTGGGCCCTCCAGTCTGGTTCTTCCCAGTGGGCCAGCACCCTAACCCACCACATCTGTGGGTGCTCAGCAACACACAGGCGTCTGCTTATGGGCATAGCGAGCAGGGCTGCCTGGCGCATGGTCTCCCTTGCCCAGAAGAGATGCCTGGTAGCCCCTCAGAGCACTGCGGGCCAGGTCCAGCTCCGGCTCGCAGCCTGCCAATCCGCCCTGGAGATTCTCTGTGCCCTGAGCCGAGCACGGGCTCTCCTGCACCCGTGGTGGGCCCGGAGGCCCCTTGCAGCTATCCGGGCCAGGGCAACCCGCAACCGTACGGCCAGTTGCACCTCCGCAGTCAGGAGACACAGCTGCTCCGTGTGGTCGCAGAACCACTCGGCTGCGAGCGCGAGGTACATCCAATAGGCAGCTGCCCTGTCCCGCTCCATGGTGGTGGGGCCCCAGGGGTGGAACGGGAACAGTTATACAGGGCCTCTGATGGCAGGGCTGTCTGGGGGGTGGGCGCTTAGGCGGTCGTGGCCCCCCAGGGGGGGCCAGGGTATGCATGCATGTAATTGGGTGCACCGGCAGGCAGCGCACCGGGCCTCACCCCTGCATGGGCACGCGGGTCTGCTTGCTCCCTGGACAGCTGTATTCCATCAGCCATCTCCACCACCAGCCCGTCCCCCCTCCCCCCACTGTTTGCTACAGTATGGCCTTGGAGGTGTGACCATGTCTTCCGTGAGACCATGTCTCTTTGCGACCTGTGGCATACCCCAGCTGTGCAGTTTCTCCTGGGCACTCCAGGCAGCTGTGTGGGTGCCTTTGAGAGCTTAAGCTCTGGATTTTGCTACTTCGTCTATGAGGTGAGTGCTCGTGATTGCAGGCTGCATACGGAGACCCTGGGGCTGGTTCGCTTCCCTGAGGGGCGCATCCCGGACAAGCAATGTTCGCATGTGCCCTGGTCCGGGGCTGAGACCATGTCTGTGCTGGTTGTGTGTGGTCTGAGCACCTACACGGTGTGCCTTGCTGAGGGTGGCCCTGTCTTGGCCGTTTCCAACTTTGCCTGTGTTCACGGGGTGCGTGGGTACCAGTGCACCCGTGGGGCAGGGTACCACCGGCTGCTGGAGCTGGGACATCTTCCTTGGCCCCTTTCTGCTGCCTGCTGTGTGTCAGAGCCTTCCGCGGTGGAGATGTTGGCCCTGTTGGGGTGTGGTCCCGTGTGTCAGGAGCCAACGAGTGTGGGGCCAGAGGAGGAGGAGGCCAGGGGAACGGGGATGAATAGCAAGAAAAGCGGCCAGGCTGCGGCGTTCCCCGCCAGCCCGGGAGGCACAGACCACACGTAGCCAGAGGGCGGGGCTGGCAACAGCGTCACGATGCTCAGAGCGCCTGCAACGCGAGCCGCAACAGACAGAGACAGTAAGGTTAGGGGAAGCACAGCCGGGCCAGGGAGTACTGCTGATGAGCAACCCATCTGGGGAAACAAGGGCGGGGCCAGGAATAGCGCCGCGACGCTCCAAGCGTCTGTGCCACAGGGCAGGGCCAACCGCAACAGTACTTAAGGAGGGACAGGCTCCTCAGGGCGGTGCCGGTGAACAGCATAGCTGTGAGACTGGCCCCCAGCGTTGGAGTGGTGAACGAGGAGATACAGAGAAGGAGAGTGAGCGCGAGTGGTGGTGTGTGCGTGGAGTGGCGTGAGTGAGTACGAGTGCGTGGGGAGCACGGGGGCAGGAGCATAGTACGGGTGGGAGGTGTGTGGGATAGTGTGGCGAGCACTGTATTCCTCTCTTGGGTCCTGTGAAACCCCCCCCCGTCTGTGTGTGTGTTGCCGCCTGTTCCCTTCCCCGCATCCCTGGAGCCTTCCCCCCCAGACTCACTACTCCCCTCACGTCGTGCTATTATTACCCCTCCCTTATTCTCACGTTACGTGCGTGTGGGTACAATGGGGATAGGAGCTGTGATTACAGCCCCACGCCCAGCAGGGGCAATCCTCAGGGCCTTGCTGGTTCCCCTCCAATGATGAAATAGGCCACGTCTCTCTCAGAGAGGTTTTGGGCCCTATACGAACCTGAGGGGTGTCTTTCACACATTCGAGGATTGTCCCCGTGAAGGCCTGGGCTCGAGGGCAGGAGTTACCAGAAGAGGTCTGCTAGGTACCATCTTTCCCCCCTCCATACCTCCCTACCCTCATAGTTTCACCAGCTTAGGGATGGACCTGGCAGCACAGCTGGACGAGATGGCCACGGCCATAAAGGCCCTGGCCATGGAAGTAAAGGACATTCGCGAGCATCAGGCCCAGGGGGAAGTTGGCGGGGTGGGAGCAGAGGCCTTTCCCTTGGTCCCAGACCCCCCAGCTGCCAGTGCCCCTCCAGCGTTGGGGGGTAGAGAACCTAAACACCCCCCAATTATGAAGTTTAGTGGGAACCGAAAGCAGTTCCAGGGATTCGTAGCATTGTGTAAATTGGCATTCCAAATCCAGCCTCGTACTTACCCTACGGATGACACCAAGGTGGCCTTTATTATTGGCCACCTGGAAGGATTGGCCCTCGATTGGGCCACCCCCTTATTAGTCAAAGAGAGCCCCCTTCTCAGGGATTATCAGGGTTTTTTGAGGGAATTTCAGTTCCTCTTTGATTATCCCCACCGGGTGAAGGACGCAGAGGCAACGATCATGACCCTGAGACAGGGAAAGGGGTCCCTACTGGAATATGTAACAAGGTTCCAGCATTTGGCGGCGGAACTGGACTGGCCAGACCACGTACTTAAGGTCCTGTATCGTAAAGGCCTCAATGATGACTTAAAACACCAGCTAGCAATGACAGATGTACCGCCTACATGGGCCAAGTTGGTAAACCTCTGCTGTCAAATAGACGACCGGCTGACGGAGAGGCAACGGGCACGACGGCAAGAAACCAGTTGGGTATGGCTGGTACACCCCTCAGGGGTCCTTCCAGGGACAAGCGAAAGTCGGCGGCCGGATACTCCCAAGCCCATGCAGTTGGGCGCTTCTAGAGGACCACTCACGGCACAAGAAAAAGAGAGATGGCGAGTAGCACGACTGTGCTTTTATTGTGGGGACCCGGGGCACTTCTCTCGAGAGTGTCCACAACTACCTCCAGGGCGGCGGGGGGCGGGAAACGAAAAGGGCCGGGGCGGGCAGGGGGAACCCTGGTAGGAAGCCTTACCCCTTCCCACCTATACGGTGCTTGTCTCCAGCCTCGAACAGATCATTTGTGTGTGCCCCTGGCCCTGAAATTATCCACGACCCGCACTCTGGTAGTTTGGACTCTCATTGATTCCGGGGCGTCAGGGAACTTTATCGATGAAGACTTCGTGCGACGATACGACATCCCCATGAGAAGCAAGAAATACCCCGAGACGGTTTATTCCATAGATGGGTCCCCCTTGCGGTCCGGCCCCATCTATTATCACACCAGTGTACTGCGGGCCACCATGGGCACGCACCAAGAGGAACTTGCCTTAGATGTAGTCTGCACCCCTGCCTTCCCTGTGGTGTTGGGGATTCCCTGGTTGCAAACCCACAACCCGGGAATTGATTGGCAACAACGGCATGTAACGTTCAATGCACCCTCCTGCCGGCTACACCTCCAGGCGAGGCCTACAGCCATGACAGAGTCTAGGACAATAGGACTATTAAATTCCGCGTCGGCCACCTTACTCCATCAATACCGAGACCTCCAAGCAGCCTTCCGGGAACAAGATGCGTTGGAATTACCTCCTCATAGGGAGTATGATTGTCCCATTGATCTCCTGCCACAAACGTCGCCACCGTATGGAAAGATTTACGCGTTATCAGGCCCCGAATTACAAACCCTTAAGGGGTATATAGATGGCAACCTTGCAAAAGGATTTATTCGTCCCTCTAACTCCCCCGCAGGGGCACCCCTGTTCTTCATCCCAAAAAAGGACGGGGGCTTATGTCCGTGTATAAATTATCGCGGGCTAAACGCCATCACGATCAAGAATCGCTACCCCCTACCACTGATTCCCGAATTATTGGACAGGCTACACGGCGCCTCCAATTTTACAAAATTAGACCTGCGAGGGGCCTATAATTTGCTAAGGATACGAGAGGGCGACGAGTGGAAAACGGCCTTCCGCACCAGGTATGGTCTGTTTGAATACCTGGTGATGCCCTATGGCCTGGCCAACGCGCCGGCCACATTCCAACACCTGATAAATGACATATTTCGAGACGTCTTGGACCTCTATGTCGTCGCCTACTTAGATGACATTTTGGTCTTCTCCCAGACCGTCGAGTCAAATGTGCAACATGTGCGAACGGTACTAGCCCGTCTTATACAAAATAAACTGTACTGTAAAATAGATAAATGTGCCTTCCACCAACAAGTGGTTCCCTTTCTGGGGTTCATTGTGTCCCCGCAAGGAATCAGCATGGACCCCGAAAAAATTCGCGCTATTTTAGCATGGTCCCCGCCTCCGGCCGTCAAACCGCTACAGCGATTTTTGGGGAGTGCGAATTATTATCGCCAGTATATTCCCCGCTATGCACACTTGATGGCCCCCCTAACTAAGTTACTAAAAAAGGGAGCGGCATACCACTGGGGTTCAGAACAGCAACAGGCCTTTGATGAAATTAAAGATGCATTAACCAAGGCCCCCATATTGCAGCACCCTGACTTCGCCCTCCCCTTCATTGTGGAGACAAACGCTTCTAGCGTAGCCCTCGGGGCCATGCTATCGCAACAACCAGCAGGAAACAGCATTCCCTTACCTTGTGCCTTTTACTCCAGGCAACTTTCAGCGGCGGAGAGGAATTATACCATTCTGGACCGGGAATTGTTAGCCATTAAAGAGGCCTTTGACAATTGGTGACATTATTTAGAAGGTGCAAGCTACCCGATTCAAGTGATAACCGACCACAAGAACCTTGTCTATCTACAGACGGCCCGGATAATGAATGCCCGACACGCCCGGTGGGCCCTTTTTTTTGCCCGGTTTGTCTTCCAGGTATCCTATCGGCCCGGTAAGAGCAACGTCGTTGTGGACGCCCTATCCCGATACCCGGAAACAATGTCAGAACCTGCGCACCGAGGGGAATTAATCTGGAGGTCCCAAAAGGTGACTGCTGCTGGAATCACCCTACAACAGTTTCAACGCCTTACGCAGAGGGACCCTCTCCTGTCAGGGAAATCAGCATCCGTACTAACCCAAGGGCATGAGGCCTGTCCTAATGCGGTGATCGTTCCGACAGCCGCATGACAGGAAATCTTGAAAGCTCATCACAATGCACCTCTGGCAGGACACCCGGGACAACGGCGTACCCTACAATTATTACTGAGACACTTTTGGTGGCCCACAATGAAAAAGGACGTACTGACATATGTGCGAGGGTGTAAAATGTCCGCGTTAATTAAGACCCCATGGGCGAAGCCCTTGGGTCTCCTCCAGTTGACCTCCTTGCCACAAGGGCCTTGGCAACAAATCAACATGGATTTCATCGTCGAACTCCCCCCCGCTAGAGGTAACACTGTAATATTAGAATCTTGTCTCCTTCTTCACCTCCAAGATAGACAAGATCCGCCTCGACATTGCTTCCCATTCCTCTCTTCCCACTCCCACCCCTCTCCCTCCTCCCCCTCCTTCTCTCATTTCCTCCTTCTCCCCTGCCTCCCTTAAGGAAATCTCCTCTCTGCTCGCCTCCTCCAACCCTTCCACTTGCCCCCTTGATCCCATTCCTTCCCGCCTCCTCACCTCCATTACTCCCACTGTCGCCCCTTCCTTCCTGCACATCATCAACCTCTCCCTCTCTACTGGCTCTTTCCCTTCTGCCTTCAAACATGCCACAGTCTCTCCTATTCTCAAAAAGTCCACTCTTGACCCCTCTGACCCTTCTAGCTATCGTCCTGTCTCACTCCTTCCTTTTGCTTCCAAGCTGCTTGAACGTGTTGTCTACTCCCGCTGCCTTGACTTCCTATCCTCCAACTCCTCCCTTGACCCCCTCCAATCTGGCTTCCGCCCCCTTCATTCTACTGAAACTGCTCTCGCTAAGATCACCAACGATCTTCTGGTGGCTAAATCTAAACGTCTCTATTCCATTCTTGTCCTCCTTGATCTCTCTGCTGCCTTCGATACTGTTGACCACTCACTCTTGCTGGATTCCCTTCACTCCCTTGGCTTTTGTGGCTCTGTCCATAACTGGTTCTCCTCCTACCTCTCTGACCGCTCCTTTAATGTGTCTCTCTCCAACTCCGCCTCCTCCTCCTTCCCCCTCTCAGTTGGTGTTCCTCAAGGCTCTGTTCTTGGCCCTCTCCTCTTCTCGATCTATACCTCATCCTTAGGCAAACTCATTGCCTCCCATGGCTTCCAATACCACCTCTATGCTGATGACACTCAACTCTATCTCTCTACTCCCTCTCTCTCTCCCTCTGTTCAAGCTCGTCTCATCAACTGTCTCTCTGACATCTCTACCTGGATGTCTCAACGTCAACTCAAACTCAACATGGCTAAAACTGAACTCCTTATCTTCCCCCCTCATCCTTCCTCTCCTTCCTCACTGTCAATAACTATTGATGGAGTCACCATCCTGCCTGTCCCCCAAGCCCGTAGCCTAGGCTTCATCTTTGACTCAGCCCTTTCTTTTAAACCCTACATTGACTCTGTTGCTAAATCCTGTCGCTTCTCCCTCCATAACATTGCTAAGATTCGCCCTTTTCTCTCTGTCTCGTCTGCCAAAACTCTTGTTCATGCTCTGGTCATCTCTCGCCTCGATTACTGTAACCTCCTTCTCACTGGCCTTCCCCGGTCTCACCTTTCTCCCCTCATCTCTGTCCAAAACTCTGCTGCCAGGGTCATCTACCTCGCCAGTCGCTTCGACCATGTGCAGCCCCTCCTCTCTTCGCTTCACTGGCTTCCCCTTCCTGAACGAATCCTGCACAAGCTCCTAGTCTTCACCTATAAAGCTCTTCACAACCTTGCTCCCCCCTACCTCTCTGCACTTATCGCCCTCCATACTCCAGCCCGTGCACTTCGCTCCTCCTCTGTCCCTTCTCTCACCCTTCCACGCCTTCCCTGCTCCCCTAAGCGCCTTCGTCCCTTCTCACTTGCTGCCCCCCATGCCTGGAACTCCCTCCCTGTCCACATCCGCCTTGCCCCCTCCCTTCATACCTTCAAATCTCTCCTTAAAACTCACCTCTTTCGCTCTGCTCTGTCTGACTCTTTATCCTGCTGAGCCACTATTCCTATACCTACGATCGGTTTACCCTTATCCTTGCAACATGGACCTGCCTGCTGTCATTCTCATCGTAACCAAGCCAAGTACGTGCACTTGAGACCTCGCATCTTCATGAATGTTAGACCCCTTGTCTCTCCCTCTGTTCCCCTTCCTATGTCTCTCCCCCAGCTCCTGTCGCTCAGATTGTAAGCCCTAGGGGCAGGGACCGTGTCTATTTTATTACTTTGTAAAGTGCCATGTACACTGCTGGTGCTATATAAATGTTTGTTAATAATAATAATAATAATAGTGGTTGTGGATCAATTCACAAAAATGGCGCACTTCGTTCCATGTAAGAAGTTACCCACGGCATCACAAACCGCGATGCTCATTCTGCAAAATGTGATCAAACTTCATGGCCTCCCTTCTGTCATCGTTTCAGATCGAGGCTCACAATTTATTGCACGATTCTGGAAGGCATTATTTACCGCAGTACAAGTCCGTCTGGCCCCTACCACTGCTTATCACCCACAAGCTAACGGGCAAGCGGAACGAACCAACCAGTCACTAGAACAATATTTACGCTGTTACGTTGATTATCTTCAGGATGATTGGGTAGATTATCTAGCTCTAGCAGAATTTGCATATAATAACGCCCCTCACGCCTCTATAGGGACGTCGCCCTTTCATGTCAATTATGGATATCATCCTCGCCTCTTGTTACCAGACCTCCCGTCCGTGTCCATTCCCGCGGCAGGGGCAATGTTACAAGTATTGCACGAGTGTCACGATCATGCCCGGGCCATGCTCCAGAAGGCCCGCCAACAGTATAAACGTGCCGCCGATCGTCACCGCCAGCCCGCCCCAACGTTCGCCCCCGGAGACCTGGTGTGGATTGATCGGCGGCACTACCCGTCCCTCCGACCCTCCGCAAAGTTGGACCTCAGGTATATGGGACCATTTCCCATCCACCACCAGGTAAACCCTGTCACCTACCATGTTTCGCTGCCTCCCCGTGTCCATTGTCACCTGGTGTTCCACATGTCCCTCCTCAAACCTGTTTACCCTCCCCCCTTCCCTGATCCTTCCCCGCCTGCGCCCCTGGACAGTGTTGAGGCATTACCAGAGTATGAGGTTAAGGCGATTCTAGATGCCCGTCGTTATCAGGGTACACTCCAATACCTTGTGGATTGTAAAGGCTATGGAATTGCAGAACGCTCTTGGGAGAGCACCGCGGATGTTCACACACCCCAGCTGGTGCACACATTCCATCGCCATTTCCCCACTAAGCCCCGTCCTGGGGGGGGCCCTTGGGGGGGTACTGTCAGGAGCCAACGAGTGTGGGGCCAGAGGAGGAGGAGGCCAGGGGAACAGGGACACATAGCAAGAAAAGCGGCCAGGCCGCGGCGTTCCCCGCCAGCCCGGGAGGCACCGCCCACACGTAGCCAGAGGGCAGGGCCGGCAACAGCGTCACGATGCTCAGAGCACCTGCAACGCGAGCCGCAACAGACAGAGACAGTAAGCTTAGGGGAAGCACAACCGGGCCAGGGAGTACCGCTGACGAGCAACCCAGCTGGGGAAACAAGGGCGGGGCCAGGAATAGCGCCGCGACGCTCCGAGCGTCTGCGCCACAGGGCAGGGCCAACCGCAACAGTACTTAAGGAGGGACAGGCTCCTCAGGGCGGTGCCGGTGAACAGCATAGCTGTGAGACTGGCCCCCAGCGTTGGAGTGGTGAACGAGGAGATACAGAGAAGGAGAGTGAGCGCGAGTGGTGGTGTGTGCGTGGAGTGGCGTGAGTGAGTACGAGTGCGTGGGGGGCACAGGGGCAAGAGCATAGTATGGATGGGAGGTGTGTGGGATAGTGTGGCGAGCACTGTATTCCTCTCTCGGGTCCTGTGAAACCCCCCCCCGTCTGTGTGTGTGTTGCCACCTGTTCCCTTCCCCGCATCCCTGGAGCCTTCCCCCCCCAGCCTCACTACTCCCCTCACATCGTGCTATTATTACCCATCCCTTATTCTTACGTTATGTGTGTGTGGGTACAACGGGGATAGGAGCTGTGATTACAGCCCCACGCCCAGCGGGGGCAATCCTCAGGGCCTTGCTGGTTCCCCCCCAATGATGAAATAGGCCATGTCTCTCTCAGAGAGGTTATGGGCCCTATACAAAGCTGAGGGGTGTCTTTCACACATTCAAGGATTGTCCCCGCGAAGGCCTGGGCTCGAGGGCAGGAGTTACCAGAAAAGGTCTGCTAGGTACCATCTTTCCCCCCTCCATACCTCCCTACCCTCACACCGTGTGGACATCCAGTTGGGTCTCTACATGCATGATCCCTTCGAGACATACTACCTGATCGCCCACTACATGTCCATGCTGGGGTACCGCTGGGGCTTGATCCATTGGCCCCACCTGGTTCACCAGGTGGGGCACCCAGGCCCTGGGCTCGCAGTGGCCCCCAGTGGCAGTCTGTGACTCCCTGTGCTCCTCCTGGTCCCCCTGGTGTCCTGCCCCCATGCGGGCTCCCGCCCCAGTCCGGGGGGGGCTGGTCCCCGCTGCCTGCTCCCGTCCTGATGTCTCTGCCGTGCTGTGGTGCCGCCTGCTTCATGGGGTGCTGCTGCCCCTGCCTGTGGCCCAGGGCCCCCTCTGGGCCCCACCCCCGGTATGCCTGCACCCCTTGGCCCCCCTCCGTGGTTGCCCTCCCTAGTTACTGGTGCGGCGCTCTGCGTGGACTCTCTGACCCGCCCGTGTCCAGCTACCTGTCCACACCCGCCAGCGCTGCCACCTGCTGCATGGCCCCCCTCCTTCTTGGGTGCTTGTGTGACCTGGGGGTTCAGGCACCCCCGGACTGGGTCGCCATGCTTCCACTGGGGGGGTGCGTGTCCTTGGACCTGCAGCAAGGCTCTGTCTGTCCTGGCAGACTTCCATCTGCCCCTTTGTGACTGTGGGGTCTCCGTGTTCCTCCTGGATCGTCTCCGCCTGGCTCTCTGTGCATTGCGGGCCCCCATTGTGCCTTGGTCCCGGGGTCCTTCCCCCCCTTTCCAAGACTGCCTGTGTTTCTGTGGGGGCACCTATGTGGACTGTGCTGCTGTGGGGGTGGGGGTTGCTTTAGCCTGTGTCCTGACCTGACCCTTTGCAGTTCCCCCCCTCTTCCATTTCCCCCCCTGCTACCATTGTGCCTTGTGTGTTTTCTGGGCACCCGTGCCCCCCTTCCTGACCTTTCCCTTGTGTGTGTGTGTGCCCGGGCATGTGGTCGTGCTGTGTGTTCTGCTGTGCCTCTGCTGTCTGTGTGCCTACTGTGTGTGGTACCTGTCAGCCTCTTCTCCCTCTTCCCCCCTCCCTTCCCGTTTCCCTTGTGTGGGCGTTCCCCTTTTGTGCCTTTTGGCTTCATTTGCCCTCAAGCGGCCATGTCTGTGTCCCGCCCCCGCCCGGTGGCTTCTGGGAGTTTTGGCCACAGCTGGGGATCGGCGTCACGTCTGTTGCACTGCCCCGATCCGTGATCTGTTGGCTCGATTCCCGGTTGTGGTCCTGGTCCCGTCACGTCTGTTTGGGGCTTTTCTTCACCCCGCGGGGTGGTTGTTTTGTTCACCCCCACTGGGAATCCACTGTGGTGAACCGCCCACCCGTAACATCTGAAATCACCCAGTGAATTACGGTCAATTCCATAGCGGGGCCAAAGCGCCCTGCATGTCTGTTCGGAGGCCGCCAGATGTTCACCAAAGTCAATACCCACATGGGGTCAAAATCAACCACGCTTCTGGAGCTCCCCATGGGACAATCTCCAAAAACGTGGTAAAAGAGATTCCCAACGGGAAACAACAAGAAGTAATGTCTGAACGGCAACCACTGGCCGAAACCAAAGAAAATGATTCCCAGCCAGGGACAAAGCACTCAGTATCACTGCCAGGCAACCAGCAACAACACAGACCATGGAGGAAGATTTAAAGGGCACACGACAGCAGCCGGCACGCGCCACCCCGGCACCTACCGGGTGCTTTGACCACGGCCCAGCTTGGGATCAGCGTAATGTCTGTTGCATTGCCCTGGGCCGTGGTCTGGTGGTCTGATTCCCTGCCGTGGTCCCAGTTCCGTCATGTCTGTTCGGGGCTTTCCTTGACCACGGGGGGTGGTTGATCTGTTCACCCCTGCCGGGAATCCAGTGTGCTGAATCGGGACTGCGTAATGTCTGAAATCACCCATTATTGCAACAACAAAAACAACAAATAATAATTATGAAAATAGAAACAAAAATCACATTTACATTTTGGAATAAAGGTGAAAAACTGAAAAACGTATTTCTGACTATACTTTTTTGTTTCGTATTCAATTCTGATAACACTTTGGTGGATTGTACCACCAATGGAGGGCACTATGTGTACCAGTTTTCAAAACAATTAAATAAAGGGATCTGATTTTAAAAGCAATTGAAAGTTGTGGTTTTAAGAAAAGTTCCATACACTTTCATGGTTACAACTTCTTTATCTTCCATCTAATGTACATGCATCCTGTACATGTTATGTCCTTTCACAAGCTTAACAATTCTGCCAATTTTCAAAATGATTGAATAAAGGGTCTTGATGGTATAAGATGTTAACTTGAAAATATATTTCCAGCTGTAACATTTGTATATTCCATCCTGTTTACAAGTCATTTGGTAGGAATGTATCCCAAACCTTCCCTATTATCTCTGAAAAACTACAGTACAATAAGATAAAGGGACCCAATTGTATAAGCAATTGAAGTTGTACCACTGAAGACCATTATTCCAAGAAATAGCAGCACATACAGTGCCAGTCAGAGGCAGGCACCAGGCATGTCAGGGGGAGGGAGGGAGGATGTAGGAGGGAGGATTTGTAGCAACTCATAAGACTGAAAGACAAATTCACTGACCAATTACTGCATGCGTCTAGCTTTACAGGACCAATCGGTAGTGGCTTCGAGGCGGCCATAGGGAGCGGCCTTCAGGCGGGCATAGAAGGAACATAACTGGGACTTTGGAGATAGCATCCCAGAAATCAGGAGACATAGCTGGCCCATTATAATCACAATCAGATCCTGCAGCACTGTGACACAGGACATAAGAGAATCTCTATTGGCTCTTTCCTAAACAGATGCTTCTGACTTCCCAGTAACAAGTGGGGGAGAGATTTTGGCATGGTCACAGCACAGAATGAGGATATTTGGTTGACATTTCTGCTTACCAATTGGAATCACAAACCGATCTTATACCACAGTGACATGTAAGAGAATCCCTGGCATAGGCTCCTTCTCTGCATCTGCTGTGCAGGCATATAAAATTGGGACCCTTTATCACATATTTCTGATATGTGGCAGAGATTATCTTGAAAGTGTGATATACATCCCTGCAAAAGTTCATGTACACTGGTTGGACTACAAAGATGTTACAGTCAGACATACATTTATAATTTAATTGCTTATACCACCAGGACCCGTTATCCAATCCTTCTGAAAGTTGGAAGAGATAGTAAATATAGGAAGGGGTGTAAATGTGCTGTGTTTCATCTACATTAAATTTGGGGCAAAGAAGTTACAGCTAAAAATGTGTATGAAGCTCTTTTCAAAATAATATAATTCAACAGCTTATAAAATTGGCTTCCTTTATCCAATATTGTTGGAATTTGGTACACTTAATGTCTTCTATTGTAGATATAATCACTCCATCTTCCAGCCAAATATAATGAAAAACAAAAAAAGTACAGCTGCAAATGTGTTTTTCATTAAAACCAATGGAAAACGAAAGCATAAATGAAAACAACAATTTGATATGTATGAAAAAAAACCCGACAGATTTAAATAACTAAAACAAAAAATGAAAGCAAAAACAACATAGGGTCCTAGTGCACACCACTATGAGAGACTATTCCTTCTCTAATTAGCAAATTGCATTATGCTTGATTTGCACTTTTGTTTGTTTTTTGACAGTGCAATCAGCTGATCGTCCCTCAGAATACCTTTCTCACCCAGGAGAACTAAGACTTGCTATTTTTTCCTCCAGGTGTAAAATAATGCTACTTGGAACCCAAGTCTCAATATTATTGTCATTTCTTGGATCCTGGACTCACAAAATTTGTGATAAAAGTGTGAGAATCTCAGGTTTGTTTTTGTTTTTAAAGTAAGTTTTTAGTCCTTTTTAGATGAAAGCTTTGCACCCTAGAGACTCAAATACAAACAAAGAAGCCCCCACCACAAATTTTATTTTTAAAATCTTAAGATAATCTCACAATTTTAAAGATCTCATGAGTTTTGAACAGATGAGTTTGGCTATCCTGCTATTTAGTGTACACATTAAGGATGTGTTTGCACAAGAGCTATGGGCCCAATCCACCGTGACAAACAGCTGATTGGGGGAGGAGTGGCCCAGAGGAGTGCCCATGCATGCTCCTCTGGGCCCCTCTTTCCCAATCAGATGTTTGTCAGGGTGGGTAGAGGACCGTTCATGTGCTCCTCCGGGCTCCCCCTCCCCCCAATCAGTCCACCTGGACTGTGATTCTTCCCCGGCTGTGGTGTGGCCACTACCGATGAGTGATGGAGATAAGACTATTACTATTAATAGTATTATACATTACTATTATACTATTACTATATAATAGTATTATACTATTACTATTAATAGTAATAAGACCATTACTATTGATAAGAACCCAAAGATCTATTATTCAGTATCAAAAGGGCAGGGCAGAATACTGGACTTGGGGCCTAATCCTAAAGTTCGTATACTGACCTGCTGTGTGAGCTTTCCTTGTTTCATTCTGCCTCCAAACATAACCGCTTTCATGCTGGGTCAGACCAATGGTCCATTCGGCCCAGTATCCTGTCTCTGAAAATGGCCAATGCTGGATGCTTTGCGGAAGAGTACAAAGCAGGGCAATTATAGAGTGTTCACTCCCAAATCCTTGCAATCAGAGGGATCTGGTAGGGCCATCCCTGTCAGGTCTCTAGGAGCTGATGCTGTGTCTGTCAGTGGCTGGCTGTTCCCAGTCTCCCTGAGGAGGTGGAGCTGCCTGCAGTGGATCCAGTTTCAGGCTCCTTTGGCAGCAGTGAATAAATGTGGGGTTGTGTTTGGGTCCCCAGTGCAGGCCGCAATCACCTTGACTCCTCTCTATTGCTTAGTCCCTCTCAGGCTCATCATGCTGCATAAGTCTCAAACACTAGGCAATGGCTCAGTGAGAGAAGAACTTATTCCATCACATCTCCTTTTCCTTTTCTTCCCCCACAAACCAGTTGTCAGTGTGTGGTCAACCAGAAATACTCCCTTCATGCCTTCCCCTCATCTCCCTCACACCAATCACATGGTCAGAGTGGATAGAAAGCAATCTAGACAGAGTCACTGCTTCCAAATGTATATACAACATGTGCACTGGGGCAGTCCTAGCACCCCAGTGCTGCCACTGATGCCCCTTCAGTGCATTTCCCTCCATTCCTGAGGGGAGGAGGCGGAAAAGAGGCTGCCCATGTCCCCCTCATCATGGGGTGGCCTCCTTAGAGAGTGAGAAAGAGAGACCTCCTTCTCCCCATCCTGCTGAGTGAACCTGGATGTCAGGTCCCGGGCGTGAACCCTTGGCCTTGGGATGCAGGAGAGGCGCCTTTGGGCCCTGCGCCACCTGGTGGACTTGTTCACCTCCCGCATTTCTCCTCCTACAGATTTCCGTAGGCTTCCCTTCCCGGGGTCTCTTCCCCTTTCCTTCCTTGGGGAGAGTGATCCTTCCCCCATCCTGGCCTCCCTGTTACCCTGGCCCCGTGACAGATTGCTCCACCAAATATACCCCTCTTCCCTTCCCTCAACCCCTCATGGACTAAGGTGATCCACAGAGACTCTGCGGTGTGGATCTTTAGTTGTTGTGTTGCTAGTTTCCATCAGACCAAACTTGCACCCCAGTCCAGGACAAGCATGATGAGTACTGGATCTTCCTCTCGACAAACCCCTCCCGTTCCCTGGAAATGGGCATCCTATCAAGAGGTAGAATCATTTTTGCAGCATGAGTCTGGAGCCCTCGATCCATCCCCAATAATGTGGGGTGTGCACCGTCAGGTGCTGTTGTATTTAGCACAAGAGAGGAAGGCCACCTTGGTCATGACCCTAGACACCTCTCGTAGGGCTGGCCCACAGAATACAGGCAAGCGGTTAACTCCCATGCCCCACAACACGTGGGCTTCTGGGGTTCTTTGGGAGGACCCATGTATTGATTCGGATGAGGAAGGCACATGGGAAGGCGTGAGCACTGATGAAGCAGATGGGTCTGAGGTAGAAGGACTGGACGATGGATATGTAGGCCTAGCTGACCCGGGTCTTACCCCATGCTACCAGACATTCTCCCCAGAGACAGATGCTCCGATGACAACCCTGGAACAGGTACAGCCCCCTGTCCAGGCACAGGCAACCCAGGTTGCCCCTGGGAATTAAATTTCAAACCCTGCCCTGGCCACCTTTTTCCAGTTATGGAGGGCCCAGGTGACTGCTGGATATGCCAGGAATATCCCCGGGCAACCGACCTGCGGTGGTGATGACTCATCAAAAGCCCCCCTTGACATTGATAGCCCATCCTCCGGACCCGGGATACAGACAAAGGCCCCTCCACTGATAGCATCGCCTCCCTGGGTGACCTTTAAGGCACAACATTGCAAGGCCCCGCCATAGGTGCCCGTGATAGCCCATCCTTGGGAGCTGGGACCCTGACAAAGATCCTTCCGCCGATACTATCACCGCCCCGGATGGCCTTTATAGGCATAACACTGCAAGGCCCTGCCATGGGTGCCCATGATAGTCGGTCCTTGGGAGACGGGAGACGTACAAAGACCCTTCCACTGATAGCATCACCTCCCCGGATGGCCTTTTCAGGCACAACATTGCAAGGCCCCGCCGTGGGTGTCCGAGACCCCTCAACATCATCAGTGTTGTGCCTTGGGGGAGTAGCAAGTCCAAGGGGGCCATCGGCTGCACCTGTAGTTACGTCCGTGCGAGTCACTGTATGCCGCCTTCCGCAGAAGACATCGCTCCATGTCTCATCATGGTTGTCTAAGGCTCCAGGCCTTGGGCACGGCCATCCACTAGCCCGATGGGAGTCCGACCAGGACTCTTGGGGATGCATATCCTGCTCCTTGGATACGCGTCCAGTTCACCACTAATTGGAGGCTTCTGTAGCTCCCTGTGCTACCACCCTGGACAACAAGGAGTCCGGTCCTGCGGGACTACCCCCAGCCTGGTGTCTCTCAACAGTCCTCATTGGTGGAACCTGATGTCGCAGGCGGCATGACACCAAGGGCTTCTTGGTCCCAAGTCCCCGGTTCCAGAGAACCCGCAGGATGACCATGGCAGGCGATACCTATTCTTCAGGATGACATGTCCTTGGTGTCCTCAATTGTGCCCCTAACCTCATTAAGAGACACCGCCACCCAGCCCTCACCAGCAACTGTGCCATCCAAACCTGCGGAACAGCCTCCATCAGCCGGTCTTTCCCCCAAGGTTGCTACTCGGCACGTGTCGATCGTTGCACCACCAGAGACTGCTCCCCAGCCCCCACTAGCAGTCCTGTCTCCGCCCATTTTGGCCCGGCCCCCACCGGTAGCCCCCCCACCAGCACTGACTACTCAGTCTCTGCCAGCAGCCCTGCCACCAGAGGTTGCTGCCCGGCCACTACTAGTGACTCTGCCACCAACCAGTACTGCCAGGCCTCCATCGGCTGCCCCGCTACCAGGGATTGGGGTTCGGCCCCCACCAGCAGTCCACCCACCAAAGACTGTGGCCCTAACCCTGTCGGCACCCCTACAGGTTGGCAGTGTCATACAACCCATACCTTCCCCTCTTTATTGTTCTGTACCCCCCACCTCTCCTTTCTCATCTCCTACTTGTTGGGTCTCTCCTCTATGCCCTGTTCCCTTTCCCACCAGCCCTGTGTTTCGTGCCCCGCCACCTTGGCTGCTCATCCTACCCATATTATGTGTACTTCATAGTACCCAGATGCAGCTCCAAGCCCTCACCTCACTTTTCCAAGCTATCTTATGCCCCTTCCAGTTTACCCCCTGATGTGTTATGTCACATAACAGAAGAGTTTCTGTGGGTGCCCTGCTGGATCATCGGTTATGCGTCAGGAGTCTGGGGGGGGGCTTGGAGGGGGGTACTGTCAGGTCCCGGGTGCGAACCCTTGGCCTTGGGATGCGGGAGAGGTGCCTTTGGGGCCTGCATCACCTGGTGGACTTGTTCACCTCCCGCATTTCTCCTCTGTATGCCTTCCCCTGTCTTACTGCCCTTTGCATGGCTGCACCCTCTCCCAGCTGGGGCTTGTTTCCCTAGCCTGCGCCCACTCAGCTTCCTGATTGGCCACAGATGGTAGTTAAACACTGATGTGGCCTCAGGAAGCTGGTGGAGCAACGTCTCACACCCGCCCTAAGGTTTGATGCTTGGCCTTGTAGCAAGTGCCTCTTCTCCTGCTGTGTGTTTTGCCCTTTATCACGGTTCCCCTTATAGTCTGCATTTGCTTCCCCCGCTCTGGTTCCCTAGCCTCTTGTTTCTTGTTCCCTGTTGTTCCCTTCATCCCTGTTGCTCCCCTGCTTTGGTTCTCTAGCCCCCTGTCTTTTGCCCCCTGTTGTTCCCCTTGTCCCTGTTGTGCTCTCCCAGCTCTGGTTCCCTAGGCCTTTGTCTCTTGTTCCCTGTTGCTCCCTTCATCCCCCTGCTCCGGTTCCCTACGCTCTGTATCTTGTTCCTTGTTGTTCCCCGCGTCCCTGTTGTGCCCCAGCTTTGTTTTCCTAGCCCCCCCCCCGTCTCTTGTCCCCTGTGGTTCCCCTTGTCTCTGGTGCCCCCCAGCTCTGTTTCCCCTAACCCATCAGCTCCAGTCCCTTGTTGTTCCCCCTCATTCCCATGGTTCCCCCCACTCTGACTCCTTAACCCCTTGGCTCTTGTCCCTTGTGGTTCCCCTTGTCCCCGTGGTTCCCCCCACTCTGGCTCTTTAGTCCCTTGGTTCTTGCCCCTTGTTATTCCCCTCATCCCCATTGTTCTCCCTGCTCTGGTTTCCTACCCCCTTGTCTCTTGTACCTTGTTGTTCCCTTGTTCCCTGGGGCTTCCCTTGTTCCTCGTCGCCCCTATTATATTTCTCTCTTCCTTGGGGAGGATCTTGGTGTGTGGGTCTTCAGTCTGCTCCTTGACCTCAATGATGAATCAGACCCTCTCTGACATAGGCTTCTAGGCCTCAAGATGAGAGCAGGCTCTGGAGACTCCGAGATGCTCTGAGAGGTCCATTTCGCCTACCGACTTCCGTAGGCTTCCCTTCCCGGGGTCTCTTCCCCTTTCCTTCCTTTGGGAGCGCAGTCCTTCCCCCATCCTGACTCCCCTGTTACCCTGGCCCCGTGACACTGGAGCTCCAGGGAGCCACCTCAGGTCAGCAAGCAGGGGGTGTTCAGAGCCAGCACCTGTTACAGATCCAAGATGCTCACTGATCACCAGTCAGTTTCTTAAAGAGCTTGAGTTTGGCTTAAAAAAGCATGAGATTGATTATTTAAAAAAATTAATATTGAGACATTTTGTTTTTTTCTGGACTTTCACACTTGTAGTTGTGTTGACATGCTTTTCCTTATTCTGCAACCATAAGGACTACTGATTTATTTTACAAAAAAAGAAAAGTAAGCTTGATTTCTCATTTTATTGTACCCACCAGCAGTGCTTCACTTCCCTCCCTACACAATTCAGTTCAATTTATTTTATTATGCGTGGCCAAAGGTCATTGCAAAGATACACAGACAAGGGAGAAAAAAAAAAACCCCCAATAAATTCACATAAAAAAGAGAAGGTAAAATACAAAAAATAAAAATATATTAAGGTAAGGATACAATATACAGAGAATCCTATGATTCTCCAAAGAATCCACTAAAAATCATAAGGCCATATCCAATATCATCCAGTGTCATAACTCAAATCGTAAAAGTCTCCAATCAGCGGTTTATATTCCAAGAAGTGTTTCCGCAACATGAAGACTTCAATCAAAAAATGGACCAACTCTCTAATCAATTGGGGAGAAGGGCTAGTCAAAAGAAGGCTCAACAAACATGAGTCTGAGCACCCAGAAAATTTAGTAAGAAAAGAATACAAATATTTTACCATAATATGGTCATATAGATGACAGCTAAAGAGAATATGTTCAGATGTTTCAACTGAAAGCTGATGAAAAGGGCACAAGCGGTCAACAAATGAGATTCTGCTGAAACGCCCTTCCAAAACCTTAGAAGGAAGAGAATTAAAACGGACACACAGAATAAGATATTTCCCTCTAACTGCAATTTGTGACTTTAAATAGTCTACCATATCCCCCAAAGCAGGAGTCCACTGTGAATAGCCTACCATGTGGGAAGAATGTCTTATATCAGCTAACTCATTCTGCCTCTCAATATCCCTTGATTGCTGAAGGATCTCTCTTTTTTGGCAGATCTAAAATCTTTACTCTCCAGGTAAGATTGGGAAAACCCCATCCCTCCCTACCCTGATGGCCCACTTCTCCCCAGTACCTGGTGCCTCTTGTTGAAATTGTATTTAAAGAGGAATTCAGCCTTTCAGCTATTTTTGTGTAGTCATTTATACCCCTACCTTACCTTATTTTACCCTAGGCAGTGCTGCACACAAACACTTTATTTTCTTTGCTCTGGACAACGTTTTTATGTTGTCCGTTACTCACCTGCAAGTCTATTCATTAATTTTATTATATTATATTTTATTTTATTTTATTTTATTAAAAACTCTTATACCCTGCCCTTTCCAACCACAGGTGGCTCAGGGCAGCTTACAACAATAAAACAAAACAACAATAATAATTCAATTAAAATTCAATTAAAATACAACATAATATAACACACACACCCCATCGTACCATCTCCCTCTCCCTCCCTCCCTCCATCCCATCCCATCCCTCCCTCACCCATTCCCTCCACCAAATGCCTGGCAGAACAGCAAGGTTTTACAAGCCTGACGAAAAGTCAGCAGGTCTGGGGCCAGGCGAGGCTTCTCCAGGAGGGACTTCCATAGCTGAGGTGCGGCCATCAAGAACGCCTTCTTCATAGTAGCTCCCCAATTTACTCAGGGGATCTCCAAGAAGGTGCCCCCAGAGGACTGCAGGGGATGATCCAGGACCTGGGGAGTGAGGTGGTCCTGAAGATAGGTCAGGCTGAGGCCGTGAAGGGCTTTAAAGATAAAAAAGAACACCTTGAGTCAGGCCCAGAAGAAAATAGACAGCCAGTGCAGAGAATGGAGCACTGGTGTAATGTGCTTCCAGTGACCTGACCCTGTAAGGAGCCGGGCCGCTGCACTCTGCACCAGTTGCAGCCTCCGAACCATCAACAAGGGTAGCCCCACATAGAGCGCATTGCAGTAGTCCAGTCTCGAGGTAACAAAAGCATGAATGAGGCATATGTGCATAAAACCAGTCAATTATGGCCTCTCAGAATGTTTAGGCCTGAGACAAAATAAATGCTTGACTTTCTTCCTGCTATGGGCAGTGCTATTCCTAGAGTCCTCTTTTACACAGATAAATGTGGAGAAGTTGTGTGTGTGTGTGTATAAGAAAGAAATAGATTCATGTAGAAAGGTGTCAAGGGACATCATAGAAACACAAGTAAGCTAACTCAACAAGACAGTTCAAGGATTGTGCAACACAGGTTGATTAGAGAACAGTCACTTACTCTATTGTATTTTAATCTCTATCAAGCGAATATCTTGTAGGGAAGATTTACAGATGACAGTTTATAGATTTTCATACTTGTGGATCATCTTCAAAATTAAGCATCTTCAGTTGTTTTCTGAAAAGTAGGCTGAATTTATTTAGATGTGTAAATAGAATGAAGTGAGATGAAACCCTGGCCTGTTGCAGCCAATGGAAATTTGGAAATGGCTTCTGCAGCTCAAATAGAAAGGAAACTTGACAATCAGAAATTCAAGCCTGGTTTAGAGGGGGTGGAAATTGGTGAAGCTTGAGATCTTTTCCAACCTATGAAACTTACTTCAGCAGAGCCAGGATTTCTACCAGATTGAAAATGTTGTCCCTGAGACTAATCCTGAGAATAACCCTTTTTACAATGGGTGTTCATGCATGGGTGTCACCTGTGTAAATCCCGCAGAGGTGGGGATGCGCACTCCCCTGCACGTGCATCCCCATGCATGGAGGCACTGGAAAAAATGGAGGTGCCTCCATGTGTGGGGATGCATGAGGGGTGGGTGTGCACCCGTCTACACCCTCCTCTCACGCAGTGCACACAGACCACGGTACAAATGAACCTCCCGCACAGTGGTCTGTGTAAAAAGGGCCAATGAATGCCACTTGTAGGCTCAAGGACTTTGTTTTAATCTAGTGTTATGACACTAACAATTGCAGACTTACAACCAAACCTTGGTCTTGTTTAGAGTAAACCAAAGATTTGCTAAAGGCTCTAGAGAACCAGCAGGACATTATCCCTGTGACAAGGAGCTGACACTAAGCATGATGGTAATAATAAATATATGAATAATTCCCTATAGTATAGACAACCTAAGTCTTTGGGTGGAGGGCAAAATGACCCCCCTTTCCCCAGTACTCATGTGAGCTGCCTGCTCAGAACAGTCTACATCAGGGCAGGAATTTTTGATTAGCAGCCCCAGAAAGAGCCCGGCCAGACTACCCCACCCCATGAGTTGAACTGGGTTCAGAGATCAGATGACCCAATAGTACCTAAGCTGGGCACAGGACACTAGGGGTGTGTACTTCATTTTTGTTATATTGATAAAAATAACAAAATTATTCATTTTAGTTATCATTATTGCAATAACAATAACAAAGATAAATAATAACAAAATCAATAACAATAACAAAAATCGTTATTGATTTTGTTATTGCCTGGCAGGTGTTTTTTGGAGGGAAATGTGGAGAGGGGAGGAGGGAGCAAACATCTCGGAGTCAGAAACAATATTAAACTCTTGAACTGGGCCTGTGATGGGAGGGGAAGGACTTGATGGATGTAACCATTGGCCAATGAGCAGCGCAAGCAGGACCCATGCAGTTGCATGGCACCCTGTGATTGCTCAATGCCTCCTGCTCCCCAGAACCAATCATAGGGGCTCTGGGGAAGGCTCTGCAACCCTTTATGTTGCAGGGCCAGGCTGTTTGACTCTTGTTCTGTGTTAGCTCTTGCTGTGTGAGGTTGCATTTACAGAACTCTGGTGCTGCTTGCACTAAAAATCTTCCCCAGTCCCTCAGTATTATACCTTACCTTTCCTTATACCCTTTATTTTACCTGGCTGTCTCCCCCTGTATAGATAGATAGATGGATAGATAGATAGATAGATTAGATAGGCTTTTTATTATATATGTTAGCATTATAGGATAGGAATAGAATAGATAATACTTAGAACACATAGTAGATAGAAGTTTATTGATATAAATACTTAGATATGACTATATTGCATATAGTATAGGTTATTAGGTGTAGGTTTAGGTTAGACTTACATATTATTAATTTTTCGTATTGTCATTGTGCACTTATTATTACTACTGCATTATAATGAGAAAGGGAGGAAGGAGTTCAACTTCTGAGAAATCTAGGGTAGGTGTCTTTTGACAGTTCTGCCCCTGGTGGCAGCCCACAATGGAAACGATACCAAAAACAAGATCTTCATTATCACTTAAAATCGATACCAATAATGAAAAATTCATTAATAATGATAATTAAAACAACAATTTTTAAAAACAAAAAATGAAAACAAAAATCAAAAATGACATGGGTTCTTGTTGCATACCCCTACAGGACACTCCTGCAAGTGGAACCCAGTCAGCCCTGTGCCCCTACATGCTAGCAGCTTCCTCCTAGGACACGGGCAGCAGTGGGATAAGTTTCTCCCTTGCCTAACTCTCTAGTGGACAGTGGAAGAGTCAAACTGGTAAATCGTATATTTTTCTAGGCCTCAGTAATGGGTTAACTTACTCCCATTTGTATCTAGTGATTCAAGAAGGGACCATGACTTTCTGCAGCACTAGGGATGGGCGAACAGATCACGGTTCGGGTTCGGCCATTCAGTTTGGCCGCGTTCGGTGTTTGTGTTTGGGTTCGGCCATTCAGGTGATTCACCAGGTTTGTGTTCAGCCGTTCAGGTTTGGCGTTCGGTGTTCGGGTTCGGCCAAAAAAATAGCGCAAGAGCATGGGAAGCCGTAATCACGCTGGAAACCGGAAATTTGAGTGCGTGCAGAGCTGTGTGCCAAGTGAGTGTGTGTTTGACTCGGTGGCTGTTCGTTTTGTGTGTTTTGGCAGTGTTTGTGTTGTGTTGTTCGGCTGTGCTGTGTGTTTGCGTGGTTGGTGAGGAGTGTTGGTGTGTGTTGTGTGGGTGATATTTTTCAGTGTGTGTGTGTGTATGTTTTTAAAAAAAAAAAAATGAAGAAGGCTGCAGTCTTGCTCCCCCAGCTGGGGGCAAACTTGCTGGTCAAAGGGGAGGAGGAGGAGGTAGAGGTGGTCGCTGCTGGCACAGCCCCTACTACCCATCTGGTGGTGGAGTCCAGCTCCTTGGCTGAGGAGCCAGTGGCAGGCTCAGGAGGTGATCCCAGGTTTGTACACTTTTTTTTACTTTGAGGACAAGAAAGGCTCTGTCCGTTAGAGCGAGCTCACTGGCATGCGGGTGAGTGCGTGGGTGGTGGGCATCAGTCAGGCACAAACAGTGGGCATCAGTGGGTGGCAGCGGATGTCTGCCACAGAGAGAGATGGTACTGTAGTGTGGGGGGCTCTGGCACGAGCAGCACCCCCACCCACACATCTGCCAGGCTAGCAAGGGTCTCCACTCTCCAGTTGCCATCCCATTCCCTATGCTCCTGCAAATAGGGGCAGGCTCTTTTTTCCAGTCAGGGTCACATCTCCCGTCGCCATCCCTAGCACCCCAAGGAGGGCAGGATTTTCATGTGCCAGCCAGGGCCTTCCTAGTTGCAATCCCAAGCACCACAAGGAGGGCAGGGTTTGCACGTGCCAGCCAGGGCCTTGCTAGTTGCAATCCCTAGAAACCCCTAGCACCCATGGGAGGGCAGGATTTGCACGTGCTTTCTAGTTGCAATCCCTAGCACCCCAAGGAGGGAGGACTAGAGGCATCATCATAAATGCATGATATTACTTTGGTGTTCTTAATGTGTTCCCATTTCAGAGAGGAATTGGATTCAAGCCCCAGCCCTGCTGCCAGGACCAGGACAAGGAGGAGGACTCAGCGGACCCCTAGGTGGAGGTCACCAATGGTGACACCCCCAGACATTCGGCGCCAGACGTCGGATCTCTGGAGGTTCTATGACAAGGACGATGGACTGAACACATGCAAGTAATGGCACGGGGACTAGAACAACAAGGAATGAATTGCCCTTTGACCTGTTAGGAACAGACGTCCCCTGCAGAGAGAGATTGGATGACCACCCAGTCCACCCACTTGTGCAGACAGAATGCAGGCAGGGCTTGAGTGACCATTGGACTGACACAGTATGGCACTTCTTATATTCCTATATTTTTCTGATCTTTGTAGATCTGCAAGAAAGCTCTCCAATGACAGAGGGAGGGGACCACGTCAGGACTCATCACTCATATTGAGCGCACCCATAGACTGAGAGTGAGGCGGCATGCTGAGGAGTCTCAAGTGGAGGCCGTGGAGCCTCAGTGCCAGAAGAAGAGGGGGAAGACAACCCGCAAACAGCGGCATACAAGACCTTCCCCTCCACCCCCTTCCAGCCCTGGGCATGGAGACCCCCAGACCCCCGGAGGATTTAGAGGTCAAGCCCCTTCGGGCCAATTTGCAGCAGGCCACCTGGCACCATGTTGCTGCGGTCCAGCGGTCTTCTGCTAACCTCGAGAACCACCTGGTGGAGCAGCTTCAGGCAGTCCAGGCAGAACGGCAGAAGGTGGAGGCATATGGACAGTATGTCTCCGCCGAGCTGTGCCGCGTGCAGCTGTACCACCAGGCGCTCTCCAGGTGGCATACGGCAATTAAAAAGGGGTTGGATTTTGCCGTCCTCAATGAGATGAGTTTGAGGTCGCCGGCCCTCAGGCCTGTGAAGCGCCCCAACCTCTGTTGCCTTTCCCCCAATTCCTGGGGGACAGGTCCAGTGGCAGCAGAGCCAGAGACTAGTTTAATTAATAAGTTTCATTTATATGTTTGCTTTTGTTTTATTAAATGTTGTTGTTGTTGTTGCTTTATTCTTGTTGTTTAAATAGTTTTTATAAAAGTTGTTGTATTTCTTGTTATGAGCTTTGTTTGACCTGTGTCCAATCTTTTATCCCTATGTGCTGAAGTTCTGGCTGGCAGGTGGCAGAATCTCAGGTGGCTTGTCGATCCCTTCCAGCAGTGCCTGTCACCTCATGTAGTGTAGTTATTAACCGAAAGATGTGCTGTGCCAGCAGCAGGGTCTCAACTAGCAGAAAGACCCCCAGGAGGTGCAGGGCTTGTGTTTGACTGTTTGTGTGGGTAGGTGTGACAGAGAGAAAGAGAGCCAGGCTCCTTGGTAGTGGGCAGCAGGCGGCGGGAGCTGGTGGTCAGAGGGGCTTTTAGATTCAGCAGCCAGCTTTAGCGGGCATCCGTGGGTGGGTGCAGAGGAGTAGGCTTTTGGGGAGGGGGGGCAGGCTGCTGTGCAGGCACCGGGCTTCTGGATACAATGGAATGGAATGCAGCCCCCAGTGACTGGAATGATGGTCCCATAATCTCGTTGATGGTCCCTGGGACAGGTGGGTATGACTAAATCAGGGATAGTGGAATAACAGCCTAAAGCCTATGGGGAACACTTCATTTGATCAGGTGATAGGTGGTAGCAAGGCAGCAGGTACAGGGACGCACACAGGCAGGCAGGCACTGGCAGGCAAGCAGGCACATATAATACATTGTGTATTGTATTCCATCTCATTACGGTAGGTTTGCTGTGTGCTGGATGTGGGCAATGGGCGCATGAGCACAGATGGGAGTGCTTCCTGGTTCTGGCAGGTGGCAGCCAGGATATACCTACCTCTCCCCCTCTAACCCCCATCTCCCTCGTTCTAGCTGGGAACCTCTCTCTCTCTCTCTCTGGCCATATAGTGCCGGTGACAGGATGGGTGAGATCGTGTCTATCTCTCCTTCAAGCACTGGGTGGACTTTCTCTCTCTCTCTCTTATTTCTCTCTCTCTTGGCAAGAACCTGGGCGGGTAGACAGGCACCTTGGCATGAGAGGCAGGAAGGCGGGCTGAGGCATGCTTTGAGCTTGGCGGCAAACTGGGGTACCGAACACTTGGCACAGACAGCATATAGGTCTGGCAGCAGCAGTTGTTTCTTTATGCCATGGTATCATGGCACAGACAGCATATAGGCCTGGACTGGGGGCCATTGGCACTGGAAGAAGCAGACATTGGTGGCCATGGTACAGAACCCTTGCCATGTATAGCTTATAGGCCAAGGATCTCTTAGACAGTCGATCCTAAGCAATAGGTGAGCGTTGTTGTGATGGGATGGGCTGGTGCTTGGGAAGGGGAGGGGCAGGCAGAGCTCCTCACCCCCTCAGGCTGGGTACAATTAAGCATTCTCCCCACCCCCCACCATCTAGATGGCAGCCGTGGGAAGGGATCTGTGTTAGATCCTGAGGAAGATGGTGGCCGCTTACCTGCTTCTCCCAATAGAAGGGATATCTATCTATCTATCTATCTATCTATCTATCTATCTATCTATCTATCTATCTATCTATCTATCTATCCAATATTACACAGGGGGAAACACAAAGAACGCAGGGAGGGGTACAATACTGAAATGAAAATCAATCTAATAATATTCCTTCTCTAAATAAATCCAAAACTTAAAACAGGGGAAGGGAATCAGGGATGGAATAGGGAGAGGAAAAATGATTCAATGGAGGGGGGAGGATGGAGGAAGGAAAATTGAATACAGGGACTACAGGGAGGGGTAAAAACAAAATATAACACCCAAATCTATCTAATATAATCTAAATAAATGATAATATAGCAGTAAATGCATTGGATGGGTAAAATAGGAGGAGGGTGGCAATGGATTAGGAATAGGAAGGAACAGAAACTGCTGGGAGAGAGGGAGCCTTCTGAAACGCCTGCTTTTCAGGAACAGTGTCTAGCTAGAAGGTGATGGGAAGGTGGGAGGCAATCAATTTTGTTTCTTGCTGCACCTGCTTCACCGCAAGTCCCATTGGCTCCATGTAGCCTAGCCCATGGCCAATCACAGACTGCGAAGCCAGTATTCTGGAGTGAAAAGGAATGGTGATTGGGCAGACTGACTGCTACTCCTAGCCTCTCCACCCCTGGTGCCTGGAAGTCTGCTCTTGAGCTGACTCCCCCTCCCTGTCACATTTGGCCTTCCAGTGACACTATGTTTTTGTTGTTTTAGCCACCCGAACTCACCCGAACGCAATCCGAACTGACCGAACTGTTCGGTCATTTCAGCATTCGGAATTGAGTTCAGTTCGGTCAGTTCGGGTTCGGATTCGGGTTTGGGTTTGGTTGTCCGAACAGGCCGAGTTCAGGCCGAACTCTGAACTTGTGATCCACGTTCACCCATCCCTATGCAGCACAATCCTCCCTAAACTTCCCATGAAGAATTCCAGCCTCACGTTGCTCTCTATTGCATTTGGAGAGGAAGGATGGTCCAGTATGTAGTGAACTAATAGAAGTCTCTGCTCTGCAACAGACTTCCTGTGAGACCTTGGTCAAGCTTTTTGATTTCTACTTAGTATCCTCCATCTGGAAAATGATAGTTCTCCACCTCCCAGAAGTGTTGTGAGGAGAAATGCATTACAGATTTAAATGTGCCCAGAAAGCAAGGAAATTGGGACCATCTAGGTATCTATGAATACTATCTGGGAAGACCCCTAAATGCCACTGTTTTATGGCTGAAGAAAACCACGCTGTTTTGGTTACCTGAGCAATCAAGCCAGTGCCTGTTCGAAACCTTAATGTCATTCAAAGTATTTTTTATAAAGGACAAAAAAATCTTGTGGGCTATGATATAAAAATAGAACAAAGCTAATAAGACAAAACAAATGTCATGAGAAGTTAGTATGTCAGCTGAGATGAAAATGGAAGATAATGGTGGTAACATCAGTGTGGATTGTAAAGGGGTGGTTAAGGAAAGGTCAGATTTCACACATACAGCAGGCAACATATCATGCAGGCTTAGAGTGTAAAAAACTAATTAGTGACAAACAGGAAGAGGCCAGGTGCAGAACTAAAGGAGTGATGCAGCCAGGCAGGAAAGGGATTCAAACAGAAAAGCATCAGAGTTAGACTTGTCACCTATTTGAACTGTCAATGTGTGAAACAGAATTTGCTCAAAAGACACTGATAGTCTAACTGTTGGGTTACTGTGGGTATTTTCAGACGTGACAGGACCAATTGGCTCCATCATGGAAACAACCTTTGGGATTTCCCGCCGGGATCAAAGCAGCACGTCCAACAGACGTGCTGCTCGATCCTGGCGGGGAATCTGGGGAGGGGGCGGGGCCATGCGACGCAATGCGCGGCCGCACAGCCCCGCCCCCATGCTCCCCCAGCAGTCCGCCCTCCCAGAGATGGGTGGGCGCTGTGGCCAATGCGGCCACCACACCTGCCCGCCCTGGGACATTGACCATGGCCTGGAATCAACGGCCATGCTCGCCGCCAATTCCAGGCTGTGGTCAGCGGCCAGACGTGATGCTGACACGCTCAACCACGGGGTTTTCCTGTGGTTGAGAGTGTCAAAGTCACGTCTGTTTAGTGTGATGCCGGGTATTCACCCCCGTGAATCGCAGGGGGAAATCAGATTTACCACGCTTCCATCCCTCCTCTGGTGAGTAGGGACGGAAGCGTGGTAAATCTGATTCCCCCCCCCGTGATTCACGCGGGTGAACATCTGGCGTAACACTAAAGGGACATTACGGGATCGTGCTCACCACATAGGAATTTACCATGGTTGAGCGTGATCTCGTAATGTCTGAAAATACCCTGTGTTGTAGGTGGTTTGGAGGACCTGTGGGATCAGGCTAAGGTGAAAGACATAATCAGTGGTTGGGGAGAATCTGGGACATCAGAGGCCAAAGCCCAGGCGAGATGTGAGGTTGAAGTCTAGAAGCTGCTGCTGAGGGTCAGAGCCAGGGGATCATTCCAAAGGAGGCAACGGATGAAGGCATGGGCTGGGAATTGAGGCAAGGGCAGGATGCAACCTGGTGGAGGAGTAGGTGGGTGTGTGGAGGCAGACCGGTAGGGCCCCAAGGATGTGTGGAGGCAGGCCTGGTAGGTCAGAAACAAAGGCAGGGCTAGTCTTACCATAGGGTGATTCGGGGCAGCTGCCCTAGGCACTACTCTTTCTTGGGGCCCTGCAGTGACCCATGTGTTCACCAGCGTAAGGTGTGGGGACTCCATTATCTCCCAGAGAGGCCCCAAACATGACCATCTTTAGGGCCCCATGGAGGATGCCTCCAAATGGGAAAGGCTACTAGGGCCCCCACATTTTAACTTCGCCCTGGGCCCTGCAAATTCTAAGGCTGGACGTGAACAAGGGTTCCATATGACTGCTTTTGCCTCTGGATTGAGCAGCTCTGAGGTAGTAGACCTGATATGGTTATCTGCTGCTATATGGTATCTGGCCAGATCCGTAGTATCTGAGCCACTCCGACAAAGACCAGAAATTGAATGAATATCCGTTCATTTTTTGGCACCATTTAACCATTTTACTTATGTTAACCATTTTACTTATCTACTGCATTAACCATTTTACTCATCGACTGCATTACCACACAATACTTCAGTTCCCCATTCACCATATTACCATTGTGCCATTTAACATATTGCCATACTCGAAATGTGTTGGATTTTTAAAGATTTTTCAATCAGTTCTTTTAATTACCGTATATTATACAAGATTGATTTCGAATGCAAATTTTTATCCTATGAATTTTTATTAATATTAATATTATTATTTATCAATAAAGCAAGTTTTCTTTACCTATTACTACAACTACCTCACTGTTTGTTATTTCAGTAGCTGACATTTTTTGTTTCTATTTTGCTACTGTCCTCACCCCTCCTTTTTTGTTCTGGTTTCAAACTATTAATGGTCTTGATTTTAAAAATATGCAATGACTGTGTCGCGTAATAAATAATTTTTTAACTAGTAATGGTAACATTCTGTTATGCGGTAAGATGTTAATACAGTAATACAGTTAACCAGTCATGGTATTATCTGATTATTGAGTATGTTGGTTATCTGCTGCAGCATTTGGTTTACGGCCAAATAACTGCTAAATTAGTGCTCTGTAGCTCAAAGTGAACTAGCTGAACAAACCAAATCAAAATTCCTGATGCAGATATCTGGATGCAGTAGAATATCCAGTCTGTTGGATTTGGTTTGAAGCAGCTGAATTTGATGGATAAGTTGTAAACATGGAATATTCTTTTCACCTCTACCAGGACACCATTATTTTCAGAGCTTAGCGCTCCCAGAACTGCAGCCAGTCTAGTGAGGGGGGAACATAATATTATGAGTCATCATCATATTATGAGTCTGGTCTGTTTCAGCAAAAGAACAGACTGTCCTGAGAGCCCTGCTGTACATTGACCCTGTCCAGTGCAGCAACATGGGTCTATATGTTTTAGACAAGATCAAGCCTTGGTTGGCAGATAATAATATTGTCAACAAGAAAATAACAAGTTTATGCTGATGAAGTCCATTCCTTGTGGCAGCAGAAGATTACAAATTCATGGTGTGGCCTGGCTAACCACAAGGGGCATCTGGGCAACGTGTGGGCTGAAGAAGTCTGAGTACAGGCTGATGTGCCCAGAGCCTTTGCTGATATTTTGGCTGTGTCATCCTTGCAACAAAGATGCAGGAGAGAGAACTTATTCAGTGCCGGCAGCCACAGTAAAGATAATCTTTCTTAATACAGTAATACCCAGGATGGAGTGAATCAGATCATATAGCCGTGTAGGTGGTTAGTTATGGAGGATCATCATGAATGAAAAGCTTTTCTTAAATAGCAATCATGCTGGACGAGTTTAGCTCTTGAAAAGAATTGTGCAGTAAGAATATCTGACATTTATTCTTTCACTTCCGAAAGGTATTGGGGAAAAAACAAACATAAAAATAAAAGCTGTTTGGGTAGTCTCATACATTGTAAGCACACAGGAAACGGCTGCTCTTTTCTTGAAAATGTCAGATCTTTGACTTTCAGAATAGTTGCATTATTCAAGTTTTCACATCCTGTGAGGAATTATTGTGTGAGACATTTACATATTTTGCTAGCTTCCTTAAACTATTTTCAACTTTTCTCAACCACTGTCTATGCTCAGATATAAGTAGGGGTGGACAGCTGGAGGAAATTGTGGATTCAGCTCCGTTACAGATTTGGATCTGTAATTTATGGATTTAATTACAGATTCAGTTTACAGATCTGTATTTAAATCTATATTAAAAATAAAAAATGATACAAAATAATTATTTTTATTTTGTATAGATTTGAAACCGAATCAACAACAGGGGTGTTGTTACTGTTGTGGTTCAGTATGGACAATCTGTAGCAGCCTGTTATTAGCAGGTATGGATTAATCCAAATCCATAATGCCAACCCCTAGATACAAGGACACACATTTAAATCCATATAGTGAGAGTTCATCAGGATTATACTGAGAATAGAGGAGGCAGCCTACAACAGGCCTACTTCCTCTTGTGTAACATTATCACTTTGGGGTTATCTGTATATATCATGAAATAGCTTTGCCTATCTCAGTCATGAACTGTTTGTAGCCCTAACTTATGTATTGTTTAAACCAGGCATGCTGGAAACCTGGACCTCAGACGTAACTTAACTGCTCATTCACCTCTGTGATCTTGTTCTCAGACGTGTATGTTCTTCCAGTTCTATGTTTTTTGGAGGTACCCTCAGCCCAGAGCTGGAGTTCACACTACAGGGGGAAAGACATGGAGTTGAAACCCAGAGTTAGTGCCAAAGAACAAAATATATTAATGAAGTAGGGTGTCTAGCCATGATCTAAGTCTGTATCCCTGGAGCAGTCCACAGTGGGAGACCTGAGTAGGGGTCTTAGATAGGGCTGAAACAAGAATAGTGCACAATCTCATGAGAAAAAGAAAGATTTTCACAGCTCCCGCCGAGATCTTGCAGGACCTTGCTGGGATTTTCGAGAATCTCGTGAGATTCTCAAACATCACAGATGCACTCTTCACATGCACAAAATGGCCCATGTGGCCATTTTGTAAAAGCATGGCCCACCAGCAGCCATTTTGTGAATGCACAGAGAGGTTTTTTGAGGGTTCTTGAGAATGTTGTGAGATTTTCAAACCCCTAAAAATGCTCTACACATGCGCAAATGGCCACTCAGGGCAGCACCTGCACAGAACGGCAGTGGCAGCCATTTGTGCATGTGCAGTGCCATTTTTAGCTGTGGGAGTTTCATGTGAGAACAGGTTGAGAACTAGCCACTTCTCGACTCATTCTCATTCTCGCAAATCTCGGCGAGAACTTGGTTCTTGCCAAGGTTTTCAAGATTTGCAATGTCAAGTTTCAACCCAAGTCTCAGATCCAGGGCTTTTACACAAATGAACAGATTACTTTTCATCATTTCATACCTTTCAAAATCAGTCACTAATTACAAAAGTGAGAGGAGGCAACATGTCTCTCTACCTGAGTACTAAACTCATCATACAGTTGAGTAAGTTACATTGTTGATCAGTAAACACATGGTCTTGATTACAAACACTTGGTTACATTCATCTGTATTCCCACGTATATCACAAAGGGAGTATACTGTCACCCTCCGAGGCAGAGGATGGAGCTACCTTGCTCCCTCTCCAAGGTTATTCACAGAGCTTCTATTACACATTCAGCTACCTACACATTCTTCAACCCGAAACAATTAGCATATCTCCTCTGACTGCTCATTGCCACTGGCTCAGAGCTGTGCTCCTCAGTAACTTTCCATCCCTCCAGATTGTAGCCTGGCCAGTGGGATCCATGACTTCTAGGGATGTGCGAATGCTGTTCGGATGCTGGGCTTGTGGTAAGGCGGGCTCAGCAAGTAACAAAAGTCACTGCCCTCCCCCCCTTCAAATTCATTCTGAGCTAGTCACTGATCCTATCAGCAGGCATTTTCAGAAGTCTCCCTCTCCCAGCACTTTGTGTTCTTCACAATCCATTGCCATCCTCCTATTTCACCCATTTCCATACATTTACCTCATAGTTTCATTTATTTAGATTAGATAAGATAGATTTAGGTGTTATTTTTATTTTTTAACCCTCCCTGTGTTCTTTCTCCCTCCCCTCCATTGAATCCTTCCCTCCTCCCTGTATATATTTCATCCCTGATTCTTTTCCCCTGTTTTTGGATTTATTTAGAGTAGGAGATTACATTGATTTAGGTTTAATATCAGTTTTGTACCCCTTCCTGTGTTGTTTGTTGTAAGCTGTCTGTGTCCACCTCCCTCCGTCCCTGTGTGTGTAGGTAGATAGATAGATAGATAGATAGACAGATAGATGTAGGAGTTAGCTTAGCTATAGAGGATAGGTAGAGACAGTGTGTAGTGATTCAGTTTTAATATTTTATATTTAATCTAAAGCCTGCTCCTGCTGTGCCAATTGGTATTTTCAGACTTGGGAAGATCACGCTCAACCACGGTGGATTCCCGCGTGAAAGGTCTCACCACATCTGAAGGGGGAACAGAAATTCCCCCCCAGATGTTCACCTCCATCAATCATGGTGGGGAATCACATTCACCACGTGATCAGTGGTCCGGCGGGGCCGGCCCCGATGTCATGGTGAATGCAATTCCCCACCATGATGAAGGGGACCATCCCATCTGGACAGCTACCATGGCCCGGAATCCATGGCAGGATTCCAGGCCATGGTCAATTCGGGCGGGCGTTGCAGCTGCATTGGCCGCGGCGCTTGCCTGTCTCCCCAGAGGGCGGGTGGTGAGGGAACGTGGGGGGGCAGGGCCGTGTGGCTGCACGTTGTGCCACATGGCCCCGCCCCCACCCTGATTCCCTGCCAGGATCAGACGGCACATCTGTTGGACGTGCCAGTGTGATCCCGGCGGGGAATCCCCGCGGTGATTCCGTGCTGGGGCGACTAGCATCCTGTCACGTCTGAAATCACCCAATGTTGCCAATGATTCCTCTGGCAATCTAAAGTCTGTTCCTGATGTGCCAATGTTGTCAATGATGCCTCTGGGCTATCTAAAGTCTGCTTCTGCTGTGCCAGCGTTGCCAATGATACCTCTGGGCAATCTTAAATCTGCTCCTGCTGTGCCAGTGTTGCCAATGGTGCCTCTGGGCAATCCAATGTCTGCTCCTGCTGTGCCAATGCTGCCAGTGATGCCTCTGGGCAATCTAAAGTCTACTCCTGCTATGCCAATGTTGCCAGTGATGTCTCTGGACAATCTAAAGTCTGCACCTGCTGTGCCAGTGTTGCCAATGAGACCTCTGGCCAATCTAAATGCCTCTGCGACTCTCCCATCCATGCCAGCCAGCCTAGGGTGATCCACATTTAGGGCCCAGCTCGTGTCTCTTATGACTGACTGACCCATGTTCAGCGACTGCTGTTCACATGGAACTCTTCTCTACTTTGTCCTTCAAAGTTCTCTTTTGAATATGATTGATTATTTCCTACTACCACCAAGATCACTGCTGCTCTGGCTAGGCCTCTGCAATGCTGGCAAAGAGGGCAAAGCAATTTCCCACTCGAGCATTCAGGGACAAATTCTATTTAAATAGAAAAGGGGGGGGGGGTGTTTACAAAAATAGTCAATAACTCACTCCAACCTTTTCCAGAAGGATATGTATATAAATGGACAGGGACTGGGAGGGCTGTCCTTCCACTCAGCCAAATGCTGCCACTCTGGCCCCGGGACCCACCCTCAGGGTTCAACTGCTAATGCCGCCTATGCTGTCTGTGCCATGGGTTCTGTGTCCTGGCAATCCAATATCTGCTTCTGTTGCCAATGCTGCCTCTGCTGTGCCACAGGTTGTCATTTGAATATTATTATTTATTTGCTACTACCACCAAGATCTGCACTTTGGGTCAGCTCCACCAGGGTCTGCACACTATGCTTCAAGACTCACTGCAGCGGCCCTCCTCCTTCTTCAGCTCTGTCTATGTCCAAGAGGAGCAGAGCCGGCTGTCCCTGGGCCAAGTTAAGGATTTTCAAGGGGCAGCAAGAGCTGATCGGACACCGCTGGAACCGTGATACTCTCCTGGCACAAAGTGAGTCCGGATGACTTGGAGAGCCGGTATGCCATATGCATGCATCCTTCCTTCCCATTCCATCCATACCTAACCATAATTAATTATAAAACTGAGTCCCTCGCTATGGTCTGCTGTTACATACAGTAACTGTGAATGGCAACCTCCTTCCACCAGACCTAAATCACATAATTATCACCAACCCCAATAAGTTCCTTCCAGCTGACCAGCCACAGGCCAAAATCTCAGCCTGTGTTATTTAAAAAAAAAAAGTTCCCTTCCCTTCCTGCCCTGCTGTGCTGATTAACATAGCAGAGGACAGACACTGCCCTTCACCTTTGTAATGCAAATCACAGGTGAATGATTCCCATCCCATCCCAGCCAAGGCTCATCGCTGGCGGTACGGGGGACTTGGGGGTGGGCATTCACAGAGATGGTGATGATCCTTCTAGACTGCTGATAGCACAGAGAAGGGAATAAGCAAAAACACTCCAAGCTGACATGACAGTGAGTGACATACACTCACACTTCTGCTAATCTCCCATCCTCCACCATGAATTCCAATGTACAGTGATTTTTATTTTAAAAAGGGGATACTTTAATTTTAAATTGATGGGAAGCAGCGCAGCTAGGCAAGGGATGGTAGGGACTCAGGGATTGAGGGCTGAGGGAGGGACACCCACCCACCCATAATCACTGTGCCAGGTTATGCAGAGTCTGAGAGCCAGTTATTCAGTACTGTGAGACACTGGGCTGAAGGCTAATAATGACCATGTTTGTGTTTGGAAAAATAAAAAGGTCTCTGCCCTGCTCTGTCTGCACTGCTTATTGACTTAGCAGAGTACACTGCCCTTCATTTTCATTATGCAAATAGCCGGCGAAGATTCCCATCCCCCCGACTCATCGCGGCACGGTGATGGGGGTGGGGGTGGAGGGTGTCATTCACAGAGCTAATACTGACTGTGATAGTTGTTTTTTTTAAAGTGCTTGGCTCCAGGCAGCTGTGGACCCCTCACCCTCCTCCTCGCCAAAATGTTTCAGTGTTACTTGTCAGCACAGGGAACGGAAAAAGCCAAACACTCTATACTGCTGGCATGACACTGAGTGACACAGACTCACAATTTTGCTAATCTCCTCTGTACATTGGCATTCTTGATGGTCAACAAAAACTGTTTGCTTCCCTTGTACTGGTGTGATAGTTTGTTCCCCCTGATCATACCGGTCGGTTGACCCTCATCCTGCAAGCCACATTGTGCAAGGGACACCCTATAAATTCGATGCTCAGTGAGGGTATCTTGCAGTATCAGAAACAATGAAGAGAAAGTACTTGCAATGCACAGGAAAAAAATCAACTGAAAGAGATGCATCTTGAGATTCTCAATCCACCTTGCCGACTCTTGCAATTGTTGATTGTTGAGAGCAGCGGGAGGCTGAGTGGGGACTGATAGCCTAATTGAATTGACTCACCTGAAAGCCAGTGCGGGGTGGTTTCCAGAGGCGGTGTCATCAGCCTGCGGGGAGAAGAAAAGCCAAGCAGCACTCCAGCAGAGTGAGAGCAGCAAGAGGCTGAACAGGGATTGATAGCCTAATTGAATTGACTCACCTGAAATTAGGGCTGATGCGGCAGCAGCTGTTACCGCGCCATGATTCCGTTCCGCCATTTCGGAATTGCCCGCGCCACACCATGTTTTTTCTGCGGATATTCCGCTAATTCCGCCAGAATTCTGCAAATCGCAGAATTGCAGAAAAATTGCGGAAATTGTGGGAAACCGCTATTCCGCTATTTTGTTATGCTGGCGGAATTGCGGAAATAGCGAAAATGTCATGTTTCCAAGATTCCACTAAGTAGCGGAATTAAATAAGCGGAACCGCGGAATCGCGGAATGAAACTAACGGAATGAAAGCCTCTGCCATGCCGTTCCACTAATTGCAGAAACACTGTTTCCGCCGGAAATAGCTACCGCTGCGATATTCCGCTACAGCCCTACCTGAAAGCCAGTGCGGCGTGATTTCCAGAGGTGGTGTCATCAGCCTGCGGGGAGAATAAAAGCCAAGCAGAACTCCAGCAGGGTGAGAGCAGCGGGAGGCTGAGCGGGGACTGATATCCTAATTGAATTGACTTACCTGAAAGCCGGTGCGGGGTGATTTCCAGAGGCGGTGTCATCA